>NESQ01000077.1:0-289840 GCA_003070745.1 Tuber borchii
TATATTCCAGATATGTTATATCTACTATAAAACTTAAGTGTCCTTTGCGTGAAGGTAGTGTCTCCCTTATGTGTATTAAATACAAGAATCAGATGTAGTTTATTTATAAATATTCTAAGAAGAGAAAGAATCACAGCTATATAAATAGATAGATAGCACAGTGCCAAGAAACAAAATATTTCAAATAGTCTAGTATTTACTGTGACTGCACAAATCTAGGGCTTGTCCTATTTACTGATAAGATGTGTAAAATCTCAATCTTTCTAATCCAAATGTGGCTCAGTCACTTGGCTTAACAATAGTAGTGAAATATTATACCAAGAGAGTTTTCCACAGAAAAAGCTATCTAGACACAGTATAGGACTACCATATATTAAATGTCAAAAATCTATGTGTCCCATCTATCCAGGAAATATTAAAGGTTTCTCACTTTCTGAGATATAATGATCAACAAAATTTAATTATTATATAAAATTTAATACTCTTAATACTCTGAATAGGAAAAGATTTCTTGACTGAGATATCAAAGCCTTCAGGTACTGTACAAGCTTTAATAGGGTACTGTATTACCATAAATACTCACATAGAAAACAAAATATAATAAAATAAATTATGAGAGGTAATATTCTGTGTTTTGCCAAGCAGCTCCTCAGCTTTAGCAATTACAAATATTCTGAAATCAAGTTGTCGTATCCTGCCTAAAACTTCACAACTCCCAGTCCTCTATCGCAATATAATTTGGCGCAGATTAGAACTCCCTTATGTCTACTCTCAAAGTTATACCACAGTACAGTTAAGCTACTCTCTTCCTCTAAGCTGGTATTGGTGTTATTCTGTTCAATTAACACCCCTACAACTTCCCTCACTAGTTGTAACTTTTGCAATATCCTAGCCTCTGGTATTTAGACTTCATCAATAGCCAACACCCCATATCGTCTATTCAAAATTTCTTACTGAAAGTATGATACCGCAGGGAAGCAAGCAGACTATCTAGCAAGCACACGGCATCACCCACTTAATAAACCTTAGTCTTCTCGTAAACACCCTCCAATCAACTATCACAAAATGCATGTATTCCCCCTTACTTCACAATACCACAAGCACAAGTAATCACTCGCCATATCATTGCAGATTACATAGGAAAAACTCAGGGTTTTGAAAGGTGAATTGATAAAAAAATACCTACTCCAACCTAGGAATACTCTCGTCGATTACGCGTATTCAGTAGTTCATAGCTGCACCACCTAGACCCAGCGAATAATCACGAAACCATGTCTCTCCTCCACAAACAGCAATACGGAAATCTAAAAAAAAAAAAGGCTCTTAAGGGGGTGAAATACAGGAGCCCAATGAAAAGCATGGGCAAATATAGAAACGAAAAACCCCATCATACAAAACCCTAGACCCAGGTCTGAACAATTTCACATTCTGTAACATTGTGCCAGTTAGAGGGGAGCGGAGTGGCTGCTCACCGCATATCCTAGCAGAGCTGATATCGTAGATACAGTGCAATGTTTTAAGGAGTTAAGCAAGGAGCGGTGAGTCGTCAAGAGTGAAATAGAGACCAAACGCTGTTTTTCTTCCTTGTGGTATCAATAGTGACACGACAGAGGCAAGTGGAAACAGGTAAACTACAGAGTATAGGATAATACTCCAAAGTCATTCACACCCCTCATTTCCGGCCCCGACTAAAAGATTATGAGACAACATCCATTTTATTGAATGCCCAACGAATTGCTCAATAAGAATAACGGGAGTAATCATATAACAAGCCCTCTAGAAAAACAGATAAAAAAATCCTCTTCTCCTATTTTTGTGAGCAAGAAAGGATGGTTTACTCTCTCCATAAAAGTCTATGCTACATAAAAATTTTAAAAGGCACCGCTTTTCACCCCTTCATAATCCCCAAACCCCCCTTTTCCCCGAACTCTCACAAATGCACCAATTACCCCACCCAGGCTTCCCAAGGAAAATAAGTAAAAGGAAAGTAGCAGATCACAAGATAAACTAATCAGAATCCCCTCCATAATCTTCGGATCCTTCATCGTCGTCATCATCCTCTTCTTCATCAGAAGAAGGGTCAATTTTGTAATTTGTCTGTTTTCGAGCCCTTACAGCCCTCCCACGAGATACTGGTTCGGCTGCTTTCGGAGCCGGTTTAGCTGAAGGTTTGGTTGCAGCTTTAGAAGTCTTAGACGAAGGTTTAGAGTAGGGTTCCCCATCGTCGGAATCTAGAAGTTCGTCTGCCATTTTGTCTACGTCCATATCGTCCTCGTCCTCGTCCTCGTCAGACAAGACAATCGGTTTCTTGGCCCTGGCCTTTGGCGCCGCCTTTGCAGCCGGTTTCTTGGGCTCTGAAGCCTTCTTCGGTGCAGCCCGAACTGGTGGTGCGGCCTTCTTCACTGGGGCTTTTTTGACAGGTTTAGGGATGTCATCATCCGAGTCCGAGTTCTCGGATCCGCTGCCGGCATTCTTGCTAAGATCAAGAGGGATTTTGGAAACTCCCTTCGGAGCCACCTTCTTAGCGGCTACACCCTTCAAGGCTGCACCAGATACCTTCTTTGCAGAATCTCTAAATAAAGGTCTACCGGTGTCACTACCTTGACTCCCGATACCCTTAACAAGGACACTAACATCCCCAAGACCATTCTCCTCGTCAGAGTCTTCTGATCCAGCAATATCCAGAATTGAAGGCTTTGCTGCCGCTGCCCGCTTTGGTTTTGTCGCAGTCGTCCTCAAGGGTGGAGGGTCTGAGACGTCCACGTCAAAGATAGAATCATCCGCAGCAACCGGTTTGGCTTTCGGGGCAGTCTTAGTAGCAGCTTTAGCTTTCGGGGCAGGTTTCGCCGCAACTTTCTTTACAAGGACCTCCATCTCAGATTCAGCCTCGGATTCAGCTTTTGCAGGTTTCTTAGCCAGTACTGCCTTGGCCTTCGGTTTTGGGGGAGAGGGTTTCTCGCCCAGTGAAAGGAATTCGTCTTCACTATCCCCTGGGGGGTCTGGTTGAGGCTTTTGATCTGGTGACGATTCCACATCGGCAGGTGCCACTTTAACAGGAGGCCTTGCAGAGGGCGCCGGTTTAAATTTTCGATCAAGCATGTCGAAATCTGAATCACTCAGGTCATCGATTACCACCGCTTCTTTTTTGGCAGCCCTTGCGATGGGCTTTTTGTCGGGGGCTCCCTCCGAGGGTTGATCGATAGACTTGAATCCTAGTACAGTCTGCTTCTTGGCCTCTGTTTTGACCTTCGCAGCTGCTGGCTTTCTCTTCGGTTTTGAAGTTTCGAAATCCGATTCGTCACTGCCAGCGGCCTTCTTCTTTCCTTTGGTAACCTTTGCACCGTACTTGCCATTCTTCTTGCGCTTGACTACAGTACCTTGCTCTTTTTTGTCTTCTTCCAACTGTACTCTCCATTCTTCGATAAAGGCATCCAACTCAGTATTCCACAAGTCTTTTGGAGACTTCTTGATAAGTTCATCGATCTCGAGTTCCTTTTCAGCGACATCCTGAAGTAGCTTCTCGACCTTTTCGTGTGTCAAAGACCAGATGGCCATCTGATTAGGGAACAGTTAGCATGTACAAATACACCATAGAATGACGGAGTACGAACCCCCAATAGATAATTGTAACCATCTCCGACAGTTGAATCTTCTTCTTCAACAGTATCCTCAGTCTCACCAGCCTTCTGAGCCTCAGCCTTATTAGAAATTTTATCAAACTTCTTCTTCATAAGGTCTTCTATAATCTCTGAGCGCTTACGGCCTGAGACCACTAGTTCCTTCTTAATGATCATTTGGACGAAGCGAGCCTGATTAGTGTACTTCATTAATTGTTTGCCCATTTCTTTCAGCATGTTATCCTGTAAACGTATTAGCAATGGAACTGATCAGGAGGGATCCTGGTTTGTATTACCTTGCGCTCCTGGTAATACTTCAAACGAATATAATAAAACTCCTTCAGAATATCATTGACTGAAGCGTACTTATTAATCCTTCCCTCAGGATCAAAAGCCACAAGGTTGCTGGTTGATACGGTTTTCGTAAGCTTAAACTTGTTAACAAGCCCCTCTGCCAAAGCCTCTTGCATATGCTTTTCGGACTCCATGGTAATAATGAAATGGACCCGTCGAGGAGAGTTATAATCAACGTAATCTTTGATGAACGATTTATCTCCCTTGATGATATCCTCGAGTTTCTCCTTGAACTCTTGAGTCCACGTCTTGATAGGCAATTCCCGAATTTCGCAAGTAACATCATCAATCTGATTGATAATCCCGGAGAATCTAAATTTGTCCTCTGCGATCTGCTCGACTTTGCCGGTCCAATCACGATACCATGGGGTCATAGGTTCCAGTTCCTCGTTGTTCATCAAACGCCTGATATTGGCAACCACATCTTCTGGATTGTAATTCGGTATAGAGGTACTCCACCCTATCACTCGTGTAAGTAAGCAATGCCAATAATATTAGACGTAGATATTGCCTCAAACATACCTGTGCCAATACCATCGGCTCCATTGATCAAAACCAAAGGAACAACAGGGGCATACCACATAGGCTCAATTTTCTTGTCGTCATCCAGATTATACGTCAACAGGGGATCATCGGTAGCTGGGAATAACTTCCTGGCAAAAGGCGACAATAGGGTATAGATATAACGCGGACTAGCTGCATCCTTTCCACCATCAAGACGGGTACCAAAAGACCCTTCGGGCTCCAATAGATTGAGATTGTTGCTTCCAACAAAGGTTTGCGCCATGCCAGTAATTGTCACTTGAAGAGAACCTTCACCATGCTGATAGGCTGTGCACTCAGAAACGAATCCAGACAATTCCGAAACTTTGAGTTGTTTTGTAAGCTTTCGCTTGAAGCAAGCAAAGAGAATTTTGCGTTGACCAGGTTTAAGGCCATCCACAACCGAGGGAATGGAGCGGATGTTGTCCGCCATACTGAAGAGAATCAACTCTTTATTAACGAATTCCGGGTATGAAATCTTATCAATGGAGTGATCAAGGTAAGTTCCAGGCTTGTAGAGTCGAAGCCATTCCTTCCGCTCATCCGCCTTTTTCTTGGAAAATGCGAGCTCGATTAGTCGCCGGCCTTCCTCCTCCATCACATGGAACTCCTTGACATGTCTTTCCAGATCCGAAAAGTACAATTTTGCATCCCGTTCACCTGAGGTTCCCAAACCCTAGTGATGTCAGCATACATACGCTACTCCAGGTGCTGGGAGAGAAAAACTTACTTTGTAGTACTTATGTTCCCACCCTTTTTCCGTGTTGTTCTCTTTCCAATACTCATACTCTGGCATGGTAAAGAAACTGATCTCCTTGGTTGGCTTTTTGACCCCACCTTTGAACACCTTCACAATAGGTGTGATAAATTCGATTAGAAAGTTGGGCAACTTGAGCAAACTAGGGAATTGAGTCTCGAAGAAGTTGATAAGCAATCCCTTGATATGGCTTCCATCATAATCCTGATCCGTCATGATCATGAGATGACCATATCTCAACTCTTTTCTTGATTCGTAAACCTTCTTATGTTGCAGTCCCAGAATCTGTTTAACGTTTTGAATTTCCGCATTCTTCATTATTTGATCATGAGAGGCGTCCCGAACATTAAGAAGCTTTCCGCGCAAGGGGAAAACGCCAAATCTATCCCGTCCATCGATCGCAGATATACCAGCAACAGCAAGTGATCTAGCTGAATCTCCTTCAGTCAGAATAAGCACGCACTCCTCTGAGTCCTTGGTTCCAGCTCTGTTGGCATCGATAAGTTTTGGATTATTGATTCTAGAAACTGTCAGTACACTCGGGGCCACCAAATAATAGGCTAAGACTCACCTAGAACGTCTTGATCCATCCGTTTTTTTCAACTGTTTATCAGCTTTCATATTGGCATAGTCGATGATGTTCGAGATAACAGGAGTATTCTTCAGAACATTTTTAATGAACGTGTCGCTCAAAGAACATTTGCTGCCAAACGCACCAGCTCTAGTAGTTAGTTGTTCCTTTGTTTGCGAGGTAAACGCTGGATTCTCAATCAGGCAGTTGACGAATATGAAGAAATGATTGCGCATCTGAGCGTTTTTGACCGCGGCTCCAGATTTGTTCTGTTTCTTTAGAGCTCCCTGAAGGTGAGTACAAAGTTGTTCTGCGATGTAATTCACGTGGGTTCCTCCGGATGTTGTAGCGATACTATTGACGAATGATACCTGTTGGAAATTACCACCGCTAGCAGCGAAGGCTACTTCCCAGCGATCATTCACGACCTCCCAGGTAATCACAGGCTTTTCTTCGCCACCAGCTTCTTCGTGCAGTGCATTGATATACATCTCGCAGTACTTCTTGAAGTTCAGCTTGATCCGCTCTCCGTTCAAGAAAACCTTTACGTCTTTTACAGAAGCTAAACCCAGCTATCAGCAAGAAAAATCCCATTATTCTTCAAGAAGACCGAGCTTACCAGCCATATCGTAAACCCTTCTCTTGACAAGAGCTTCGAAGTCATCATCCATCTCCTCCATGTGAAATTTGGCAAGATCAGGTTTGAACGTAATCTTCGTAAATTGCTCCCCCTTCGGGTTTGCAGTAATCTTCGCCTTCCCCATCTTGCCCATGTTGTCCGTCCAGGTCTGTATGTACTTTTTCTTGGTATTCTTATCACCAGTCTCAACCGTGAATTCAGTACTGAAGATATTACAGAGTTTTGCACCATAACCATTACGACCACCGGTAACCTTTTTCTCGTCATCATCATAGTTGGAAGAGGTAAGAAGGTGGCCAAAGATCAGCTCCGGAACATAAACTTTCTCCTTCTATTAGGTTGTAAGTAAAGATGCCTTAACTTGAGATAGGAGCAGCCTGACAGGCGGCTTACCGAATGTATTTCAATCGGAATACCTCTCCCGTTATTATAAACGGAAATTGTATTAGTCGCTTTGTCAACAGTGACCTTGAGAGTGTCCATCTTAGGATCACGAATTTTGTTGTCCGCCGCATTAACCAAAATTTCATCGAAAATTTTATACAGACCAGGAACCATAGTAACAGACTTCCAAACCATAGAAGTTGTACCCGAGTCGAAAACCCACATGTGTCGCTCCGATCGCTCTACAGACCCGACATAAGTATCGGGACGTTTGAGGATATGCTCCAATTGAGTAAGCTGTGATGAGAGAGTCAGCCGAAACAGTTCTCTACAGTAGATAGGAGCCTCGGGATTAATTCAAACCTTTTGGTATGAATCTGCAAAGCTCTTTTTGTCTTTTGAAGACCCCGATCCCTCCCCAAAGTCATCACCATCCCCATCTAACTCCGATTCATTTTGCTTAGACTGAAGCGGCTTTGCCGAAGTTTTCGCCCTTTTAGGGGCAGGAGCCTTCTTTTGCTTCTTTGCCGACGGTGGTGTATCCGCTAGGTTACCGTCGTCATCTTCATCATCAGAAGGAACAACACGCTTCTTTGAGGTTGCTTTTGGTTTGGCTGCTGCAGTAGTCTTTTTAGGTGCCGTAGTTTTTTTGGGTGCTGCGGCTTTCTTCGCCGCAGGCTTCCTCGTCTATGCGGAAAAAACTATCAACATACGAGCGCCTGAAATGTGAACCATGGAAGACTTACCACAGGCTCCGGTGAGAAGCCGCCATCGCTACCTTCATCACTAAAGTGTGATGAGAGCTCGTCGTCGTCACTGTGCATAATTGCTGGTGTTGGGTGAGATTATTCGAGTGTCTGCAAGGCTCAGGGGAATCTGAATGAAAAACAGTTGATCAAAGAATGTAGTCAGCCGCCAGACACTCAGTGTCTCTGTAGTTGAAATAAAGAAGTGAAAGGATTTGTGTTCTTTCGATCCCTTTTTCCGTTTACTGTTCGGGCTAGTGTTTTGGTTGTTGTTGGTCGCTGTGCACTGCAGGTTGAAGGGGCTCAGGAGCACAGGAAGAAAACCCACACAAAACCGTGTTTGTTTTTGTTTTGGGCTTGGCAGATGCATGAGACGACGGCCAAGCTCCAATCGAAATCCATCGCCGCGCTAAACCTACAAGCAACCCAAACTCCTATCACACTCGAACCTATCAAATCGGAACGCCGCTAGATTAATTCCCATCCTGTTATCATGTCACTCCTGCACCTACCTGTACTCGTACTGTACCTGTACGGTACAGCACTCGAGTCCGGCATAGTACTGTACAAGTCAGGTCCCAACGTTATCAGGCATCATTACTCACCCAGAGTCTTATGCACCGAGTGCTCGTACTGATATTCTTCTAAACCAACGGTGGTTCGAGAATCTTTTCGCAAGGAATAGTGCCGAGCGTTTGAAGCCAACCAAAGCCAACACAATAATAATTGTCGAAAATTTACAACCACAACTACATTTCTAGCAAGATACTCATACAGCTTCATAAAAGTGTTAGAAGACACCCCCCCCCCCCCAATTCTATCCTTTCTGATTTCCAGCGAGAGCAATATTCATATCATAGAAGTACCAAATTTTTGAATCCCCATACAGGATCTTTTTAGACGCTTTTTTTGCCAAGCACAATTATTTTGCCTGCATTTATGTAGGTATGATATAGGGAATTACCCGTGAGTGTTAATTTCAAGCGCCCAAACCATACTCGTGCCCTCAAATGCAAGATCGCCCGGTTGTCTCCTTGCAGCTGTTTTTCTCCAGGATTCGACCTACCCGTGTCAATCCCCTGAGGCCGCATTGTAGACGTGAGTCGGGGCGTGGTGATATTTGTATTTACGGTATCGCAATGACGTTTATCTGGGTCGTCTCCGAGTGATGCACTATGATCTCGCCATCATGGCAACCCCAGGTGCTCGAGTGTAAACCATCAAGTCTGTTCTGAGCCCTAAATCCTGAACTACGGTTTGGTTTCTGGGCCCTATTTTGTGACCATAGAAAGCACCACCACCACCACCACCACTAGTCCTCCCGTCTACATAAAGGAGCTTTCCTCCGCCTTTCCTCCGCCTTTCCCCTCCTTCCATCAACAACCATCTTCCTCCACAACACAACCACATGCACAAACACAATTCTCTGCACACTTCCTCATTCATTCTTTCTTTGTTCGGATATCTTGCTAATATCTTCAAGAGTGTAGACCGATAAACTAAGGCTAGAGTTACTAGATAATGCGTGGGTCTACACATTCGTCCCCCTTCTCCTGATAAATACTTGCTGACCCGATTGATATTAGAGCAGGTAACTCCTTTTTGAGTAGATGGCTGATGTGGGACTACGGATTAGTTATCCGGAATCCCAGCACTATATCGCCAATTTACTTTTAAGCCTAAGGGAGCTCAGGGAGGTCTGATATACCTCCCACTGTCTGAGATAGTCAGACGGAAACAGAAGACCGGAGGTGTATTTGGCCCTCTCGGGTTTTAATGATAAGTGGCTCTTGAAGAGGTGGGTTAGGATATATTGCTTTCCTAGCCCCCTGCACTAGACAGCGCTTTGAGAAGTCCGGCAGTTCACCTACTAGGCTCTAGCTCTGGGTATCTTTGGCATGTTCCCCAAGCTATAGGACAAGAGGCTCTGCTCTTTGGGTGAGATTGCAGTCTAAGATGGCGATGGCAGGTCCCTGCAGTCCTCACTATTTACATTCAGGGCATGCTAGTCACATGGAGGGACCCAGCAGATTCCGCAACCTGGGAAACTCGCAGTCCCTCCCTGCCCATCCTGGGTAGTCATCTAGATCGTCGCCAAGATACCCGTCCGTCCTGGGCCTTCTTTTAGCTGCTGTCGTCCATCCTGTCTGGACCCAAAGATGGGCAGACTAGACACTTGGGTTCACTGAAGAGAACAGGACCGGACAGGGCAGTAGATGCTCTTGCATGAGTGGGATTCACTGACAGCCGGGCTCTGCATAATGAGCTTTGGCAATAGTAGTAACACAGCAGGTTGGCGAGTACTGGGCTGGAGGGTGGGGGTGTAAATCGTTGCACGACACGGGGCCGTAGCCATCACCCTTGAAAGACCTGTTGGGCCTTCAGTCTTTCATGTCTGCTCTGGGACGTCTTCACACTGACGGAGGACAGACTACCGCTGGTGGTACACACCAAAAACAAGCCAACCGAGCCGTTCGGAACACTAACACTAGCTTTTATCCTAGCAGCTCTGAACTGTCTAGTTATATTACCAAGGGAGTCTCCCTTTGGTGTAAAAAGGAATGGCCCGGGGGGTTCCTATAGGCTATTGCAAACTCTCCTCCCGGGCCGGGCAGTGGAAAAACCATGTAAGTACCCCCTCTGTTTCCTTTGCCTTGTTTTGCCACCTTGTTTTAAGAATTGTGTTTGTGCTTTTGGCCCCCATGGTTTGATTAATCTCCAATGGAGAAGCCCTACACTACTTCCTCACCGAGTTCAATTTCCATTGCTTGGGTTGGGTTGTAGAGTGGCTACATATATTAGCTTAGACTTTCAATAGAATTAGAATAAGATGTGGGTTTTCGCTCGCTATTTTCTGTTTGAATTCCCGTAGCTTCCAGCTCTCCCGGAGTCGGCGGAGGATAGTATTCCCTCGGCTATGGGTTTGAGTCACTCGATCCTAATAGCCGGCAGGAGAACCACAGCCTCTAAGTCCTTTATCAAATCTCACAATGGAAACACATGATGCGGTACAAGCCCGGAGAGCAATCATTATACAGGAGTACAAGACTGCACAAACACAGCAACGTCCTAACACCAGCAAAAGCATTCGGCCCCCAAAGCGAGCTACACACTGATTCCACAAGTATCCCGACAACTTAATACCAAGGCCCACCAAACCTTGACCCTCAGCGCTCAAGTGTCCGGATATCCATAAAACTCGCCAGTGTCCGGTCAGAGGAGTGGTCTGCAGCCGTTTCCACAAAGTCAGGCGCAAGTACCGTGCAGTACTCAAGTACAGCGTCTGCAGAGTCATTGGTTGCCAGCACAACACAACCCAACCATTTAGGGGCTGTTTGGCTCGAGCCTTATACTTTTTTCGCATTCCGAACGCTTAAAAAAAATCGCATGCTGGCCCCCGGCGGGGACTTGCGGCTGCCATATTCTCCCCCCCCCTCCCTTTTCCTCAGTTTCCATACTTATTCACGACCTATCACTCGATATACTATATAATATTATTATATTATATATTAAGTTATATATTCACTACCTTCTCTTCAGTGCTTATATAGTATTTGCGCATCACGAAAGCGTCCTATTCAAGCTCTGCGATGCGCTCAGCGAGCCCCCCCCCTCTCCTGCTCTCAAGTTGAGAGTTCAAGCTTATATCTCAAGATTCTAGATTTAGTTTTGAAGGTTCTTCAACAAGTGTTTCTCCCAAGTTTTCCTTATCTATTTCCGAGACTTTGACCGCTTCTTGGAGTTAATATGGATCTGAGCCTCTAAATTTTCCTTGTCATCCTTGGAAAAAAAATCTTAAGTTGTTGCTCAAGACCCGATCGATTAAGTTACTCGGGCGTGGAGGTCATCAATGTTGTGAAGGAAGCTCTTTCTCTCCTGGTCTAGTATGATATTAGCTCAATCACTTTTTTCGGAAATCTTAGATTTTTTCCAAAGTCTATGCCTTTGCCAAGATCTCCGGATACTTTCGCAGAGCACAAATGTTTTGACTTGCTTTTCTTTCTTCCTTGGCGAGATAGGTATTACGGTTATGTTTCTTTTTTAATGTCATGGGATTTAATGTTAGTTCCACGTCAAAGGCCTTTTCTTCTCCGGTACGGTGTGGGTGCAGAGGGAGGGAGGGATGTTTTGTTTTGCGCTGTAACTTTTGGTTACATGGGGATGATTGGACAGGGGATTTTCCTTTGACCTGACAATGTCGAATTCCTTTCTACGAGTATGATAAGCCTTGTGACACTCCCTATCGGAGGATCATAAGTTAAGCCAGTTTGTCTTGGCTGAAGATACACGAGAACGCTTGTTGCTCTTAAACTCTGATGCCTATTGGTGATGTTCTAACGGAGTAAATTATCAAGTATTACCGTAATCTTCTCCTTGGTACTCAGAGTACAGTACCGCGCCATTGAAAAAGTGCCTTCACAACGTTAATTCTCGTATTCGTAACTAAGTGCACAACATAGAGCGGAGCGATCAAAGCATCAAGGTCCCAAAAAAGATATATATCTCAGGACGGACAGAGTATACTATACCGCCGATTGGATAATTACAACTTCTCCAGACACACCAGAAATCTTTATCCCACCAGTTCACGAAATGTGTCGTGGTAAAGCGAGACACATAGGTTTTCCATCACTTGCCTTGGTACGTTTTACCCTTATTGAGTTTCTAATTTTTCTGTCCTATAATAAATTAATTTCTATTGCATTAATGTGTCGCATATCTTTGTGTTCCCGGGTGGCGAACATTGGCCTTAGGTCGCAACTATTTAGTACCATATACGGTAGCGCACTGGTGGTTCTGAGTCGAGCATCGTGTAAACTAGAGACGTCCTGAAAAACCTGAACGCTTTAAACATGCACGCCTTACCCGAATCGTGACTCTTTGCACTCGTTTGCTGCTGAGAAACATGCCTCTACACCCAAGACAAACGTCTGTTCAGCTGGTGGTGACAAAAGTGATATAAGATAGGACACAGTCACCCATTTCCTGCTGTATAGCACTAACGTTAACCTTTTGAGAAGTGAGTTCTTCTGGAGGCTCGCTGTTATACCTGGATAGAGAATTCTTCCGTTCCATGTTGCTCACAGGGCACATGGCCAGTGTGGGGATGAGGAGGGCCCTTTACAACTGTCATTAAAGATCACTCGGACCCATATTGTCGCGTGCTGTTGGGCGCGCTCTACAGCAGAGAGCCAGGTGATATCAAGGATCGGTGAATCGAAAGTATTTATCCAGCAGAAGGCCAAGAGGGCACTAATAAAAGTAGTTGTGAATTCGGGTCACCTTCCATTCATTAAATACAAGCGTCTTGATAGAATACAGTAATAAACCAAATTCATTTCTTAAAATAACCTGTGAGCAATGAAGCTCGACCACCTGTGGAGCATATCTGCACTTAGATAAGAGAATGGTCACCCATTCCATCTCAAAATGCAAAACCTGAGGCGGAGTAAGAAACCTTATGCCAAGGTGACGATAATTTTTGGTGTGGACTGAGGAGAAGAGCGCCGATCATCAGCCCCACCAAGGGGTTGTTACTGAAAGGATATAAATAGTTAAGCTTTATGACATCAAGCCTAGAATCGATGTGATACGGTGTTTTTTTTTTGATCGATGGTTACACAGAGCAGTTGCGATGTAGACTATCGTGGATCACCTCTTTGGTGACAGCAAAGCTCAACCCATTTTTTCATAACCTACTTGTAACAAGTTTTTTGTTGTCGCTGATCGCTGTGCTCGCTACTACCGGTACGTGCATTCAGACCTGCTTTAGAAACGTGCCTGGCAAAGCTTGATCTCGGTGGCCAGTCGAGGTCTACTCTCACCAGTTGGCTGAGTATGAAAGTTTGCGCGACGGTGGATGGCTCTACCGGTATGGCACTGCATAGTAACTGACCGAGCTTATCTCTCTCGGTGAAAATAATTCAGTCTCATTCTAGCAACCATTATCGAATAATCGGGGCTGAAGAAGGTCTTGGGCTGGAAGAGGTTGCCATCTTTATTGTTCCTATTGTTTATAAAAAGCATTCCAGTCAAGCCCCGGACACGTGGGGATGAAGCTATCGACGGTAGATTCGGGCATTTCCGGCGGCTGGGAATAGAATACCGGTGCTGGTTCGTTTCTTCCCTGACCTTGATCGGGGGGAGTAAGTAGACCTATCGGGCGATGGCTGATGATTGTGTTTCTATTTTGTACTGTACCATGCTATAGGAATCCTTGCGGCTGAGCGAGGAAGAAAGTAAAGAACTTGAGGAGAAAAGTAGGGTGGTCACCGGTAGCGCAAGGACAGGGAGCACAGCAGTTGATAAGCGAAGGCTTGAGGTAGAGTACAGTACCGGTGCCGTACCGTACATACAGTAACCCGTCAGGTTGCACCGGGACGTTGGTACCGGTCCAAGTCATATGAGAATAGAGTTGAGAGAATTGGGACGGTGTGTTCTTCAATTTTCCAAAGGTTGAAAGATCTCGCTTGGAGGTACGATAGAGATTGAAACGGAGAGAGGAAGAGGAGTGAAGAAAAGGTGAGGTGGGACTTAATCGGAGACGGAGACCAGTCGAGTGGCCCTGCAAAAGTGTTAAGTAACCGTTTGCCATGTTGGTGTTGTACTCGAATGCTGGTAAAGGATATTATGATACTTTGGTTTACTTTGTGCCGGTAGGAGGGGTCCTTTTGGGGATAAGTTGGCTGCTGGTTCTGGTTATATTTCTTTTCTTGTTACTGATGTTCCCCTGAATCTACGGTAGTCACATGCGAGCAAACCTAAAAAATTAGCGTGTGTAGAGTCTTGTACTTCGGAGATGAAGTTCATGCTCTTGCTTCAATTCAAATGCCTCCACTAAAGAGAAGAGAAGTACCAGTACTTGGAAGGAGGGAGGAAAAGAAGGAAGGAAGTGGAGGAGGAAGAGAGAAGGAAGGAAATATCCTCATTTCTGAGTCTTTCCTAGAGTGCCTGTGGTATGATAAATCCTGATGCACCGTACCGCCTAGTGCCCAGTGCCCGCCAACAGGGTTTCACCTATCTCATCCCATCATCTCTTTTAATCTTGCTGGACCTGACTAGTAACCGCTTATTCCTCCATTCTCCCCTTTTGAGCTCTGCACCCCCCCCCCAGTCACACTCTCTCACCCCCGTTTCTTTTCCATTCTCCTTACTAAAGGAAAGCGCGAAGAGGTCTGAGAATTAGACCTGTCTTTTCACTTGTATCTCTCCTTTTTCCCCAATAATGATCGAGGCAGCCGGTTCTTGTTTAGAGTAGCTGAAGGTTGCTGGTACATTCCTTTTGAATCTATTAACCAACCCACGCCCACTCGCAGAGTCACTGCTACAACTTTCCTTTCTCCTTCCTGGTCGTAATTTACGGCAACATATCAATAGCTCTTGTTGCTATCATTTCAGCGAGAAAGCATCAATCCTGCAGCCACTACCACTGAAGAAACAGCCACTGCATACAGCACCTACTCTACTTACTGTACCTTCTCTCTTCTTTCCCTGCGCACCCCTCCCTCGTTGTTGATTCAATTTACATACTCCCACTTGCATTGCATTATCTGTCCCCCTCCATCCTTGTTCCCTTACTATTGCGCCCACCCCCAGGGAAAGAAGAAAAAATAATAAAAAAATCGCGATTCTAACCTGCATTCCTCTGTGCCCCGGGGACTTGCTGCCATTCTTGAGAACACCTTTTTTTTTCTTCTTCCCCCCCCCCTCCCTCCATTGCACGTTGATTTTACGGAACTGCATGCCTATCGCCTTTTCGTTAGGAATTTTCAAGCTCCCTTCATTCGCTGCTCAAGCATACGTTTCCCACGTTGACCACTCACGCGTCTACATTCTTTTGCTCCACTGAGGGCCCAAGGCAGCTTGACAACGACACGCCATACCCTCCTCCGTGCTGTCCACCATGGAACCTTATGTGGGCTCTGAAAAGGAGAATACCCCAATCTCAAAAACTACTATGAGTATGGTAACGGTCCGCCTTTCTGACACCACCCTTGGATCTCTCCCTTCTCCCACACCAACACTTAAACTCGTCGACGATAACGCTGAAGAGTTTCCTCTGAACAACAACGACGACCCCATGTATGCCTTAGAACGAACAGAGTCATCCCCTGACGGAATGGCTGCCTCCCGAAGATCTAGTACTGAAAGCATTACCTCACAGGGTGCTGTTGACTGGGAGGGGCTGGAGAGAACTGAGGGTGAGAGCATCAAAGACGAAACTTCGGAAGAGGTTGGTACAT
Source organism: Tuber borchii (assembly GCA_003070745.1). Lineage (NCBI taxonomy): Eukaryota > Fungi > Ascomycota > Pezizomycetes > Pezizales > Tuberaceae > Tuber > Tuber borchii. The sequence goes on from NESQ01000077.1 coordinate 15,856, forward strand.
TTTTTTCTTCCCATGGAATTCACCGCCTCCAATTTTACTCTTGCCTGCCTTCAGGAATTGAGGAGAAATTATCTGACAACTGGCTTTGATTTATCTAGGGAACCGCGTTTCTTCTTGCTAGACTGGAACAAGAGAATAAGCGTCTTGAGAAAGATCCCAAAGCTCTACACATTCACCCAGAACGACCACCGTCCCTTGCTCAACTGAAGAGAATGATGAACAAGCCTGATCCCGAAACCCTTCGATATTCTATGTTACCCACTCCACCACCGCTCACTGATCTCGAGTTCTACGCTGCTCTGGTTGCAGATTACAATAGAGCGGCTTCCAAGCTACCACACCTTCTTAGTAAAAAGATACGTGGGGGTATTCCCCCACCGCTTCGTGGAGTAGTATGGATTGCCATGTCTGGAGCTAGGGATAGTAGTTTGGAAGGGCTCTACGACCAGCTTCTGGGCGAGACATCTCCGTACGAACATTTGATTGGGAAAGATATAGGAAGGACAGGGTTGGAGATGTTCAAGCAAGAAGGGGGAGAGGGGCAGAGGATGCTAGGGAGAGTGCTGAGGGCTTTTAGCATTTACGATACGCAGATAGGCTATTGCCAGGGGTTCGTTCAGCCATCCCCACGTGCACCCGCGGTTTCTAACTACTGTAGTCTTGGTTTCTTGGTGGGGCCATTGCTCATGCATATGGGGGAGAAGGAAGCCTTCTGTGTTCTTGTGAGGTTTGTCAGTCTCGGTCAAGGCATTACCTTGGAGGAAAGATTAGTAACCTGTGTTATAGGCTTATGGAGCATTATGATCTTCGTTCATGCTTCTTGCCGAATATGTACGGGTTGCAGCTGCGAATGTACCAGTTCACACAGCTTCTTGCAATCCACCTACCAGAGCTCTCCGCACACCTTAATAGTCTTGGGATCCAACCAACATATGCGTCACAATGGTTTCTATCATTCTTTGCCGTTAGTTGCCCGCTGCCTATGCTCTTCCGAGTTTACGACGTCATCTTTGCCGAGGGTGCCCCGGAGACTATTATGCGTGTGGCGTTGTCACTTATGAGACGGAATGAGAAGCGCTTGCTAGCAACCTCCGAGTTTGAGGACGTAATGCAGATGCTCTTAGCTCGGGGGCTATGGGATACCTATAACTTCAATGCCAATGATTTAGTCCAGGACTTTGTTGGTTTGACGGGAATAGTCACTAGCCAAGGATTGGCGGACTTGGAGAAAAAGTTCAGGGAGGAGCACCCTGATGACAACGGCACCAAAACTATACCAACCAAGACACCTGGTTCAGACTTGCAAGCAGCTGCCTCTAGATTTTTGGGAAGAATGTGGGGTGGGGGTACGTCGCCCGGTCCGGTAAGCTTGAGTCCTGCCTCCGGCCAATCGCGACCCGCAAGCATCTTAATGAGAAGGACCCCGTCCAAACAGAGTCTTTCAACAGTCAGCTCTTTCGATACATCTGATACTGGCAGTGGAACCACCGATGCAACGACTTTGTCACGGTGTTCCTCAGTTGCCGCTGATGATCGAAGAATATCAACAAGATCAATATCGTCAACGAGAAGGCAGAATAAAGACGGGGAGCTTCATGGCCAAATCGAAGATTTGCTTATGGCTTTGAGTGCATTGCAACGTGAACACGCCGCTAAGGTAGATGAGCTTCAAACGGTTAAGGCTGAGAGGGAGGAGGAACGGATGCTAGCCAAAAGACTGGTGGAATTGCTTGCAAATGGCTCTCCCGATGGCGACGAACCGGAGAGTGTAGACAGCATCGCCGAAATTAGCGACCTCTGTGACCAGATAAGCGAAAACCTGACTAGGGCAGAGTCCGAAACAGTTATAACACCCAAACCATCCACCACACAGTTAGAGGAAGAACTTCAGCGAGCTCGCGAACAAATCCACAGAGAGCAGCTCAAGTCTAGGGATTTAGCAAACAAACTGGCAGAACAAGATGCCGATGTTGTTAGGCTAAAAAGCCAACTTATCGATGCCAGATCCAAGTGGCAGGAGAGCCAGAGAGAGAAACAACAGCTACAGAAGACAATTAACGAGTTAAAGCACCCACTGAGTTCACCCGAGCCCAAGGATCGCGACGCAGAGCCACAGAAAGGAGGGCTGAGGGAGCTTCGGCTAGGCCGCTCCAATTCAACTCGGGGACAGCCAACTCCTACGTTTAACAAACGTTCAAGTTCTTTAGGAATGCAGTCCATTCTAGCCCAAGATAACAATGCCCCTGCCACGGCCGATGCTCTCCTCCTCGAGCTTGTGGCTAGTAAGACCGCTGAGGCGGTTGCAAAGCAGGAAGCTGAGGAAGCTAAGGCGAAGTTGGAAGCACTGCGGAAGGTTCTTGGAGGGGGTACGAGTAGCAGTGCGAGTTCATTCCGGGATCCTCCGCTGTCGCCAGGACTTGACAGAACGGCCAGTGGTGGTAGTTTCTCCTCATACCTCTCGGTTGGATCGCCTGCCCCCGCTACCCCGAGTAGTGCAACAAGCAGTGGGGGGGGTTCTGGGGAGGATGGGGGAAGAAGTCTACAACCGTCGATTCACGATAGTTATGCGTTACACCTAATTAGTATCTGTACGAGGTAAAACGACAGGGCAGCTGAGAAAGCTAGCGAAAGAGTGACCTTCTCGTGTTTTGGAGAAAGTTGTGGGGGTCATTGCTGCTTGAGGGAATACGTTATACCATAGTTTAACTTCTTTTTCTATTCACAAACCCTCGCTTATTTTCACTTTCCATCTGTGTTGTATACCTTTTCTCCTTTTCTTGCGAATATTTTAAACACCTCGTTCGTATTATAGCCGTTTGCTTCTCTCCTTTTGTTTTTTTTTTTCATCCAAACCAACAATGGCCTAAACTGATCGAATGCTTTTCTTTCTTTTTCTTACTTCGCCCCACCCTAGCGATCCTCTACAAGGATCCTTTTGTGGCTTGTTTGTGTATTTTCTCGTTTTTACTTTTTAACAATTACTGGGTGGGATTTTTTTTCCTTTTCTTTTCTCCTTTATCATAAGTTACGGGACCTGAGCCTTTTTTCCTTCTTCTCTTTTCCCTTTAGTTTTGCTTTTTCCCCCTCCTTTCTACAAGTGCTCAGACCAAGCATCTAGAAAGAGAGAATCTTTTGTTTACATTCTCGTGTAAATAATGCGAACGAACAAACGATTCTTTTGATTTGATTTGATTTAATATGGCCATAATCTACGGTAGTCTGTCGTGGTAGTGTACCGCGCGCATGTCCATTTGATACGCTACCGCTCAAGCACTGCACTCGCGAGCTCTGACTGGCGCCTACAGCACGACTACCGGTGTCTTGGAAACTTGGCAGTATCACTAACTTTACAGGAGAAGAGAAGTAAAACACAAGCTTTGGAATGGAACAACACCTACGGTAACTCGCCCATCCTCTGGCAAGAACCTACCCGGAAATTATTATTTTTTACTCATCAGGTACGGTAGCTGCAGTGGGATGGCGCAATGCATCAGATCGCAACCGGAAGGATCCACAGTGTAGGATAACTAGAACATTGATTCTGTACGTGTACAAACACCGAATCCACACCCCTGTGTTCGGCAGCGTAGCGATCCCCGGTGAAAATTATTCCCTGGCGGGTTGATTTAGTAAAAAGGAGATACTGTGGTTTTTTTTTTTTTTTGAAGGGGGGGAGAAGGGGTGTAGGATAGCTTTTTTTTCCCTCCTACTACCCCCGCCCCCCCGTGACCGCGGCTACAGCGTAGAAAGAAAGAAAGAAGGAAGGAAGGAAGGAAAAGGGGGGTTGGTAAGTGTGATACAAGACTGTAGATTTTTGACTTCCGGTAGGTTGTGGTGGTGGTGTGTTATGGCGCCTTATATATAAGTAGTGTCGGTATAATCCGCTGTGGATGGATGGATTGATGGATGGAGGAGGCTCGGGTGGGTGGTTTGGCCGAGTGATGGGTTGTGAGTGAGTATTTGTTTTGGGGGTTGTGGGGGGTGAGTTTGGGTGAGCGTATGGGGGTGGTTGGTTTTCGGGGGCTATTGTAGGGGGGTGATGGGTAGTAGTGCCGGTATGATACAATATTCTATTTCCCCCCGAGGGGGTCGGTCGGCACGGATATCTTGTTTATGATACTTGGATAGCTCGATTTCCTACTATAAGACAGCTCTGTTTTCCTCTTCTCCAAAATATGACAATTACTGGTATGATCCGTAGCTAACCTGTACTGTACGGTACAGTTCGAATAAATCTATCTACTGTATCTGCTTGCGGGTTGCTAGCTATTCCTAGCGAACTAAATATTTTGCTAGTTATCCAGATACTTAAAAAGAAATGGGAAATATCTTCTCGCCCCTCCCCACCCCACCGCGCATCACTCTCTGAGTTCTCGTCATTTCGTATCACTCGAGGGGTTTTGAGCTACAAAAGAAGTCGCGGTTTATCGGCGTAAGTAATATCTTGCCTAGTTTGTACGATTGGGATTGGCGCTGTTGTACTATAGCTGTTTCGACACTTTCGGTAGAGGGTGCGGTGCGTATGATGGCACGGACAATCGGGCAACAACCTACTGTACTATTAGTGCGCCTTGTCTTCGGAGTTGCTGGGGTGATTTTTGGGGAATGCTTGTGGCGGCGCTGGTTGGATGGCTGGGTGGTAATGACTTATTCTTAAGTTTCCGGAAGGCGGCGACGCTGGGTGCTATCGTATAAACTCGCTCGGCTTGTCTGGCACAGCAAACTGCGATCGGGTGGTTATTGCGGGTGCGGTGGCTTCGAACGGGTATCTCTCCATTGGAGTGGCCGACGTTCTCTGGAGATAGGGCTGCGGTGCTACCTGTGCTGTAAACAAATTCTTGTAAGATGTTGGGGTAGGGTTGATAGAGGTAACTGCTATAAACAGTATTGATGGGTGGAGATGTTTTAGAGGGCTTGTTTTTGTTTGTAGCACAATAGAATAAAAGGAAAGGAAAGGAGAGAAAGGTCTCTATTATTTTCACGAACAAGCAATATCTAGCAAACAACAACAATCTTCATCCAATTTACAATATGAATCTGATTTGTCATAACCACTTTCTTGAGGTTTACTTTCTTCAATCTTTCTTTGCTTTCTTTTCTCTCTTGCTAACTGACGATGATACTAGATCCTCTTTACTAAGAACAGTCTTTTACCCTTTCATACTTTGAGAGAAAATAAATTGAAATCCTATTTCTTGGAGTACTTAGAAAGATTTAGCCTGCTATCAGGGTAATAGGGAAATTTATACAGCCTGGAGAGCAGTATCTTACACCTGAGTTTCTTGATATAATGTGAAAAAAACTTTCACACTACAACCACCGGGTGGAAGGTCTTGGCACCCCCCCCCATTTTGCACCAAAAGTATCTTACTTTATAGGCATTTATCAAGCCCTTCTAATGCAAACAAAAATATACAGGTAATTAAACCAGAGTGGAGAGTCCATGAAAATTTGCCTTGTCACAATTTTTTTGTTTTGAAAAAATTCTGTCAAGGATGGTGGTGGTGCATTTAGCAGTTGGGCAAGTGGTACTTGCAATTTTGTATGTGAGCCCCATACAAAAGATACATCTATATAATATCAGCTATGGAATACCTACAATAGCTGTTAACTAATGTAACATAAGAGCACAAAAAGGCCATATAATCAAATTTCATGGAATTTCCTACTATCCATAATAATTACCATCATTGTTTACTCCATAATATAACATTATTAAGTTTGTGAAGTGGGATACTTTTGGTGTAAAATGGGGGGGGTGCCAAGACATTCCACCCGGTAGTTGTACATGCAAAGATTGAGCTAAAGAGCTAATGAAGATACTACAATTTCTTACAGCCAGTATCTTATATCACCTTTAGAAAGTAAGCTATTGGCTTATCTTTTATGAAGGACTTATATTACAAGCTCTAAGGTAAGGACTCCTCACGTCAAATAACCAATAATACAATATTAGTACTTAGACCTTAATATAAAGTTCAATCAGAATCTAAAATCTGATTAAAATAGGTATTTCCAAAAGACCTACTCTGGTTACACTATCCAAAGATAGATCATGAGCTATACTAATGATGAGCATTGTCTCTCAAGTTTCTGGGAAAATAATATTTTTAACAAGAAAGAAATATAATAAAATTATATTTAAGTTGGAAGATACAAGGAGAAAAAGATTATCAATTGCTGAGAATTTTAAAGCAAAGAGTATAGCTTCACTCAGTTGGAAGGTCAGCTAGAAAGGCTTCAACAACTCTATCTTCTAAAGGACAAAATGCATCAAGACCATCAAGAGCAGCTATACTTGTATCTTGAACATAACTTCTTTCCTGAGTGACTATATAGTTCATACTATTGGGGTATCAGGATGGAACATGAGCATCCTGAAAGACCCTATGTATTAATAGTTGACATTAACATTACTGGAGATGCTGATCCAAACTCCAGGCACTATTTTAGTAATTTGGGAATATTACCCAAGTAAAAAGTGTACTTCTTAATAACATTAATCAGGATCACTGCCACCTTTAAGTCATATAAGACACTGTGAAAATACACTATCAAAAGCAAACTCCCTTCTGGAGAATATATCCTGAAGAACTCTTTGCACTATTTACCTACCAGTGCCTGGTTAATATTTTCAACCAGGCACAAGTTGATTGCTCAAATATGAATTGAGCAATAAGAGTACCATTAGAAAGCTTTAGTGATAGATATTGCATTGAAGATCTTGCATGTTCATTTAGCTACCCTGCATGAACAATTGAGACTATTTATCTAAGGCAACTAGTATACTTTACCAGAATGTGGAAAGGCAGTCGGACATGCTTAGTATCCACTATGCATGTGTCTCTCTCATCCTGGATATTAAATAATTGAGATACTAGCTCTTCTTAATCATGGTGGCTTTGAACCAGTAGTAAAAGATAAAGAAAGGGACATACTTTAGCCATTATTATTTATAAAATATAGATATGGGCTATCATGCCAGAAGATAGAAAAATCATATACAAATTCCCTACACTAGATGGATTCTCAGGTTTATACCATTACAATATACTAATTTTTCTTATATTACACAGTTTAAAGCTCTTGACAGTCACCCCTCATCTGAGACTTTAGCTAAAATATAATAATAAAGAAAATCTCATAAAGAAAATCTCATATTGATGTCATATTCTAGCAGATGTAGCTGTACCAATTGTAAGGTACATAAGAGATTACATGATTCTCTGAATAGAGTGCTCGAGTGCCGGTACTGTGGCTGTCTAGATAGGTCGTTTTTTTCCCTTCTCTTTTTGAGAGCGCAACACCGCACACGTGCCGCCCATCCTACCTACTTGAGGAGTCCCGAGATACACGGTCCCTCACTTGACAGGAGATTTGTGGCTCAGGATGTCACATATCCACGGAATTCACGGGTGTGGGGAATTAAATTTTCTAGGGGTGTGCTTAGGACAAAGACGTCATAGAGCTTCCCTACACAAGCTGAAGGTGCGGGAAGAGTTACCGGTAGCATTGTGACGGGGGTATGATGGAATGTTCTTAGTAATCGGTCTAGAATAGTACGCCCTGCTCTCTCTTCCCTCTGAGATTGGCGGGTAAGGGAAGGATAGACTATGTGATCGACACGACTGCAAGGGGAGCCTACCGCACCAGTATTCTTTACTTTAGGGTAAGGGGGGATGAGAGAGAGAAAAGGATTCGTTATATATGGCTGCCTTTCGCCCACTCCCCAGGAGCCTTATTACCTTCGGAGCAAACCACCTCTACTTTAACCCCCAGGGAACATATTTATTCAACAGCAGCGATTCTCAAATCAGAATGTCGAGCACTCAAGAAAATAGGGCTGGGGCAACCTACTCCACCACAGACACTAGGGACAAGCCGGCAGACCCGTATAAGGAGGTCAACTCGGACGTGGATGTTCCTATCAAGGAGAAAGTTGAGGACCTGATCGCGTTTGTGGAAGGTGTTAAGCTTGGTATGATGACTACCAGGCAAAGCCAGTCTGGGCTGTTAGTTAGCAGGTGTATGTCCTTGGTAGCGAGGGTAAGATTTACCAATCCACTTTGATTTCAATATGCAGAGATTAACGGAGATATCAGGAGAACGGAATCGACTTCTTGTTCCATACGAACACAGAAACGGGGAAGACTGATGAACTGCATTCTGACCCCCATGTTAATTTAGGATTCTTGAAGAATTCAACAGTATGCTTCTGATTTTCGCTTCGCGACAAGCAGGAGCTAATAAGCGACACAGGGTGAATGGGCATCGATCAGTGGCATTGCAGCCATCGATACCGATCGGGAGAAAGTTAGACAGTAAGTCGATTCTTCGTGAAGTGCATACGTGCATCCATACATTTTCTTTTTTTTTCTAATGAAAGGGACCGCCCAGGTACTACACTCCCGCTCTCAAGGCATGGGTTGGGGATCTTGGAGACAAAATCCATGGCGGAGATCCCAAGGATCCTCGCTTGGCAGTCATAAAAGTTCACGCTAAAACCGCAACTTACTCTCTCCAGAAGGGAACGGCACTCTCACGAGGGCTCGAAATTGCCAAGGGATCGATCATAGGAAATGTCGCTAACACAAACGAGTTGAGAGAGTTGACTGAGGAGGAACTGCAGACCTTCAGGAACAGTCAGCAATTGATCAGTTAAAAGAGCCTTTTTTTGTCCTTATTCATCTGCGATTACAAGTTTAATGTACAAGTACTTTGTTACCCAAGATACTTTGGCAGGGTTTAGGATCGGAACTTAGGTTATGACTATGAAACTGTACGAAGGTGTTTGATAGCATTTATCTTGAGCTGCAAGTTGCAAGCTTTCTCGTGGAACCCTGTTAGAGGTCAATCCGTGGTTGAAAGGGTTCCGAAGGGTTCCGAAGGGCATCATGATTTCACTCTGACGATCATCATTTGTCGGGTCAGTGGCTGAGGCTCTGGTCGTCAGCGCGTTGAGAAGGCCATCTCCGTCTCTGGAACCTTCCGTTGCACAAAACCGGGCACCAATAACACGAAAAGGTTCAACTTGTCGTGCTACTAATACTCCAATTGTATGATAGCTGTGTGGTGAAGATATGTGGGCATCACAACTACGTACTCTGGTATGGTAGGAGAGGGCGGAAAACCCTGAGCTGCGAGACAAAAGTAGAAAAAAATGGGATGCTACATCGTGCCGTTAACCTGGAGCAGTTGCACCAGGCCACTCTCCATATCTCTGCATATTTTATTAAGATCGTGCAAGGCGAAATCTAGATTAAAAGGAGGGAGGGGATTAGGGCATCAGGTAGTTCTTTTGAGAGGTTCATATAAATCAACATAATATTATTATTGAAACGCGTACTGAGAATTTCATCATGATCTAAATTTCAGTGGTCGAGTGCCGATACAAGTGCTCACTCTTTCAATCCAGATTTCTGGTGTCTGCCAAAACAGGAACTTTTCCACTTACAGCTATGCAACCTGTCTCCTAACTACCCGACGTGATCTTGCCGATCTTTTTCCCCGCCCTTTTCCGAGTAGACTACCGTAGCGGTATTCCGTTGTTCTTTGATAAAGTATTTCCCCTCCTCTCGATGCCAGATTGCAATAAGAGATAGGAAATCATAGAAGGCAGTGTATCATATCTGGACACGAGGCAAGGTATTGCACCTTTAATGCATGCTTTTTATTTGCTTGTCCTAAAGCCTTTTCGGGTGGGGTATTTACGTGCAATAATAACAAGTGTTTTCCTCTTGCCTTTTCTTTGTATGGGATTTTTCTCGGTCACATTTGTCTCTCTCATTGCCAGTTCATCAGCCACTTGAGAGCAAAAGGAGGGTATCATCACATGCGAGCGACTGACGTAGGCTTGCACCATTACTTGGCGAAAGCTCGGAACTCGAGGTGGCCTAGTGACTGTGCCACTTGTACTCTGGCTGCGAATTGGCCACACCACTCGTTCGGCCACGACGTAATTGGGACTCTCCCCTGGCCTCGCACACGACACACTCCCGAGCTTGTCACGGGAAGCCAGAAGGGAGAGAGAGAAAAAAAAGGAAAAAAAAGGAAAAAAAAAGAGCGATACCGGTAGTAAAGTACTTTTTGTGTTACCGGCTACCACAAGATACTAACCCTCCTCCTCATCCCTCCCATCATCCATCTAACCCTCCACCTTTTTCCTTCTCCAACGACACCACACCACACTCCCTTCCCACTTTATCAAGTACTATAACTTCCACATCCCATCTTCAGTTTCTACCCACTTCAACCCAAATCCTCTATCTTCCGCTGCTGCTCCGTTACTCTTTCGAACAGCTATTTCTCTTCACAACAACCGCAATGTCTGATTTTGACAACTCTACGTCGGAGGGGACGGCTACTCAGATCGTTAACGGTGAGGTTAGTATAAACTCCAGCGGATGCAAACCCCTATTCTATTCGAACCCAAGGTTTGCTAATTTCCATGTTGTTTAGTTTTTTTTCGAACATTCCTACATTCGGGCTTTCTCTCTGTTGTTTGTTATCTCGTCAACTACCGAACTGATTCGTTGCAGGATCTCATCCCACCATCCAAAATACTAAGGCCGACTTTTCAGGCCTTGCCAACTCCGCATCTTCTCAGAATAGTGATGTTACTGATAGCGATCAGCTCACTCACTACCACAGCTTCTTCTATGATCTTTTCACCGTTTGTCCCACTATCCTCCCTGTTCTTCCAGGTTTGCTCCCCACTCTATCCTTGCTGACGTAAATGTGCATCATTACCTCTAGTGGAAATTTCCACGTGCAACTGGATTCTTCTTTTTCTCTGCCATTTCTTTAATTTTCGCCTTTCGTTTTGTCAACGTGCTTCGCTATGTTTTCAAGGCCACCTATCTCCTCTTTTTTGGTGAGTTTTTCTTTCTTTCTCTCCTTGTCTCCTTGACCCCCACCCCTTTGACAGATAAGCTTGCATGAGCTGGCTCGGGTGTTTCAGAAAAGTATCGGAGTTGACATGAGGTACATAACCGATAGGTGTGGCTTTTCTGGAAATTGCCGCTAAACCCTTTGGCGCGAGAGGATTTATTTCATCCATCCGACCAAAACCGTATTGGACTATTCCGAGGGACTCGCTCGACAATCTATTTGGAGAACTTCACGACCTCTTGAACTTTTTCGCTCTCGAATTCCAAAGGGTCTTGTTTGCTGAGAATATCTTTGCTACGGTTGTGGTGCGTATTCTATTCCTCATTCCAGAGTGCTGGGTTTCGTTTCTAACATGTTTTATTTGTCCCAGGCATTCTTCGCTTCGTTCATTGGATATTTCCTTATCAAGTACATTCCGTTCTGGGCTTTGTTGCTTCTCAGTGAGTTTCCCATCGCGACTGTTACCCCGCCTCTTGGTAGCATCTATCGGAGTTTAAGCTAACCAGATTTTGTTGTCATTACCAGCAACCGTTACTGCTTTTACTGCCCCCCTGACCTATCTCCAGAATCAGGAGGCTATTGATGAACAGCTTCAGTGGGCCAATGAATACGCCAATGCCCAATTGGTCAACGGTCGCCAGATAGCTGAGAAGTATATCGACGATGCCAGTGTGCGCGCCCGAGCCACTGCTGTTGAACTTACTCAAAAGGTTCAAGTCTACGCCGGTAAAAAGTCTCCTACCGCGGAAAAATCGCAGGCATCCCCACACTCTGCGAACAACGGTCCCTCCCATCAATTTCCTGACGCGCCCAAGTCTGATTTTCCAGCAGTCGATGACGAGAGTGATACTAAGGTTGCCGCTCCTGAACCTGTACTTGCCTAAGTTGTTTAGAGGTGAAATCTTCGCTCGAAGGGTTTGGGTGGATGTCGAGCGTTAGGCAGAGGTTAGGCGGTATTCAATGGGCAAAACTGATATTGACACTTGAAAACTCGGTTTCTGAGTGGGCAGTACGAAAAACAAAAAAGTCCGGGGGATATCGGTGTATTTTTCTCTTGCTTCTTCTACCTTTTTTTTTTTATCCTCTTCTTTAAGTTTTTTGTGAAAATCTCCTGAGAGTGAATGCTATCGGGAGTGGTTGGTCTGAGGGCTAAGAAGGCCTGTCACTCTACTCCTTCTACTTATTGAACTGCATTATCTCTTAGTTACGATGCCCTGCTTTGGTGTCATTTGATGGGAAACGGTTCGGAGGGTGCGCTCATCTCTTGTTTCGGGCTTTTGATTTCTGCTTTAGTCTACGGAATGCCGTGCTAGTGGTCGCCGGAATGCTGTCTGCCTCTTCACCACTTCGTTGCCTGTTGTCGCTGTTGGCTTTTCCTTCCCTAACTACCTCAATCGTTTCTTTTATTGTGGTAGCCTGATAATGCAGCGCTATTGATGATGCAATCACTCGGGTGTTTTTTACATTTCTCATATCGGTTAATTGCCGTATCGTACTAGCCAGATGATCTTTTTTTTTTTCCTCTCTCTGGCGGAAAAAGCAATTATTGTAGATCTGTGCCTGTGAGTCGTGTCACGGGGTTGGGGGTTCTTCCTTGTCGTAGCGTGAATTCCCAAAGTACGGGAAAAAGAAAATAACTGGGGGAAAATACGAAGGATAAACTTTTTTATTTTTATTTTTAACTGCATGATGAAAGTCAGCAGCCAGCACGACAAGGAAAGACAGCCTAGCATCGCCATCATAGCCTCTCCCACCCCACCGTGAAACGAAAAAGTAAGCAGGTAAGAAAATCGATCAATCGGCCCCTTTAAGAGTACATCGAGAACGCCGTCCGACCTGTTTATCCCATCCCACCCACGCATCAGCATCCCCGAGAAAAATAGCACAATAACCAGAGGGGAGAAGAAAGGACTCACACAAAGGACAGGATGCAGAATTACTGCTCTTGAACCACTTGAACAAGCACGTCCCATGAAACTTGTTCCGGCACGTGGCGCACGCCTTGTTAGGGAGCTTGCGATCGGGGGTGACGGCCACGATGGAATAGCAGATGGCGCACTCGGCCACGCCCTCAAAGTGCAGGGCCAAATTCTTGCGGAAGAGGGTGAGGCCGTCGATGATGGAGGCGGACTGGAAGTTGATGACGGTCTGAGAGGCCAGCTGCATCTTGCGGAAGTCCTTCTCCGTCAGGCCGACGCGTCGCGCGCCCTCCACCTCCACCTGACGCAGGGGAAAGGTTGGCGGGATGCGCACGCGCATCTCCATGGACTGGTCATCGATGGGGTATGTTGCTGTCACCTCGATTGTTAGAGCTTTGAGGATCTTGACGGTCATTTCGTCCTCTTCGCCTCCCCTTACACCTCCTCCGGAGTGGGATTGGATCCAAGCCTGGACGGAGGAGAGTTCTCGCTCGATTAACAATGGCGACATGTACTTCTCCGTAAATTCCTCCACCGCGAGCACCTTTTGGCGGGATTTGCATTCTGTCCACCAGCGCTTGACGAGGGATGGGGTGTGGCGGAGGGCTAGGTAGTAGATGTGCGTCAGTAGCCAGTGGACTTCCCGAACGGGGTTTGTGCTGTCTTCTAGTGAGGAGTCGAGGGTGTAAGTTTCGAACGGGAGCTTGGAGGCGTCGATCGGCTTGCCGCGGGAGTGCCCAAGGATGTCGAAGGTGTAGTTAAAGAGGGGAGTTAGCAAATCAGCGTCTTTTAAGGCCTCGACGTAGGCTGTTCGGACTTTGAAGGACTGTTGGGATATGTTAGTTACTGGATTACTACTGGGGATATGGGAAATAGTAAATAATGGGAGGCGGGGTAACGTGCGGAGTTTTCAAAATGGTCGAATATCAGGATCCAAGCCAGGAGGTAGCCACGAAGACTCCAAGACATGCCGCGTTCACTATCTAGTTTCAGCGCTCCGTCGCCTGTTGGGGGTTCCATGGCCAGCGAGAGCAATTCCTGAGGAAGCGAGAGTTCGAAGTTCTCTTCCTTTGACAAAGCCGCCTCTACTGATACCTCTTCTTGCACTGAAGGGATGTGTCGATGGAGAATCTCAAACGCCGCTTCTTGTATTGAGCGCGAGGGGACATTGAGAAGTGAGTAAGTCTCTTCTGGACTGCCAATATACTTCAAATCTATCCCCTTCGTAAGGCGAGCCAAGAGGGCATTACAGAGATTCCGAGGTTGGTCGTGTTCATCACCGGCTACTTTAGTCAGCTATTTACATATTCCAAGTGAGAACAGAATTTGAACCTCTAGAACTGCGAAGCAGCCCCATCAAAGAGGTATGCATCACATCAGCCTGTTTGTCCCACGCATCCTCAAAGTCATCGTTTTCCTTATGCAGTGACTTTAGCACTTGAAACAGCTTCAGCGATGCAAAAATTACTGGCAGATCTGCCTCTTCGACGCTGGTGCACATCTATCCCTCAGTTTAACTTTTACTGAAATAATAATAATAATGATAATAATAACAAAGATAAAAATAAAAATACAATCGGATAAACATACCGCCCAGCAATTAGCCACGTATTCGCAAAGTAGTTCCCAATGCTCTCCATAAAGCTCCTTAACAACCGGTAGGACCGTAGCGATAGCCTTCGAAGCCTCCACGATAACCGAACGGCTAGGATTCACTGCGAATGCTTCATCCCCAAACCAGCTAAGAAGATGCTTAATAAGGAATATTGCTCTTTGCTGCGGTAGTGGTGGTGTGTCCTGCCCGGGCTTAGGTAAAGCTGCGTTTAGTAAGACGATTTTTCGCAGACCCGCCTCTCCAGCTTTAGAAGCTGGTATGCCCGTCATGTCACTCGCTAGCCCGTTCCTTAACTTCTCGGCCTCCTGAGTGCGCTCTAATGACTCGCCAAGTCCTGTCAGTATTGCTATGCTGCGGTGAATATCCTGGCCCTTTCTAATGTCTATTGACTTTAGCCAGCTCTGAGATTGATCCGGGGAGATCTTGCGATCCTCGGAAAGGGTGGAAATCATTGCTTCTAATATCCTGGCGGAATAAAACCCTTCCGGAGTCTCCTGCTTTGATATGTCCATAAGACAGTCCAGTAATCTAAAGATATATGCAGGAATCTTATCTGCTTCTCCAGCCTCAGGTTTTGGCTCATCTTTTAAAGACTTAAAGAAAAAGCGCTGAGCTTCAAAAACAAACTCCAGCATCTCGGCTTCCATGCCCGAAGAATATTGATTCCACAAATCATTTGACTCCTTGATAGCAATATTGTCATTTGCTAGTATTGAAACCAACATAAGATACTTTAGGAGGGCTACTCTTGAACCATCGGTGATAGCTTTCAAGATATTTGCTGCTTTTTCGTCCTTCCTTTCAAGGACTCCCATAGTTTTGAGAAACTTGACAACAAAAACTGCCATCCGCAGAACCCTAGATAGGCCATCCAGATCACGAACTATCTCCTCTGAGCTAGTGTCATCCTGGAGAGCCTTAACCAGAAATACGGCACCACCAATGGGATTAGAGATAGCTAGTGATGGCCTCGGAGCTTTCTTCAAGAATGGATTCAAATCAGATCTCCATTGATCCTCGTTGAAGAAGACCTTCTCGGCAAGTGCTGCCTGCTCATCTTCCGGAGCCCGACGAACCAAATCGTGTGCCCTCTCAGCCAGAAAGCTAAGGCTGGCGAGGAATCAGAATCTTCAAACATCTGAATAAATGGTAGGACATAACATACCTAGGATCTGAGTCTTTTGGTTCAAGAACACTTTCTAAAAGGGCATCTAACAAAGAACCAACCAGAGCCCCCGAGTTATTAGATAGCTCCTTCTCAAGAATCTTATTTAGTCTCCCTGCGGCATCTGCAATGTCTTCCGAAGGAGATCCTGACAGGACGAGCAGCGTAGATAAGAACTCAACACCACTCTCTGAGCGGGCGAACTCCGCCAAGGCTCCTTTTGGCACTAATCTGAGCTGTTCGAGAACTCTGATAGTGCGATCTCCTTCCTCAGGAGAGAGACTGTTTGACAATTCTAGAAGCATCGCCGCGACTATCGCCTCGGAAATAACTGTTCCTAGCCTGCTTGTGAGCATATATATCGATGCATGTCTCCTGGAACTCATACCCGAGGAAGCCATAGCAGCCCTCATAATTTCCCAGCCCATAGCGTTGTTCGTGTTAATGCTCTCCCGCATTTTATTCACTACATAAGTGTCCAATTCCTGGACAAAGGGTAGTTTCCCTTGGAGCAATGCAGGGGTCGACATGAAAAGCTGAATTACTGCAGCCTCCTTTCTTTCCTTCTCTAAGGATGAAACCAATAGTTCCCTAATGTTCCTGTCCCAAGCTCTCTGAAACGATTCTTCGCCCGCGGCTTTACTAGCGCAAGCAATAAGCCCAGACAGTACTTGCTTCCATGAAGGTGACGACATGAGCTCTGGGGCATGATCTGCGAAAAATGATACGACAGACTAAGATCTGTTAGCTCTTGTTGCATCTCCTCAAAATTAGCTCGAAACAAACCCTTTTCACTTCTTCAATCTTCAAAACCTGAGGACACCGCATGAGTAAAGACTCCAATAATAAAGTGACTTCAACATTTTCTCCTAGTTTTCTCGTTAGTTCTGCTCTCTATTCAGCGCACACACATAAATTCAAGGTGTGCACCTTTTCCCTTAATGACGCGATCCAGATTCAAAAGTAACATCTTAGCAATGCTCTCTTTCACAAGGTTGACTACGGAATTACTATCCCTCTTAAATATCTCTGCCGAGAAATCAACCCACTTATGCCGGCGATTTGCGCGGTCATCTGGAGAATGGGCTTTCTGGTCGATATCGGGATTAATATTATCTGCTATAGATCTCTCTAGCTTCTCCCAAACTTCTTTCACGACAAGATTAGCAATTTGAGTATCCGCCATCGCTCCTGCCATAGTAATCCCAGTAGCGCATATTTCGGCTCCAAAATGCGGCAACCTGAATTGCGCATTCTCAGCATTTTTCAGCAAGAACCCTTCAAAAACAGGATACAGTGCGTCTCTCAGGATATGGGCAGTGACTTCATCTTGAGTATCGACTTCTCCCGTCGCCATCATGTGATAGCAAACCCGGAAGTAAGCATCCCAGGCGGCAGTTACGTGTGATCTCGGCTCAGGCCCGCCCCAAAGCCCGTCCAGAATACTTGTTATCAGTTCAGTAACCCCTTCGACGTCCTTTGGGAGAATTTCTCGAGGCATCAACGTAATCATTTTTGAAACTTTATGCCAATACTCTGGCGACCCACCCTGGCTCCCACATTTTATGAACTCTATCACAAGAGAAAGCGGTGTTTTCTGCAGAGGAGGCGTCACCGATATCCAAGCTTTATATGTGTGCGAAGTCAGGTCTAAAATCGCATCTAATAGCTCTGTGACAGAACCAGTCTGAGGTGACGTTAACGCCTTTACCATCAGGGCGTTGGCTACCACCTCCAGGCTTGATAAAATGAAACCTATTAGCCCATCAGCAATTGATAAGTTAAGTCCTCTGTGATGAAAAAAAATACCCTCTTGGCTTGTTAAACACGCTCTTAGTAGTCTATAGATGGACTTCCGGAGATACGGGTCATCATAGCCCCCAAACTCCCAGAAGCGAGCCTTCCCAAGAAGTTCCTCATATTTCTCGGATTGCTTTTCGATCTCTTCTGGTGGTAATTGACCTGAAATTATATAAATAGTTAGAATATTACGTTTCGTCATATTAAATCACTCGGAACAATTGGATGATGAGAAAACGAACTAATAAGGTGCGCAACCGTGTGAACGCAAGTAGCTATAACTCTCGCAAACTTAGATTCTGCCTCGTCGGAGGAAAACTGTCTCTCATCGCTCAGTGAATTTACAGTCTCATCCTCAATAACATTAGAGCAATAGTCCAAAATATCCGGCTGGTAAGCCACCCAGACATTCCGTATCTTCTCCTGCGTACCGAATACCGCGTTCAGGGACTCCGCTGCTGCCCTTGCAGAACCCCGGTCGCTATCGTACAACCCAGCCAGCCAGGGCCCTACAACCTCCGACATGTGTCTAGCGACTTTCTTCCCACTCTTCTGCGAAATAATTCCGTGGACGATGTGGGCTAGCCGACGCACACCTACCGAGATATCCGTTGACAATCGGGGGTATAATCGAATCTAGGAAAAACCAACCCGAAGCGAAGGTAGTCAACGAAAGGAATAAGTCAGCAGGTCCCACTTAAACTTATTCCGAGTCAGAAAGTGGGCATTGCGCACCCATGCCGCGAGCACTATATCCTCCACCCCCCCCAAGCCCGCGATTTTCGCTTGTAGATCCTCCAAGGCTTTAGATTTCGTAGTTTCGTCCTTCTTTGACAGGAGCTTCAGCAGGACCACCATGGAAGGATCAGACACCCCGGATAGATCAGGCCCTTCAGATGTGTATGAAAGCGGAGACACGGCAGGAACGTAAGGAGCTTTAGAAGACGGCCCAGGGCTAGCTTTGTTATTCCGAGCAGAATCATTATCCTCATTCCTACTCCCAGCGTTTTTACCCCCTCGAGCAGAGGCAGCCCCACCACGACGAGAAGACGAACTACTACCGCCGCGAGAGGATGACTTCTTCTTGCTCATTGCCGGAATAGCCGTAGAATCCGGTAATTTCTGCTAACAAGTTCCTGAGATTATGGGTATTGGTTGGGGAGAAAGGCGGCGTTTGGTTTTTCAACGTAAAGTGCAGAGGGAAGTTAGTCACAGCTGCATGAATTTACAGACAAGCATACCGGAATGACGACAATTGCTGCTTATCCCGCCAAATTAGTAAGCATTCTTGGCAACGGAAGGCAAGCAAGGTTCATTCGCTCTCACTCGGATAACAATTTCAAGACCTCGGTTGAGATAATGCTGTAATATAGATCTACAAGGCCACATTATGCATACAAGTCCACCTCAACAAAAGCTCCAGCGAGCACAATCCTAAGATGCAGAAGTCTTTCCAACATCACCCTAAGCTCAGGAGCCATGTCCGGTGAGGCAGGATAGAGGCAAAGGGAGAGAGCAACAGCCCGTGGCTACTCCTAAAGGGCCTTGAAACATTGCGAAGCACAAACAACGGGCTTATGGCAACGGAACAGTTACATCCCCCCCTATACCCCAGAGCTCTCCCCTTTGAGCAAACAAGACACATCCCACGCCTCAAGAGAATATGTGTTTCATTCAAATAACACCCATTCCACCACATACAGATGTGAGCTAGGACATAATCCAGTGAAAGATAATCTAACTATGGCGGCAGAACGCTTCGAAAAAGCACACCCGTCCAGATTCCAGCAGCAATACAACTAGACGCCAAAAAAAGTATTGACTTTTGCTTCCTAGAGCTTTCTCAAACATCCCCCTACAAAAACCCTATCTACAAACCAAGTTTTAACCCTCCCTTCTCAGCAAACAAGCCAATTTTTTATCCTCCGAATACTTTTTGAGAGCAAAAACTTTCCACTCCTCCCAAGATTGCTCGGAGTAGATACCAAATTCCTTCAAAAGCCCCATAAATGCTTTCCTATAGTTTTCCATGTTCTCATCATAGAGGGTATAACCAACGCAAATCCGAAATCTTTGGAAGATCTTCCCAAACCGAACGCAGTCGCCAAGATTAATATTAGTAGGGTGATTCGCGCACTTGTGACTAGCACCATCCAAAAGCCGCGCGAACTCAAGCTCAGAACTGCTGAGTGATTTTCTCTCAGAAAAGAATTCTTTTGAGTCCCAAAGGGCTATCGGTGACGTGAATGCCTCAGTCTTTTGGGCTGTGTATGCACCTTCCCAGTCGATTATGCCGGTGATGTTAAAGTCTCTATCAACCATAATATGATCACCCTTGTCATCAAAGTGACGCAAATAAAACTTGCCGGTTTCTTGTATGTCCTCTGACCACCGCTCTAATAAATCGAAAAGGAATTTATGAATGAGGAAGGCATCAACAGCCCAGAATGGGTATAATTCTCCCACAACAATCATATGGAGAATTCGAGGGATTAGTGCATGGTAATAATCCCTCAAATTGATAAAAGGTCCTGGAAAGCTGACACAATGTTGCATATCACGACCCCCATTCCTCGTGAGAGCTAGGTCCACCATCAAGTCGTGAACAACAGGGCCAATTTTTTTCGACCCAGGGGTATCTAGAGACCCCATAACAGGGAAGGGATGACGATAAAGTTCCTTATAGACCTCGGCCAGCTGAACCAAAACTTTATTCAGCTGTCCGCTCGTAGGTGAAGTGGAAAGCAAATTCTTCCCTTTGATCATTTCCATCAATATGTACCCAGTTCCTACTGGATTGTCCGAATCCAAGGCATACGCAAAAACTTCTGGCACAGGAACTTTGGTTTCCTCCCTCAAGAAAGAATAAGTTGCCACTTCGCTCCTAATCAAATAAGGCTGCACAGCGGCTGGAAGAGCGGAAGTATTACGACGTTTCAGTCTTGCCATCCAGCTAAGGCCGTCATCAAATACTAGTTCAAGATGGAGGTTGATAGCCCCCATGGCAGAACGGAGAAAGGCTTTGTCATAACGAAAAGGTCTCGCGAAGCAGGAGATGCCACCCCGGAGCTTAGAGGCAATCAGAGTGAGAGCGTTGACATTGATGGTCTGGAAAAAAACCCTCAGCTCCTTCATCAAAGCGTCCTGACCAGAAACCTCGTACTCCTTTGTCTGAAAACCATCAGTTAGTCTGAGAGAGAAGGGAAAAAGGTGCCAGATGGAAGCTTGGCAGCAATACTAGAAAGACATACATTCACTCTTGGACACCGATGAAATTCCGACTGCAAATGCAACAAACAGAGGTGCTTTCCACAGAGTATACAATCGCCATGTCTGCGAACTGCGGAGTTCAGACAGGCCGTATAATCGCATCGCCAGAGGGGCATACTGTAGCTGATGACCGGAAACTTGTTGCTGAAAGAGTCCTCAATAGTTTTGAGGTCCTATGTCAGTAAAAGTTGGGGAAAAATCGGGTTTGTTCATGTGGGTTTGCCGTGGCCAGCCCCGCTCATGTACTAGAGTACAATACCTAGGGTTTCACCCTTAATCGGCACACATTAGGTCACATTTTCCCAGAGAGATTTTTATGATATGATACCAGCAGCAGGGAGTAGCGTATCAGCTGAAAACCCAATTAGCAAACTTTGATCGGCACCGACTAAAACATTGTCTCATCTATAAAATACAATCACAGCAGGACAAATACAACCCCGGCGATACAACCCCTGGGGAATCCGTAAGTATCCAAATTACTGATATCACTCCCCACCGTACTGTGCGGTGCGGTACAAGTACAGCACTCAAGTCATCAGATTGGAGTTGGGCTTTTCTTGGTGGTACCGGTAACAGGAATCGGTTGGAATGGAGCTATGACGAATTTGTCAGTAGCTTGCAGCTAAGCCGCACTAGTTGAGGGGTTTATGTGACCTTACTTTAGTTCTAAGGAGCTGGCAAACGAACACGAATAGAATCATAGAACGTCACTCTATTTATCGCTAAATCCTTTCAGGAGCTAAGGGGCACATACTGACGACACTAGTTCAACTCTCGGGCTATTCAGGCTTTCCCCAGTTTATGGTATTACCGGTAAACTGTCTCTCGTTGGTCAGATCACGGCTGGGGATGTCTTGCCTTGGTAATACCAGACCCACATTGGACTGTTAAAGGACTGGAACCACACTCTACCGGCACTTCGTATTTCACAGCACATTGGCACTAGAGTTGTCTACTCACAAGGTACCAAAGCTAATACCGTGAGTTCTCGTATGAGTCGGACTGACGCTAGTGAAGGTTCATTGTTCTGCCAAACCGTTCTTCTTTGTTTCTTTACAGTGTGGCAAACTCACCGGGGTGTGGCAAACTCACAGTCTCCTCGGCCTCTGGTTGGCTTATTAGAGACTTTGCAGAAAGGCTCTCGATGTAGGCAAATGTATCGTAGTTCTAAACCTACCAGACTGCTAGGACTTATGATAACTCTGTATGCGAAACCGGAGAGTCCCTGTTAGAGAGAGAGGAGGTCCGTCCAGTGTGAAAAAGTTTGCCCGCGAACTACTGTGCACGTGATATTTAGCATAAAACTTAACATCTAGCAGCCAGCAAAATAGGTCAACTACCTCCAATCGAACATCTTCCCAACGCTCCAACTGGCAGACAGCCCGAAAATAGAAAGAATAGAAAAATAAGACATATTGGCCCTGTATGCAGGAAATAATCTCCTGCAGTTAGAGAGCAGCGTGAAGAACAGAAAATGCCCTTGCACTTTCTTTCTATACCAATACTAGTAAAATATAGCGGAGGTCATTGTTATTAACAGTTAATGAAATCGTTTCATTAGATTCGGAGGTTCAGACTAAATAATTATGAACTACACGGGTTCACACCTCAGACCAGGCCCTGGCCTGCACTTGAATTTGCTCGCCCACCCAACCGTATTTGGAAAATGGGATACACTTGCTGAAGTGACAAGAGCAGGTTCGCGTTCACGGCTGCTCACAGAACCTCTCTACTCACTTGAGCTTTCGACTAGTGATCCTTATTTCTAACCCGATTCATAGGAAAACTTGCAGCAGCTCATTTCACATCCCCAGACCTCTCAATGCTTAAGTTAGTAAGATGCCCATGTTGTACCAGCGCGACTTTATACCCATACAAGCACCAATTCCTAGAGGAAAGAAGCATCAAGTTATGGTGATACTAACAAACTGTCTGGTTTCTACACAAGTAATACGGGCCAAGGAGGCTTATATTTACCAGTGCCTGAGCAAGAGAGGGTTCATGATAATATCACCCATTGCAAGCGCTAGGTGCCCCGAAGGCAACAGCAGCCAGTGATCGTCCATTCTTAAGAGAGTGCTACAATTTCTCTGTCTCTCTCTACTCGAGCACTCGAGCAAAGTATTGTTCAGAATATGATCCCCTCAATGCTCCTTTTTTATACCACTAAGTGAGCCAGACCTACTATACTAGTACTAGCACTACGAGAAACCTTTAGACATGCCAGTACTTAGGCACAGTGCAGCGATTCAAGAAAAAAAATCGATTCCTTGTCGTCGCGAACAACTTAAGAATCGTTCAAACTTGAACCTTTTGCCAGAAAACTGTAAGAGATCTAGACAAGCTAAAAAATAATTATATTTTAATGTCGAAAAAAAAACCCCCACAAGGATAAATTGATGTATCTTTCGCACCATCTCCAATTTTCTAATCGATTGGGGTATTGCTTGATTAACTCCCCAGTTATGGTTGGCGCTACCATCTACCGTATGATAATAGCGCACCACAGCACTAGAGTGACGGCACCCGATAGAAAACCAGAATGTGGATGGCGCATTCATGGCTGCCCCCGCTTCTTAACCTCTTTGCGTTTGGAAAATCACAAAGTCGTCAAGCGATCTCACGCGTGGCGAAAGCCCAACCTTCCCTGAGCCCGCCAGCTCCTTATCGTAATGAAAGAGCCGCCAGACACCGACCCCAGCCACGGTGCTAGGACACAACATCACAATCAAACGAGGGACCCTTGATTCTTCGTCTCTCAGTTGCGACAGTACAGACTACCCGTATCTACTATACCTCCTCCAACGCGCGCCATTTATGGTACACAAATATGCAGTGCCGCCTCTTTCTCTGTAAGATCCGAACGCGCGCTTCCCGTCTTTTGAGTGGCGAATGAGGTCTTATATAACAACGTCCTTTTGCCCTGGATGTTCCCTGTGCTCGACCGCGCCTCCGAGTGACCTACATTCAAAACATTCCTGATCAAGTCAAGTATCCTACCGACAGCCTATATGACAATCTACTTGTAGATTGTTGAGATATAGAAAAGAAGAGACAAGTGGAAGGGAAAAAGCGAAAAAAAGCGAAAAAAAAGCCCTCCCAAAAAAACCCAATCGCCTACGACCCGAAAATGTCTAGTGATTACGGGAGCGATATAGACCTTGACGATGAAGACATTTTAAACATCCTCGACGGCAACATCAACGATAACACCGCATACGACTCAACGCCATCGTCAACCGATTTCCCTCAACAGGGCCGTGAAGAAAAGCGGGTGGCAATAGATAACGATGGCTTTCCGGAAATTATTAGCGATACCAATCCCACCAGTCCAAGGAGGGTGGTCTTTGCTCCAGAGTTTCAGAATGACTCTGCCGATCAGGATAACAAGGAAGGATTTATTCGGTACCCCGAACTCACTGTCAGGAAGGACGACGAATTCATCATTCAGTACCCTAGCCTCCGTGTGTGCGCAGATGGTGAGAAAATAAATGATCCCGTTCCATTCACAAAAAAAAACCCTTTCAGAAAAGCAAACCCTAACCGACGACAAAGCAAGCGGTAGCAATAGATGATGAACAATCAAACCTCACCAGTACTCCGTCGATCCCAGAGCGAATTGCCGGAGTCCAGCCAGAAATACAACCTGCTGATGCACCAATTCCTCTCGAAAATGATATCCGCTCCCCATTCGATCGATTCCGGGCACGAAGGAAGACTCTGTCAGTAACGGATTTGGTGTCTGGTGTGTGGTGCGAGCAGCAGTTCAAGTATGGACTCGAGCGGGGGTTCAAACGGACAACAGCGATGAAGAAGGGTACGAAGGTACATAAGGTCCTCGAAGAGCAAGTTCACACAACTGTTCAGGTGGAGGTTGCTACAAATGAGGATCAGTGGGGGCTGAAACTATTCAATATTTGTCAAGGACTGCTAAGTTTGCGCCGTGGTGGGCTAACCAGAGAGCTGACCGTATTCGGGTTTCTCAATGGGTACTTTATACAAGGCATCATCGACGAGATATCATATACGAAGCCCAGGACACATGTGGCAGAAAAAGCACCCCCAGTAGTAGCATCAGATGAAAGCTCGGATTCGGATTCAGACGGTGGGGTCCCACTGCCAATCGATCTCACTGGCTCCTCTCCTCTTCCCTCAATCCCCAAACACAAATTGGTGGCATACGTATCAGACACCAAAACTCGCGCTACTCAAACCATCCCTAGAGGCTCCCAGCTTCGTGCAACAGCCCTTCAATTAATGTTCTACCACCACCTCCTCTCCGGCCTTTGCGCCGGAGACGTAGACTTCACCAAAGTCCTGGAGAACTTTGAGCTTGATGGCTCCAAAAATTTCTCAGACACCTTCCTTGCGCAAATCGCCTCTATAGATTCCGATATCGATCTCGAAGAACTGCTAGAGAACAACTCCCTCTGGGGCCTCTGGCGTATTTTTCAGTGCAAACTAAGAGAGAACATTAGCACGATCGGCAATACTCTAGCAGTCAATTACAGAAGCCAGAAATATGGCAATGTCATGGAAACCCAAATCTTCGACTATAATGAGGCGTTCTTAACCGAGCATTTAAACCGCACCATCGAATGGTGGGAGGGTAAAAGGCCAACTGTGGGAGTAGAAATTGAGGAGGCGTGGAAATGTAAACCACCCATTCCCCTTCCATTCCATTCAGAGAAACCTTGACCTAACAACAACAAAAAAAAAACAGGCGGAAAATGCGAATTCGAATCAGATTGCACCTGGCGTCTGGGCAAGATCGAAGAACTAAGGCAAGCAAGGGAAGCGAAGAAGAAGCCCAAGCGCAAACGCTCAAAAAGTCCAAAGAAGCCGAAAAAAACCTAACCTTGTGAAGATGGAAGAATGTATTATCTACTGTAGTATGTAACTTTCGGTTGTGCGGCACTTGCCATTATCTGTCTTGTCTTGTCTGTCCTGTTCGACTCAGCGCTTGGTGTGGTCCACTCTACTTGTACTATAGCATATTATACCTACATACATACCTTATAGGGAATTGTATTTATACTACAGGAGGAAGGAGGGGATAGCGCGCCATACGGCGCAATGTCAATGGAACGTTCTTCCATACACTGCTTTACTCATCTGGTACTAGCACCCCACCGCACCAACCCCATTGAGGGGCGGATATACACTATTAGAATCAATACTACCACACCAGTACTTAACCCTCACTATCACTCGCCGCAGAGCACAGTTCAGTACAGTACAATGCATGCCAGTGAACAGCCCGGAAAACGTATGATACCACCTATCACATACCCACCTTAGTCCTTGCAAACCCTATACCCCCATATTAAAGAGATATCATAGCACCTCCCCTCTTTTCTTTTTTTTTCTTTTTTACCCCCAAAGTGGTTCATGCGACATCACTCATTCCCCCCCCCCCAATCGGCTTGTGGGTATTGTGATCATGCATGCTCACTCGAATTTTTATTCCAGTGTCCAGGTACGGTACAATACTTGATGAGAGGATGGAGGTACTAAAGTAGTTCTATAACTCCGGATAAGTTAGCTACGGTATGAATACAGTATTGTTAATGCGCCCGTCCCATTTTATAATAATGCATAAACTTAAAGCCTCACTAAAGTATACCAGCAAGGTCAGTTTAACCAGCTGCGTGAAAAAAAGAGTTTGTTTTTTTTCCCCTCAACCCTCTTTGATAATCCGACTCGAAGTGGGGTGAATATTATCTTTCTTTTATCATAATTCTAGTCTTTTTACAAAATGTCTCTCTGTCCACACACAGTATGATATTATACTTGCTTGGATCTTCCTGTGTGCGCCGGGTGTAACCAAAAGCCGGAGCCCAAAAACAAAAACAGTCACGGCAACGTCCTGTACGGGGAAGTGAATCAGATGCAGAAGTGAATCAGTTTGTCCGTGAATCCTGCCTGCAACAAATCCCCACGGAGGAATTCGACAAAATAAAACCTCTGAATCTTAATAATATGATAGCTAATATCAGAAATATGTCTCCTGCCCTTTTCTGAATCTGAATTTCCCCCTTCTTGGTGTTGCGCGTCTACTGAGATTTCCGGATCTCGACTCTTTTGGCATATCCATTTCCGCTTTCTGTGCTTGCGCTCTGCCCAGGAGTATAGCTAAAAGCCGGGCGCGCTCGGTGCTGTACTGGTACTGTAAAGCTTCTTCCTCTGCTGGTATTGCTCTCTAACGGGCAGGCCCCAAGGCTCGCACGCAATTCATATCCCCACTTGCACTTTTGATTTATGGCCTTATAAGGCCATCTTGCTTGCACTCTGCTCTCGCAGGTAGGGCTGCTGTGTTAACACTGATAGAGATGGCAGATGTGAACTACCACAGCGGCCGTAGCGGAAATTTAGCGATTGATATGGGAGGAATAGTTACCCGGACCTAAAAAAAAACAGGACGAAGCGAAAGGTATGCCAAGCGGAACAATCATGGCAATGCTCCCGACTTGCCGCACTCACTAATTCGTACTCGAGTAAAGTATCCGGATGTAGAGAAAGTCTCTTAGCACCAAGCCAGATGGTCATATATACTGCAAAGAAGTTTCCTGGTAGCCATAAATTGTGTTGGCTATACTGGATAATAAATCCCTCTTGGCGCCAAGTTTGTTTTTCTCTATATCCGGATAACTTACTTTGCAAATTGGCGAGTGCCCTTGTACGAGTACCAGGGTACGGTTTGTTCCAGAAGTTGGCGCCCGGATCGAAAGTATTTCGACCCCTGAGATCTGCGGTACCTTACAAGTATGTACCTCGACATTTGGGCGAGAAACTCAGAACTGCTTGCATAGATAATGGAAACTCTTGAAGCTATTTATTTGATTTTTCTTTCTTTACTACTCTCTGCAGTATATTTCACTCGCTTTCGACCTTGTGAATTTTAACATCCTGGTGCGGGCAGGGTTCAACTTTGTACTCGAGTACTGCGCAAGTACCGATGGCATGCAAAGATTTTCTTCACTTTAACGCCTTTCTCAATAAGACCACCCACAGATAGCTACCTTCTTTCTTTATAATTCTTACATCTTGCACTTCCGATGTGTGCTACAGTAATGCGGCTATTGTTGCTCGTTACGGTGCCGTATCTTTTCGTAAAAGTCGGATTCGCTCGACCGGTAGAGGGGCCTGTCCGATCCTTTCGCTGTTCCCTTAAGGTGTGGCGATTCGAGGAACTTTTTTGTCCTCTCCTTGGCTCGGTTACCCTTGGCTCCAACCCGGCCCTTACGAAAAGATGCGGCATCATACCGTACTGCACTTGGGTGTACCAGAGAAGGCTACCAGCATAGCACTCTATTGTACTGTATGGTAGAAATGCGCAACATGCTCCATTTGGATCTTGAACACGGGCTCCTGCTGCGCTCACGAGCCCTCGAGTGTAGTGTGGTGCTAGAAATAGCGACTAACGTCGTCATTCAGCCCCCCAAACACTGCTAATAAATGTTGGATTGTTATCTTTTCAAAATAGATTTTGTCGGAACACTCAATTTCCCTTCACCCACCCATCCTGCGGTGCCGGTGCACGCAGAGACTGGTGCGTGAATGTGGCTGCGAATCAGGCACTTTCTTGCCCGTTAGGGGGTGCAGTACCTGCGTTAGCGCGGATCTGTTGTGTTAGGCTAAAGCTAAAGCGGAGATTTGTTGACGAAACGTGAAATGACGACAACAGGGATGTTTTCCCACCTAGCGCGGCGGCCGTTCGAGATGGTGAGAGTAAGAGAGGGAAGCAAGACGGAACAAGAGACAGGAAAGGAGGGAAGGAAGGAAGGAAAGAAGTCTGACATTGCAGATGGGGAGGTGGGTTCTGGCACAGTTGAGGAGGAATGGTTAACGAGCAGCTCAGTGCAGTAGTGAGGGGGCAGGGAATGGTTGACGTTTTGCGCTACTCGTATCTTCCCCTTTTCTTTTTTTTTTTCTGCTTGAGTGACTGTATTTCACCGTCGCGTTTAGGTATGGGTCAGTACGGCGAGTGTCGTGAGGTACCGCTAGGGGTATTCTGGATGGACAAGTCTTGGTCGTGCTCCTTCGATTCGATGCCCTAACACGAGTGGTTGGCTGGATCGCAGTACCGCTACTCCATCTGTCCAATCTCCCTTCGCGCTCAAATAAAGAAAACGGCGAAGCTAAGCGAATGGGTTATAATAGGCAGCCAGTCAATGTTGCCTCAGTTAGATCTCATAATGCTGCCAGCATCCAGTATGGGCTGCACGAATGATCAAAGTGAGAGGTGAACGGGAAGCAACAGATTCTGGATTTTCCTCCCTCTATGATACGGGAGAAGTACTGGTACAGTGCTGTGCGCACTTCGCTGCACATATCCGGCCGGGTGAACACGAGAGATGCTAATGGGAACGTGGTGCCACAAGGGGACACTTTGTGCTGGAGTTGGGGGGGGGGGGGGGTTCTACGGTACTTTGCTCCAGTTGAGCAATTGAATGAGGAATATCTCCAGACTTTGGAGCAATTTCAATTTACCCACTCACTACTCGAGCATACCCCTACCCTAGCTAGCAATGGTACTTATAACCCGCTTGAGGAAGATTTCTTTAGTATTTTTTATTTTCTCCTCCCTTCGCCGAATGGGCTTCTTTTTCATTGAATTATAGTAGCAGTAGTTTATTTTTCCTTTTTGCTCCTTACTCTTTCAGCGAATTAGGCGAAGGGGTTCCTGGCTCTGGTGTGAATTGTTCCCATGATCCCTGGATATGGGGAAATGGGTGATGGGAGGAACTCAATTGGCGAATTGAGTTTCGAGCACCCCTGAAAAGACATTGCCTTTTTTGCATCTTCTGGCCGCCTTGGGGGATGAGAGAAGACATTGCGAGTGAAGGTTCATATGGACACACTCTAAATCTGCTGCCAATAGACCAAGACCCTACAATAACCAGGTCTTTTGTTATGTCTGAGTTGCTCACATCTGTTGCAGTACCGTGGGTGAGTGAGTGGTACTTGTCTAGGGTCGGAGCCTCGGACAGTACCGGTACCTCACAGCACCAGCAGCCCCCAGCCGTGGTACACACACCTAACCTAACGCCTGCCTCGTGGGCCTCCTTTTCCTTGGCCGCTTCCCCCATGAAGTCCGAAGTCTCCCTTTCCCTTCCCTCTCTTTCTTCCTTTCTTCCTTTCACCCTCCCCCTTCTCTATTTTCCGCCTACCCACCCCCCTTCCCCTCCTCCTCCTCCTGCCTCGTGAATTCTCGTAACGTTTTGCTGTCCTTCCTTTATCAGCAAACCTCGAGTTTTACCCTCTTTTTTCTTTTTGGTTTTCGTCTCGGTCTCTCTTTTTTGCTACTGCGACGTTCGGGAAAAGAGTCAATTGTTTCCACAAAACAAACTACCACACAGACATCGCGTGCTTAGGTCAATTCCTTAACGCCAGAGCAGCATTCACACAAATTCAGGATTTACCTATTGAAGGTCCATTATTTAGTTTCAGTACCCGATTCGCTATTAGTTAACCGAGATGGAACCACATAACCATCACCGCCGTTCCCGCGTCATGCACAGGGACGTTCATATGCACCCCAAGAGGGTTGAGGTTGTTACTGATATTGTCTATGTCACTGCGTCCGTTAGTGGAGGAGGAAAGGTTGTTGGGTTCACTACTTTGGATGACCCTGTTGCAACGACTCCTAGTCCGACTAAAGTTGCTAGTCCGACTAAAGTTGAGCCTAAGGTTACTAGCAAGGCCGCATCGTCTGAGAAACCGCGACCCCCTACTACGAGCGAGATGCCTAAAACTACTGAGGCTGCGAAGACTACTCAATCAGTAACGAGCTCGACTAGTGGTATGGATCATTTTTTCTCTCGGTTCGTCAATTGGTTTCAAGGGAAAATTATTGATGTTATGTAGAATCGACCAAGGAGGCTAGCTCTAGCTCGACTTCTACTTTTGCGACAAGTACCTCTTCCACAGTGTCGACTTCGGAGTCTATTTTGACATCGACTTCGGCTTCTTTGTCCGCATCGACTTCGGCTTCTTCGGCTTCTTCGTCTGCATCTGAGACTTTATCTGAAACTTCGGCTTCTATTGCTCCAAATGCGTCTAGCACTGGGGAGCCTGCGTCGGGGGGATTGTCAACTGGTGCAACCATTGGGTTGGCAGTTGCTGGTGTTGGAGTTTTTTTGGTCCTTGGTTTCGTTTTCGCGCTCATTTACCGTAAGAGATCGCAGAAGAAGGTACGGGAAGCATATGGAAAACCTGAAGATGAGAAGGCCGGTGGTGCCGCTGCTGGTGCTGCCTATTCGAACAGTAATAACAACCTTTCGCGTGCCGATACTATCACTTGCGAGAAGGCACCTAGGGTTCCTTCTCTTAGACCTGTCACTCAGTTTTTGCCTAATTTGACTGTTACTCCACCTGCTGCTGAGCCTGTTTCCCAACAGCAGCCACAAGCGCAAGTCCAGTCCCAGCCACAGCAACAAGTTCCCATAGCTGCTGCATCCCCTGTAGGTCTCACGAGATCTGAATCGCGTAAAGCTCCTCCTCCTGCCTTGGTTTTCACTAGGTGCGAAGAGGAAGTTCCGTCTGGTCCGGCTTCTGCTGCTACCACCGCCAATAGTGTTGCCCCTCTTCTTGCTAAGACTCAGACTTCTTCTATATCTTCCTCCTCGTCGGCTGAGTATACTGATGGTGGCTCTGTTGCCGGAACTCCTGTCACTGGTGGACCAGTAGGTGCTGTTAATACTTCACCTGTGCATCGTGTTCAAATGGACTTTAAGCCTTCTATGGAAGACGAACTTGGGCTCCGTGTTGGTCAGCTCGTTCGTTTGTTGTATGAGTATGATGATGGATGGGTACGTTTGATATTTCGCGATTTCATGTTGTTTTTTCTGTTGATTACTGACTTTTTGTAGGCTCTCTGTATTCGCCTTGATCGTTCGCAACAGGGTGTCTGTCCTCGCACTTGTCTGTCCCAAAGACCTGTGAAGCCACGCCCCCAAGGATCCCCTCGCCCAAGTAATTCTCCTAACGGCCGCCCTCAGAGCCCGGCTGGAAGTCAGGGCCCTCATCGCCCCTTTTCCCCTGCCGGTGGCCCTCGTGCCCAATCTCCAGGTCTTAATGGGGGTCAGTTCTCTCAGTCTCCGGCCCAAATGCGTCCACAATCACCTGCTCAGGTTTCCCCTCAATCACCAGGAGGCTATGTCAAGCAAGTTTACCGTCCAGCTACTCCGACCCAGCAGGCTCAGCTTAGGATTATTCCAGCAGCCCCGGTTCAGCGTCCGCAGTCTCCTATCACTCAGTCTCCTGTTTCCCAGTCTCCTATTGCTCTTAGAGCTGGGCCTTCTCAGATCACTGTGACTACCACGACTCCCGCAGTTATATCTGAGGTCGCAACGCCCACTCCAGTTTCCCCTGTACAAGAGCCTCAGAGTCCCTCTGGATCCCCACCTCGTCCCGCTGTGGCCCCGGTCCGCCCCTCTCCCTTGTCAAACGAGCAGACTAACAATCACGAGCCAGAGCCTGCGCAGCCAGTCTTCCATGCCATGTAAATTGGCCATGGCTGGCGTCCCTGGATAAGTATCAAAAAACCTCAAACCTAAAAATAAAAAAAAAGAATTAAGGTATATCCACTTGGGAAATGATTCACTGGGGCGAATCGGTTGCGAGGGGAAAGAAGGGAAGAGGTTCACATGTCTTGATGTGTGCACTTTTTGTCGTCCCCCTTGTCATCTTCAATTGGGGGAAAAGCCTCAAGCAATTGGTGTTCGGTCGGTGGCGCTCTCACTTTTGTGCGCTTTTTTTTTCCTGTCTTTTCACCTTTCTTTTCTGTCTTCTTCGCGTCTTGACGTGTGCGAACTACTTGTAGTCCGCTCTTTATGTGCAGCTGGTTAGCAGTAGCAGTAATTCGTGCCCGGGGCGGAGGTAGAGTGGGGTAGGCGTTAAACCAATACTTGGAGTGGAAATGTGCCATATATTGTCATCTCCTATTTCTAATTTCTCCTCCTTTCTTCCTTGTTTTCTTGCGTCCTTACTACTACATATACCTTTCAATATACCGACACCTAAAACGCTAAAATAACACCCCATTCAATTCTTGTACCTTTTTTTCTTCTTTCTTTTCTTATACTTTCGCTTTTTATTTCTTCTTTCACTTTACTTCCACTATGGCTGGATGGAATGTGTGCGCCGAGCGGCGGAAACGTGCATGGGATGCGGAATGGGATTTAAAGTTTAATGGATGGGATTTAGATAGGGGATTGACTCTATTGATTGGTATTTCGTCTTTTTTTGCTCTTTTCTTTTTTTCTTTCAAGTTTTATCCGTGGTCATGGTTGGTGGGTGGGATGGGAAAAGTTGGTTGGCTTTGGAGGGATGTAAGGGAGTGTATTGATTGATGGGGGGATCTGAATGAAGCAAGGTGGGACGGGGTGGATTGTAACTACCACAGGTAGGATGGATGGATAGATTGGGTGTGAATAGTCTGGTGGTGTTTAACACGATACCTTTTCTGCTACGATATCTTATGGTATAAATATGTATTGTGTTAATAGTGGTATCATAATATTAGTGTATGGGTTCATAACGCCTCACTCGTGCTAGCCCCGGCTTCGTAGCGTAGGGGGAAGTCAGTTTCAATTAATTTTCAAAAGATAGTATCATACGTATCGTAAGGAACCGTCGCTGTGCTCCATCTCGTATGATATATACACTTTTCACACCTTCTGGTAACTTAAGCTGCTCCACGACCCGGAAGGGACTTGCATCGTTATGTATAATACAATGCCTCGCTCTCCCGACGCCCGACCAGCCAACAGATGAACTTGTAGGTAAAGCACAACATAGTATTACACCCTAACACAAAGCTCCATGAAAAGCATAAGGACCAGATAAAGATTATCCTCTAGTTCAAAGTACTGTACTATACTATACTATACTACACTCTACGACAAATCTTAGCATTCTTGAAGGAATGGAGGAAGGAAGGAAGGAAAAAATACAGCCACCTATCAAAAATCAAGGCAGGTATCGTAGGCAACTTAGGTACAGTAAGTAAGTACTCGAAGTGGTAATTATCATAGTACTGGTAGATTTGTAAAGTACCGTAGGATGGAGCTTAACTTACTTACCTGTTGGTGGTGGACTCACGATACTCACCATCCATACAACTAAAGCACTATTATAAATTCTGTGAATCGTGATAGGAAGGATATGATTTTTTCCCATCTTTTTTTATTTATTTTTATTTTTACTTTTTTACTTTTCTCGCCTTTTTCTAGAACTCGCCTATCTATCTATCTATCTGTTTGTTCGTTCATTAGGGTCTCAAGATCTGGATGGGATATGATAGATGATGTATGATAGATAGTTTAGTTGTGGTATCATAGGTAACATAACACAAGAGGGCGATAAGAGACTAGCAAAAACGGCGACATTAAGGATATATAATATTATATAAAAAAACTGCAACATAAATTAAATCTAGTATCTATCCATCTATATATCTATATATCTATATACGCAAAAAAAAAAAAAAAAAAAAAAAAAAAACCCCTCTCCTGGCCTATAATCTGAAGATATCATCATTATGATAATTATTATATTATGATATTATGATATGAGTTAACGATTTAGGAAAAACCCACGGGGGAGCGAGGGGAAGTGTATTGGGTATCCTGACTGCCTACTTACTCATCATACCTACAATACATATGATACTCCAGTTTATCAAGAACACCTCCTACACCCTCCACCTGCCCCTAAGTTATCACGTTAGACTACTAGGTGGACTGACATCACCACCGCCGGCCTACCGAGTGTCAGTGGGAATGAAAAAAAAAAAAAACTTTATAAACACATGGTGGTAGTGGTGAATGGCTTTGGTAGGGAGTGACTTG
This sequence comes from Tuber borchii, assembly GCA_003070745.1. Classification (NCBI taxonomy): domain Eukaryota; kingdom Fungi; phylum Ascomycota; class Pezizomycetes; order Pezizales; family Tuberaceae; genus Tuber; species Tuber borchii. Next base: position 50,374 of record NESQ01000077.1, read on the forward strand.
GGTATAATAGGTACATGGGGAAACCTCTTTGGTAGGATAGGTAGGGTGACTCCAATGGCTAGAGTAACTTGCATCTATGATACTAGGTATTAGAGATGGATAGATGGATAGATGGATGGTTCATCTGCTTGGGCACTATGGCATTCGTATTCGTAAGAGGGTTTATGTGTTCCTGTGTTGGGTGCTTTGGATACTTTGGGTATGGAATAGGGGAGGAGGGCGGGATATAGTTATACGCTCTCGCTGCGCCCCCCACAAGGTCGTTTTTTTCTCTCTCTTCCTCCACAAAGCACTCTGCTCGTGGGATGGGTGGTTAAGTGTGCTCGAAGAGGACCCAAATCTGAGGGTTTGGCAATCTGTATGATGTCTCGAGGCTAACATTGACAACCCCCGTTATCTTGCAGTGGATCCGTGATTCATTGGTTGCGCCCTGGAGCTCTACAGCGTGATTTTTGAGGCTACGTACAAATGAGTAACAGTAGAGCAAGAGAAGGAGACATGCATTATCGACAAATCCGATTTTTCTTTAATGGTCCCTATGGGAGCTCTATTACAAATCCACTAGACATATCACGAGTACTTGTCGGATTCGGCCCCTTACTCAAACAAATTGGTTGCCAATGCCTATTTTTGGCGGGTCAGCATACATTGTAGCATCACATATGGGAAGGCCGTACCTCGGTGGCAGAAAGCCTGTTCCCACTCTCAAAAACCACCAACTCAGATACAAGCTCCCTTACAGCCCTTGGCGCTCTCGGCAAGATGTCCTCCCATTTCTGGGCCGGAAAGTTGTTGAAACATATCTTGCCAAAATCGGAGAAGTTTGATGCCTCCTGTAACGTGAGGCAAAGTAAGTAGATGCTGTTTAAAGGGATAGAGATACCCACAGGCCAGGTCTCCAACGTGGGAGTTCCAAGTTTCCTAAAAATGGATCCTATAAGTTGTAGCTCGCTGCCCAAATCACCAGCGTCGAACAGCGACTCGTGACCATCTGTATAGCACTCTGCTACGACGCATCCAAAAGCCCACATATCCAGTGATGCGCCATAGGCTGTGTTTCCGAAAAGAATCTCAGGGGGTCGATAGCAGGTAGTCCCCACATCCGTAATCTTGTGCTCGGCAGGCTCAGACTCAGGATCATTAGGTGACCAGGCGATTCCGAAATCTGCAAGGACAGCAGGGCCATCTGCGTCTATGAGTAGAATATTGGAGGGTTTGACGTCGCGATGGATTATCCCCAATGAATGAATATGCTCAAGAGCACAGAGGACGTCTTGAAAAATACCAGCCATCTGGTCACCAGTAATCTTGGCATTTGACTTGAGGAGTGTGTCGAGGCTATGGTTGTAAAAGGGAAAAACCATGACGAATTGTGATGTCGGCAGTGTGAATTTCTCAAGGAGTTTGACAATGCATTTGTGCTCAGATTTTTGGAGAATTCTAGCCTCGCGGTGGGAGTCGTGTGGTGGGGCCATTCTGGAAGGGATAGTGACTTTCAAGGCGACGAATTGAGCGGGCGACATGAGAGTCATGGGCTTTAGTAAAGCCTTGTAGACGTCCGAGAAGACTCCCGAGTTGTGATGTCTGCAACCGGTGAAGCGACCAATTGTGATACCCCTATCTGTGGCGTGCGGGATGTCCTGGGAAGTAGAATCATTGGAAGCGTTATCGGATTCGGAAGCAGCAGAGAGGTTCCGAGCCTCCAGCTGCTTCTCTGCGTATTTCGCCTTGAGCTCTTGTAGTTTGGCCTCCCAAGTGCGGGTGTATTCCTCCTATGGATTTAACGAGTGAGAATCTATGCAGTTGGTTGCCACCACATGATTGCAGATAATTGATAGTCAAGTATCAAATAGACCCTGACACGAAACAGGCTTGCTAAACAGGAATAGGAATGGAATTACCTGTGAGAAAGATCCCTCGTAGGACTCGGCTTCGACGGCTCGGGCTGAGGATAGAGCACTAGAGTACTCGATGCTCGAATCGGACAGCTCCAGCAATGAGGCTCTACGGTGGCCATGTGAGCCAAAAAACTCTCCCTCCTAGGAAAAATTATTTGAAATGAAACCACGCATGATGGTGAAGTGATGTTACTCTAATTGGTTGGTTGGTTGGTGGGGCGAGATGTGGGATGGGGGGAGAAGGAGAACAAACATATGCTCGACGATGGCAACCCTCTCTCTGAAGGAGAGAGCGGTTTTCCATGCTTGCGACAGTGAGGGTGCCATGATGAGTAAGCGCAAAAAACAGAATATATGGTGGGGTTTATGAATTAATTTCTTCGCCCAGATTTTATGTATGGTATGGGAAGGGAACCCTTCTCTTGCCCTTTAGTTGGTGGTAAATGCGGGGGAAAGGGTTATGGCGGGGGAGTATCGTGACTTTAGCAGGGCAACAGCGAGTAAAATATAATGGAGTAAAAGCAATAAAAGCGAAAGGTGGTGAAAGGGTTACCAACTGGGTTGCCTGAAGAATCTTATCGTGCGATGGCTCCAGGTTTGCTCATGAGGGAAGAGATGAGAACCAGGAATTGGTTACCAGGGCAACGCTTCAGAAGCCTGAGTTGTCAGCAGCCACGAGAGGGAAGAAGAAAATATAGTAAGGGAAATCCTCATAGATTTTTTTTTTAAGACTCCTTTTGTGCGAAGCGAGAGAGTAGTTTGCCATAATGCTGTTATATCAGGGTTTCTATCTTCTCTTTTTTTCTTCTTTTTTTTCTAGCACTCCTATTAAGAGGAAAGGAGAGCTTCCGGGTATGATACCGATGCAATGCAGCACTCGAGAAATATTTGGTATGCAGACTTAAGTTATCTCATCGCGGATCTTGTTACGTGGCAGCCACCTCGAGAACAACGGAATTAGGGACTTTGCGATTTCGCATCCAGAGCCAAATCCTAGCAATCTGGTTGGTCTGTAACCGCATTTGCCTCACATCCAGAGTCTTTTCGCAAAGTCTCTATTGAGAGGAACGGAGGAGAAAGGGAGAGCAAAGGGGGGAGGGGGCGGCAAAATCTGGTAACCCACTGTGATAGTGCCTTTAACTCATCTCCCCCGCCCGTCTGAAGGGCCTCGAGAAACTTGTGGAGCCGGGAATATCGACCCCTCAGTCCAAAGACTGGTTGTCCCAGAGCTTTCATGATTTGATTCTTCTAGGATTTGCCAACTAAAAAGAGGCAATTGAAATCAACAGTGGGAGGTCAACTGGGGGATAATTTCTCCGTTGTCAGCTTGACAGAATAGCTTCCAGATGGGTGGATGGCTGACGTGAAATCTGTTTCCTGTCATTTTTTTTTACAAAGGGTATGACGTGCGAGATACCAGCGATATTACTGATCCAAGATATTTAAACATCCTTCCGAGCACCGGATGTCACTCGTACATCACTGCGGATCGCGCCACGGCATGGCGGCGAACTGGCCGTTAAAGGTTCCCGTGTAGAAAACATGCCACAACCTCGTCCAGGTATTGTAGGCGGAGGTTATCGGTGCTCGGGTATGGCAATTAGAGCTCCCGCTGCCACACCGTATATTGAAATGTCATAACTTGACAAGCTCAATGCCAGCATATAATACAAGGTGAGTCAATTATCATCCAACCGACCCCTAACAATGCAACTCCAGCACTTGAATTACCCTTATCACATCAATAGCGGGCGGATTAACGACTAATCAAAGCCCGGCCTTTGCGGCCACAAAATTAGGGGTCGACAGCCGAGAATTTTACGAATGGACCTTGCGTTGCCAAGACAACCTCATCCCCCACGATCCCTCGAAATTATTGGGGATCAGCAATGATAGTATTATGAGCCGAGCTTAACTTGAGAGAGAGGGAGCGTGGATTCGATGCTATCCAATGCCATCTGTGAAAATCATACACTATTGATTGCTAGGTGTTGGATTGGATTGAGTGAGGTTGGGTATGATGGCGAACAGCGCGTAACCTAAGTGGCATAAGTGGGCCCGGCACTGGCAAAGATGCGGCGACAATTGACGTGATCCCCTTTGAAAAATAAACCTGGCCCATTTGGCGGGCTCGCGAGAATTGATACACCATGTGCGTATTTCTAAGGGGTGCCCTTGCATCGGGCAGATACTGTACTTTGGCATAATGCCTGTAGTGCGGACGGAATTCTTCAAAATTCCATTCAGAAAGGCAATTTTCCTGGTTACTGTGCTCGTCTCTGGTCTGTGGATGCAAGAAAAAGAGCGTGAGCAAGAGTTGTCTCACGCCCGCTTTTTTGTCCTCCCTGAGCTCCCAAAGAAACTGATGGCAGGGAGAGCCTGGGCAATAAAGCGACTGTGCTGGCAGCTCCGGCCTGTACGGTACGCCACAACGCGGCTGCATGGCTACGCTTCCGGCTGCAATGCTGCTTTCCTTCACTTCGATTTCTCTCACTTTTCTCCCCCCTCCGAGGGAAAAATAAAAAGAATATAATTTCTTGAAACTCTCACCAACCCCAGCAGTCAGGAGCCACAGCAATCACGGGGAACAACAGACCTCTCAAAAGTGACGATACACTGGCTGTCTGTTTGGTAAGGGGCGGAAAAATCATAAAGGGAGAAAAAGTTAACTCTATTTCTTCCTTACTATTTCTTCCTTCTCGCACTCTTTTAAAACATTTCTTTGCCCGCCTACCCTCCCTCCTCCTTTCCATTCTCCCGATCACGGGCATAAATCACGACGACAACAACGGCTCCGAAGTCCATTGCCTCTTTCCTCTGTCCACACGCACGCAGAAGCAGCGGCAACATAGCACACTAGACCAGGCGTCATCCAGTTGGCCCGTCATCTCTCCACGACCCAATAACATCTGTAACACTCCATCACTCACCTCCTTGGTTAGCCCATCCGCCCCCTTGGGGAAAATCTATCACGGCTGGCGCCCCTCTTGTGAGTCGCTGCTTCGGAGACTCAGTACTATCCATCGTTGGTCTACTTGAATATGGAGCTGTCTCGTTCAGAATATCCGGGTATCTTGGTTGGTATCCCCCCCCTGGTAACTTTGTTTTCTCACAGGGTACGGCGAAATTTTACATGACGCAGCTCCCCATTGTTCGCCGGCAGTGTCATCCATCGTGTTTTACGTTCACTTTACTGATCAGAGGTTGTTTTTCTCGGAACAGGGCTCTGTCCACCCTACTCCGGCGGTCAAGATCCTGAAGGATCGCCTACACCGGGTCCAGGTTTTAAATACGGAAATCGCGGATTGGCTTCAGGTACCTTATTGTTTTTCTACTTCACTTTTAAAATCATTATACGAACCTTGCCGGGTGTGGGGATTTCATATTTACATTGTTCCAACAGGAACGACGACGAGTCGAGGAACTGTATGCTCAAGGCTTGAACAAGCTAGCCAAAAGAACACTGTCGAGTGATGGGTCAGATTTGGGGTAAGACATCACCAATGGCATGCCAATTGACTTCAATTCCTCACGTTTCCTCATTTTCAGGGTGTTTCAGGGTCCATGGACTCGAATCGTACAATCCACGCAATCCGTCGCATCCTCCCACCAAGAGTTCGCACAGAGAATCGAAGCGGAGGTCGAACGTCCGCTACGCGATTTTACGGTACGAAATCAGGAATGGGCTGGAATGAAAAATTTAGAGGTGAACATGGCCGCTGTAGCCAAAGCGGTCGATTCGGCAGAGGGGAAAGCCGAGAAATTGAAGAACCGGGGTCCAAAAGCGAAGGCGCATCAAGTCGCCGAGGCAGCTTCGGCCGCCTCCAATGCATTGTCCGAATGGGACAGTCAAGCGCCATTTGTGTTTGAGAAATTCCAGGCTGCAGATGAGAGTCGGGTCAATCAACTCCGGGATGTTTTGACAACTTGGCAAACATTGGAGGTGGATCAGTCGCAACGGAGTATGCAATCTGCGGAATCCACTCTGAACATCATATTGGATATCAGTACGGAGGATGAGATAAGGGGATTCGCGAATAAGGCTACTATTGGGAAGCAAAGGATTGAGAGGGAGAGAAGTAGAACGGCTAGTAGCGGCGCAACAACGGGTATGCCGTCCTCAACTCCATCTATTGTTACGGATGACTCTGTCAGTGTACAGTCCTCCGGTTCCGGTGGAGGTTCAGGGGGAGGTTCGTACAGGAGTCCTCTCGTCTCAATCGGGTTTTGTATAGCAACATGCTAACATTGTGAAGCTTCTGGAGGTGGTGGTCTGGGGCTTAAACGGCTAGGGACTGTGTTTATTAGAGGGCGTAATAACCGGAATAGCACGATACCTTACTTTAATAGATCGGCATCTCCCGACAAGCGATCTTCAGGGAGAATAGGGAGCGGCAAAGGCCATCCCCCTCTACCCTCACTCCCAACGCCTGTAAACAATGGCTTTGGCCCGCCCAGAGGAGAGAATAGCTCCTTGGCGGTACCGCCAGGAGGGTCGCCTCCTAGGCCATCGACAGCACGGAGCAGACCACCTTCGCCAACGCAAAACGGAGATGCTCACCCTCCAGCTTCCCCTACAGCTTCAACTGCCGGCCCCTCACACGCACTTCCTACACCATCTGTATTAGTAACATCAGAAGAGGTGGGTTTTACATGCTGGTGATGTAATTAGTTATTCGCTAACAATTTATAGCCACAAAAGGATGCCGAAGGGTATACCATTCCCCCACCAGTGCACGATATTGGTGGAAGAGCACTACCAGACGATGAAACTGCAGAGTGAGACTTATTCTGAGTTGGGTTCACGTTCCAGGCTAATAGAGAATTAGTGAGCCATCCCAACCTCAGTTCAAGGTCGAGATTAAAAACGACGTTATTCAAGAGGAAGAAGAGGAAGCTGATGCTGCGCTTTCCAAAGTCGCGACAACCTTACGAGCGGTATATATTTCCTATATAGTCATCGGGTATCTCTTGCTGACATTTTTCGTTAGCAAAATACTGTTTCTAGGAGGAACAGAGGACGGCGGGATGCTCGCGATGTTAGGAACACCATGTTTATCCCGAGTCCGACACCTGAGCCAATAGAAGGCCTCCCCTCATCACCGCCGCTCACCCCGATAAAGTTCACACCCAAGAGCTCGGCCGTGGCGTCCGAGGCAGGGTCCGATACTCAATCAATCAGATCCTCGCGATCTGTGACCAGTCTTGCCAGCTCGCCGGTCAGGCATCCTGAACTGATGGAAACAGGTCTATCTGCTTCGTTAATAGAATCTGTTAGCATGTCGTTCGAGGCTGGAGCACCAACAAAGACACTCATCACTGGAGAAATAGCTGTGGCTTACAACCCTACCGAACCAGTATCCTCAGACCAGCCATCCCCTACGGAGCTCGTGCGCATGGATAACTTCTCCGTTCTTGAAAAAGTGGCGCCGAATCCTGCCTTCATCTCATCAGTCCCAGACCATGCAGGGGAGTACACAATGTCACTAACAAACATCCACAAAACCTCCGTAGCCTTCAAGTATCAAGTGCACATCGATGAAGTTAACGTCGCAATCTTTGCGCCCATAATCGTTACGCCTGTCTGGCGCCTAGAACCGCACCAATCATCCGTCATAATCCACTGGAAACTCAATCCAAGCTTCCGCCGCCTAAACGGTGCTACGGGACCCTTCACTATGAAGAACGTTATATTCACTACTGGGATTGAAGGTGCACCGGCGACCACCTGCCAGAGCAAGCCCGTCGGAACATTCTCCCGCGAGAGAGGCCGTCTGGCGTGGAAGCTCGGGGACGTCCTCATCGACCCGGCGGCCGGCGACGAAGGTGCTAAGAAGCTCGTCGCGAGATTCCTGACCGAGGGCCAGGCAAGGGCTACACCCGTGGACATGCGGTGGGAGATTAGCGGCGAAGACGCGAACACCGTTGGTAGCGGACTGGCCCTGTCATTCTTTGAGAAGCCGGAGAAGTCGGAGACCGAGGCGGTAGCGGTGGAGGCTGAGGAGGCGGACCCGTTCGCGGACGAGGGCGGGGAGGCTAAGAGTGTTGCGGGCCCGGAGGAGGAGGGGATCTGGAAGGCGGTGAATACTGCTAGGAAGGTAATGGGGGGAAGTATGTTGCTGTTTAAAGTAGTTTCTTCCTAATTCTTTATTATCGCTATATTGTGGTCATTATCATAGTTTCTCTTTCGCTTTTTTTCCTTTATGCAAAAGGTGTCGCTGGTTTTCTTCCTTTTTCCTATAGTATATCCTTCTGGAGTGCCACTGCCTCCCTCCTTACTCCTATCCACCAAACCTTTCCACAAAACACTTGGTATTTTGCGAACTCATCACTTCGGTCTATTTGAAAGCTAGGTGTTAGAATCCTTCCCCCATTTATCTCCTCCCTACACTCTCTGAAAAGTTTCCTTTCACTGTTTGCTTCACAAAAATTGCTGTCTCGTCTGCCATTTCCTTTTATTGTTTTTCCACTTCATCATTGGTATTACTACTCGCCATACTTATTTATTTACCCACTTATCATTACTACTCTATTCCTGTTTCGCACACGGGTGTCACTGGGCTGACGTTTTCTTTTTCTTTTTCTTTTTTCTTTTCGTTTTTTTGTCATGTATGGTATGGTATGGTATGGTATGTATGGTAGATAGGAGATGGAATTAAGGGAAGGAAGGAAGGGTGAGACACTCGGAATATTTATTGAGGGGGTGATTTGTATCAATCTTGAGACGTCACTTCGTGAGATTTATGTCGTATCGTACTTGGAAGGGGTATTGGTTTGAGTAGGGGGATAAGGATAAAGATGGGGAGGAGAGAGGGAAAGAAAAAGTATGTGCTAGAATGGTATCTCGTGCTTCCTCCCCTCCCCGCCGCTGAGCAGAAAGGCTAATGCGGAGGGGCAAAAGGTCAAGGTATGCGATAAAAGAAACAAAAAAAAGAGAAAAAAACCAGAACAAAGGAGGGGCTCAGTCTTCCTTCTCAACCTTCACCCCATCACCCTCGCCCTTCGTGGGCTCTTCAACCTCTGAAGGCTCACTGTAGTACTCCGGATATGTCCTCTTATACCCTAGTAACCGTTCCCCTATTATGACACCGCCAACAAACATCACGATCCAGGAGATTCCTTTCTGGATTGTCTTAGGAACGCCTTTGATCCTATCTCCCCCACAGCTCAATTAGCCCCTCCACCTCCACCCAACCAATATGAAAAACCAAAGGACAACTCACGGAATTGCTAAGAAAATGTCCGCATCCCACATAAACAGTAGCATCTGCCAAGGACTGGTCTCCCCCACATTCCCATCCCTCTTACAATCCAACCCATAACTAAAGGCATTCCTCACAAACTTCTCCTCAAACATGCCCGCGTTGCCCCCCAGCCTGGGCAACTCGATCAAAACCTGCACATCCTCGCTCTCGCTCGCATTGCGGAAGGTATGGTACTGCCCCGGCTTCACGGTCACGCTCTCGCCAGTCTTGACAACGGACTTTTCGTCATCCACCGTGGCCAGTAGGCTACCGGACTCCACGGTGAAGGTCTCGTATTGGCGGATGTGGTAGTGGTACGGCGGTTCGCTGAAGGTGCTGACGTGTGGCCCTGCGTATGGTGGTAGGAGTTGGCGGTTGGTGATGATGGGGGATTTCGGAGGGTTGGGGAAGGAGGATGTGTAGTGTCCGCCGAGAGGGAGGGGGTCGAGGTAGGCGGTGTGGGTGCGTTTGGGGGCGTTTGCTAGGAAGGAGAGCATTTCTTCTTGATTTTTCGATTGGGGGGGGGTTTTTTTTGAAGGGATTGGGAGTGAGTGAAAGGTTGGATGGAAGTTGAAGGTAGAAGTTTGAAGTTAGAGGAATTAGGGAATGGGAGGAAGAGAGTGAGAGAGGGGGGAGGGGGGGAGGTGAGGGTGATAAGAGCAGTAATGATGATGGTGGTGGTGGTGGCCTGAGGGGAACAAGGTTTCTTCAAGATAAAGAAACTTACTGCACTAAATAACTGCCTGTCCGAAAATGGACTTGGGGAACGAGTGACGAATGTTATAACCAAATGATAATACCGGCCGCTTGGAGGCCATGATAATATATCATACCGATGACAGGTGCTTCCCAATTGCATTCCATTAATTAGAATCTACCCTGCAGCTTAACTTACCATTCCCCAATAATACAATTACTCTGACAAAAGGGTAATTCTTGGAGGGGGGATGTTATCTTGGGAATTCTTCAATGCTACTTACTGTAGCCTAAAGACAACAGAATTCGTGATCCTAATCAACCTTGACTTATATCAGCGCCATATATTATATTATCTCTTTCGAGTCGCCCTCCAGAGGATTGTAACCATCGTAGACCAGTATCCAGAAATTATTCTTTCTTATTTTATTTATTGTACACAGTTCCGCTACTTAAGCAGTCGTATGATATGGCACTAACCGAAGGGGTAATAGTAGGAGTACTTACTCCCCTACCAACCTTTAAAGGAAATGTCGGTACCCACCACACAATACTGTACCGCAGTTGAAGTTGCTATTACATCGGCCGTAAGGCGGCAAACCCCGGACAGAAAGACTACGTACCACTAAGGCCGGTTACAGTATCATACTGTAGTACTTGTAAATAAATAAGTTAGGCCATCAACAATAATTATCACAAGCAAAAAAAAAAACAAAAAAAAAACATTTTATTCAACCACATGACCAGCTACCTATCATAAAGTGTAACCAAGCAAGCAATCAAGCAAGCAAAGCAAAGCAAAGCAAACCCGCCAACCCGAGTTCCCCGCCATCACTTCAACTTCAACTTCACTTTCATAACTTACACGTTCTAATTTCCTCCCCCGCATTGGATAACTTAAGTTGATATTTTCGCTCTCGTATTTAAATACAGTAGTGTAGAATACGCGTTTCCCCCTCCCCCCCCTCTCTCTCTCCTCTTCTCTTAACTGGATACTTCGTCTCGTCTCGTCTAGTGAGGGGTTCGTGAAAAAATAAATAATTTAATGCAAGCTTAACACTTACAATAAATAAATCCTTGGTAACCAGTAGGGAATAGGATGGTGGGTTTTCCGGAAAACAAAACCTGATATTCTATTCGAGTATAATGATGTTGTGCATATTTGGTGATGTGCGACAGATCACTTGCTGGCGACAGAAAACTTCCCCACCACCACCACCACCGCTACAACTACAACTTGAATGGGGGGGTAAACGTGTCGGTATTGAAGTTTGACTCAACTGATCTTTATGTCTGGTAGTAAGGGGATGATTCCATGGTTTGATTTTTCGATGATGAGATAATGATAATGATAAGAATAGTAGATAATACCAGTCAAGGAAATATAATAGTTTCAATGGGAGGTTTATCCACAAAGTTAATTTTGAAAACTCTGTACCGTACTGTACTGTACTTGTACGAGTATCATACAGGGCAAGTCATTAAGGCCAGTTCGTAATCTACTGACATCATGTTTATAAAATGTTATAAGGAACTGATAGGTTCTATTTAGGCTTAATTTAATATACCTAATTTTGTTTGGTGAATTTTAAAAAATTCTCCACTAAGGGAAGGTTTGTCGTCTAGGTTGTCGTGCACCATGCATACATGATAATACTCTAGCTCGGGTACGAGCGAGCGAGTGAGTGGGTGAGAGAGAGGGAGAGAGGAAGAACGAACAAGTGGCAAAAAAACGAACTTTATCAAATAGAGAGAACTCCGCTTTTTTTTGAAAAAATGTGTTTGAATAAACCCAATCCAATGATTCCTATGTTTTGTGCAGTTTTTCTTCTTTCTTTTCTCACGGCTATTATGTCGGGGAGATGAAGGCCCGGGGGGGGATGTGATGAATTGGCTAACTTGATGGATTGTCAGTGGGAATTGGGGACTTTGACTGAGTAGAGTGTAAAGTGGCAGGTTCATGATGATTGTGATTATGATCATGATATACTTGTAGTTTATGTAACGTATTGGTATGTAAATATCACGTCTCCTAGCAGACGGAAGTTTACCTGTATATCCGTCTATCCGCTCGCCTGCCTGCCACCGGCAATGGGCTGATCTTCTTGTCTCTAGCAGTTTGTGTGTGGAGGTACTCCTGTTCGAAATGTACTTGGGGTGAGAATAAGTGTCCGGGACCGGTGACCATAGCTGGGCTAACAGTTAACCAAGCACCAGAATAATACTGTAAAGCCTTTCTACTGAGTGCATTTGGACCCCCTTTGCTACCAGAAACCTCTTTGTAATTTTTTGGTACTTTCAAAGTCGTTTTTTGTGTTGTTGAGTTGGTAGTTGCCGGTCCCGGACATTTAATCTCACCCCAAGCAGTAATGGTGTCTGATCAATTTTGTGCTCATCTATCGTTTCGTTTATTCAATACCCAGCGGGCTCTTCAAGCCAAGATAAGGTTGAGCACGTGATTAATCCTCAACAAGTCCAAACTTGTCGTTTCCGGAAAACTAGGTAGAGCCTGGGCGTTAGACGGGGCTGGTCTCCGGCTTGGTATCCGCTTGTCGGCTCGGTTCAGTAAGCGATCGAAGATGCCGAAACTGGGGCCTCGCGTGGCGGGTTTGAAGGGTGTTTGCGGGGGCATCAGAACAGGGGTGGGTTTTAACGTTCAGGATTAGAAGGCCAGACGTCGCCCGACTCTCTGCCCAGCCCTTCGGGGCCCAATTTCCCGAAGGCTCTGTTGCTGTGGTAGGGCAGCACCCATAGTCGGCTTCGCCGCAGCATCCTGCTCGTGTGTTGCTAATGGAGTGTCAAGCGATGCTCACCGGAGGCGGTGGGGTTGCCCGTCAGACAAGAGCCTGCCCCGAACCTTGGTAACGTACCCCACGGTGAGCCGAAACACACGGTGACCCGAAACAAACATATAAAGTTGTATTCAGAAAACCGGTTTATCCTCTCTACTGGCGGGCCGGTAACCGGTTGTTTCGTGTCACCGTGTGTTTCGGCTCACCGTGGGGTACGTTATTTCTAGCATTGTTATGATTGAGCTGCAACAATCGTTTCACTAGCGTATCGAGTGGTTGAAGACCGGAAAACCCAAGTTCGCCCAATGATTGTTGCAATTGTAGCCCACCTTCAAACCTGTTGTGGATATACGGGGAACTACGGTGCTCATACTGTCGTTGCTCGTCTCGAGCTTGACAAAGTTTGTACTATAATTAGTATCTCCAGTTGACATAGTCATTACCCATCGTTTCCGACGTAGTTTCAGATGAACTTTCAACGCTGTGAAGGGATTTCTGAGTGGGAGCATACAAGGGGTACCCGAACAATGCCAAACGATGCCGGTTCCCGGTTCCATGCAGCTGTCCGATCAAGAAAACTGGAAAAGGAGGAAGGAAAGAAGGTTGTTTGGACTTCTAGAAAGCTGGTGGAGGATCCACCATAGCTTAATACGGGAATAAATGGGAAGAACAAAGCACCAGCACATTTCTGGAAGGGATCATATGTTAGGGCAGTTTCCACGTGATGAGAATACTGATAACTTTGATATCGAAGCTTTACAGGGTAGGGCGATCACTCAGTCGGGGGTGAAAGAGGAACGGAGGAGGGGGACGAGAGAGAGGAACCTTATTGCCATACCGGCAGTAAAGTACTTGTACGAGTACTGTTTTCGTACCTTGGTGCGGGCAATATATAATATCTGAAAGGGTGGTGAGACTCGAAGGGGTCGAAAGGGGTGGTGTTGTCATGTGTTTTGGTATCATACCAAGCGGCACATAGCACAATAGTGTCCGGTAATGCCCGTGGAGGCTTGGGCTAAGATTAAATGTCCGTAAAGGGAGCCGGCAGCAGCGCCGAGAACCACCAATACTCTACAATATGCAGAAAGCTAGGGTGCTGGTAGATTATTGGTGCCAACAAGAGATACATAAACCATAGTTCGACTTATAATATCTACAGAAAAGAGTCATTCTCGACATGGGTCCCCTCTAGCACGAACTATTACAATCTTTGTTCAACACCTAAGATCTCCTATGAACTTGTCTGTAACTTCAATGGAAATAATATTATTACCAGGATCCGACGAAATTGGAATACCGTGCAGCAGGGCCACGTACCTTGTGCAACTCGCAGAAGAGGTGGGAATAGAGCTCAAAGCCTTCTGTGAAACCTGTTGAATATAATACAAGGAGTATCATAATCAATTTCATTCCATAAGAGAAAAGCTTAATTTAAACCAAGTCTTCACTAGCCTATCACTAGTAATTACAGTAGCACGTATGATACAAAAAAAAACCCCTTTCTAAAAAATTCTCCCTTATTACCTGCTGTATCAGTAAACCCCCCTTGCACACTTTTGATCCACCATAGCGTTTTTCACCCCCGCTTCTCTAGTTGGCTCTTCTATCACCTTAACCTTGCTCCCCCACACACTACTCTCCTACCGAGATACTTGTTAATTAACTGGGAAGATATCACGAAGCTTGTCATGGACATAAGATGCCAGTGACATTGGCCAGAAACCCAAATAAGGGGCTGTATGACAAGCGATAAAACCTTTAAGTGGAGTATCAGAGCCGAAATATGCCTACCGGTAACAGACCCGTGCTCACGCCCTCGGTACTCGGTACTGGATTGACTTGGACAATCAACTATCAGATAAGCAACCGATTTAAACTGCACTAGGCTTAGCCTAGAAAGTTAACAAAATTCTAAACACCAATAAAGGAGATTCAGCAAGCTAGCTCGCTCCAACTATACTGGGTGAGGTAAACTTGAACGCTATTCCTTCTCGTAGTGTTTTGCCCTAACTATAGTGGTTAGAGACCTAGCGGAGATGAATTGTCCGAGTAAAGACAGTGCTTCCAGTCCATCATTTCATGTAGCCTATGTCACAGAAGAGAGAGGTTGGTGGCACCTCTCATGTGCTATTGCCTTATAGTTCTTGTATTCGGGAAGTTGGTGATTTGCTAGTTACTGGATGGACGCTCAGGATGTGGGGCCAGCTCTAACTTATGGCTGCTTAGATGCTAGAGTGAGACATTGCGTCTTCCGTCGTTTGCTAGTCGCAGGTCCGAGCATCCTTTTGACCATTTTATTTTTCTCCCCAGGGTTTAGATCATCCCGCCTAAATCGTCGGTTGCTTCGGTACAACAGAGGGTCTAAAAAATCCTACCGGTTCCCAGTGTTGTGAATCACTAGCTGTAAGTTGATATGAGAAATAACAGAATAAAATGTAAGCTGTGCCTTCACCCCAAAAAAAGTGCCGCAAAGAGAAACATACGGGCGTTGGGTGGCAAGTAAGGAGATTGAGATGAGAATTTAGAAAGAGAGCCATCGCACAGCACAATACGGTACTGTACCTGAGCAAATAATGCAGTGGGAGGCCTGTAATCGATAGAGGGCACCGGTGGGGGACGAATTAAGGGCATGGTCTCGAAAATCCTCCACTCCTGCTGCCGGTAGCTGTACCGCGCAGAGGACTTCTCCAAGGTCCCGATCAATTCCTCTTTAAGCTTTGGCCATAGGAGCATGATGCACGATGTGCTGTGTGAACGGGCCTAGTTCCTGTATGCAGCGCGGCTACTATAATTAAGTGTATGTAGGTACCGTACCGGTATCGTGCCTGTACTGTGCCTACTCGTGTCTGCACTCTGAAATTTTGGAGTACCTCATATCATACCGTGAAAAGCAGGAAGAAAAAAGGGCTATGGGAAACCAAATTGTCTACCAAGCGTGAGGTGGTGAACACTTTTGTGGGATGACAATATTTGAGCGAGTCAACTTCGGTACTTTCGTTCTTATGATATGGATTGTGATTGGGGAAGGCTTGGTAAAATGAAAAAGGTGTTTCTGGTGTAGGACGAAAAGGCGAATGGGCTAAACTCGAGTGATGTTCACTGCTTCCTTGCATTGTATGATACCGGATGACAGGAAGATTCATAATTAATAATTAATAATAATTCGGGGGTCGTGGAGGGTGGGGTTAGGGTTAATCGATTGGATGAGGGAAGGAAAGTGCGCCATCGACCTGCTCCACTGGGGCGGCTCGGCAAATAGCATGGCATATCATATCGCAACGTTTAGACCCTTTAATCCCAACCTAGGGTAAAAGACCGAGGGAAAGACGGCCAGAGGTGGAGAGAGAACTGGGGATTATAGTAGGTGAAAATTTTGCTATACTAGTCTGTATTATACGCCCCACTCTGTAGTTGAGAAAGCTGAAGCAAGCAAGGGAAAGAGAGAATAAGGAGAGACATGGTAGGGTAGGAAAAAAAAAAGAAAAAAAGAAAGAAAGAAAGGCACCAGACAGGTACAGTCCAGAATTGAGTGTCCAGGGCATCGGCGGAAATCGCCTTCCCCGTTTTCCATCCTGCAACGGGCTCTGCTCTTCCTTCACACACTCACCACCCCCTCCCTCTATCTCGTAAGGTACCTGCGCTCCCTCCTTCCCTCACTTGAACTTCCTGACGCCAATCCTCACGCCCTCACGCCCTCACGCCCTCCCCAGACTTTTTGCTAGTTACTAGCTGCAACTTGACGCGACTCTCGTCAAATTTAGATTATCACTTTCAATTAGCCTACTGCCGTTCATTAAATCGCATTTTCTTAAACCCGTCCTTCTGGCCACCCACCGAACTTAATCTTTCCCCATTCTTAACCTCAAGGAGACTCTCAATAGGATACAATACCGGTGCGCCGTACATGAGCCCCGGCGCATTATTTCTCTTCCCCTGCTAGCCCACCGAACACCCGTCACTCGTGAGCCTCCACTCTGCTTCTGGGTGCTGAGCTACAACTGCAACCACGACTAATCCCCATCGCCTCCACCGGGCTATCATACGGTACGACGAACAACCCGCTTCACATATCCCCCGAATTTATCCACTTGCAACGTCACATGGATGGGGACAGGAGGCTGGTGCAGACTTTGTTGGAGAGGCTTTCAGCGAGGGTATATCTAACCCTTACCTGCGGACCCGATACACTGGGTTCATTGAAGAGGGAGTTGTTCAACTGACCATTTGCTGCGCAGCTTCCCTTTCGCACTGGAGATGACTTGAGCGATGTTAGACGCGATGAAGTCATTGCCTTGGCTCGGGGCTCGCTGATTGAGCTAGCAAGGGCGCAGATCGACATTGTCGTTGATAGCATCGCCAAACACCTGGAGTCCATTTCACGGGTATGTCTACTATAATCAAGCTCTTTCTGTACATTCAACAGTTGTGGGTATACTGAGATAGGCGTCATTTGCGGTGTAGGGCCCCGGCGATCCTGCTCCCAGGGGTAGGCCTTCTGTGCTCCTCACCCAGACCTACTTGGTTGAAGTTCTTGCCGACTGCACGGGCGCTCATTGGGACTCTATTGACGCTGCGCATCGAGAGATGATGGAGGAGACCCCGGCCGCAGAACCATTACGACAACCAGGAATTTCGACCAGGAAGACACGGAGAAGGGAAAGGGAACCGCCGCCACTAGACGACATACAAGCTAAATATGTTCTGGAATTACTTTTACGATTAACAGCAACCCCGCTGGACGATGGGCATGGCTCGTCTATGGGGAGAAAGGAGAATAATAATAACTCCCACTCAGAGGAGCGTAGTCTTGACGGGCTTCCCAAGAAGGCCAGCGATCTCGAACGTGCGTCATTCAAAGTAATCGAGTATATTAGCGCTTCAAATTGGGCCTTGGTGTTTCACACAATGTCTCAAAGATTGAAGTTCTTGCGAACGACCGCCTCTGACGATAGTGATGCTAGCGGCCTGCAGTTCATTGCTCACATGTGGATCAATCAGGAAAAGCTGTCGCTTATTATTAAGGAAATTAGCGGTAGTTTCCTCCCATTAAGGAAGCCTGCACAAAACATGCTTGCGGCATTATTACCAGAGACCATTCATCGGTGGATTGAAGCCCATCCGAAAGACTTCGTTGACTTACATGTAAACAATAGGCGACTGGAAAAGGGTGTAGATAACTTATTCGACATAGCGACATCGCTGGCGGATAGCGCTAAGCGACGAACTATCATCTGGCCGCTTCAAACAGCTCTCATACTTCTTTTACCGGACGTCTTCTGGACCTTGGAACTGCGGAGCGAGCAGCGGGGAAGTCTGTCTAAGAAGGTTGCATTCTTAAATGATCTCCGGCGTTCTCTGCGGCTTCCAAGGAGCTCAGACATTGCCGCATCATGTCTTATCATCATGTGCCGTGCCGGGAGCCTTTTCCCAGCTGAATCGGATAGCGCTCTTCTGGGCTTTGCCTTAGACGTGCAGAACGAGGTGACGGAGGAAATATTCCGACGACAACAATTTGGCGAAGATCCCAATGTTGATAGAGACATCATGATAAAGGCATTTGTGAGCTCGGCAAGATTGGGTGTGGACGGCGTTGTCGAGAACTTGTTACCAAGGTGCCTGGATAAAAATTCGCCAATCACATTCAAGATTACAGTTTTCGCTGGAGTTGCCGTGTTGGCTTCGCAGGTATGGGGGCTCCACAAATATAATAAGTTGGCCACGAGTTTCGGTCCTAGCTGCTAATTCTGATCTGGCTTCTCTAGAACAATGCGGAAATTTTTGATGCGTTATATCATGCGATTGCGCCCGAAGTCCGAGAACTCTTTATTGTATGTTGCCCTTGTCTCACTAGTTATACATTGCGATCTAACAGCCAACTAGAACATCGCTTCTACTCGACATGCCAATACCAGCAGTACAGGTGCCTCCTCTTTGGCCGGGAGTACTCTAAATTCGCAGACCCGGCATAAAAATCTCTCGACCGATAGCATTGGATCATCCGAATTATTATATCAACTGTTAGAGCTTCTTAAAATCCGTCCATTGTTGATGTACGAAAATTTGGACGCAGGCGCCGAAGAATGGGATAGATTAGGAGATAGGATGATCAGTAGTCTCCTAAGGCTTATATATGACGATGACGAATTTGTTAGGCATTCAGCTGTAGTGTTTGCGAGAAGGCTCTTAAGTCCAGAAGCCTTTCAGATGACTACAGACATGCGGTTAGGCCAAGGCGCAATCAGTGTGCTAAACTTCTTTTGGAAGGCGACGTTAGTTTCCCCAAATTACTGCTTGAAGTTGACGAGGCTAAGAAAAAAATGGGGCGTTTAGATCTGCGATTGTAGCTACTTTGTCAAAGAAGCTTCTTGATTTTGATTTCCAAGATCTAGCATTGAAGGGCATGTTGGAGCTGGTCCATGGATATCTAGAAACCAGAGTCAGCATCATTTCTTCTAGAAAGGTGACTTTTGCTTCTGACACAATTATCTTTACCAACAAAGGCTGAATTTTTTTTTTTTGGAAAAGGACATCACAGAAGGTATCACAGATATTCCTGAACGTACCATCGCCAACGTATCGCTCGAGGTGTCATTTTTGGTGTTGCTATGCTCTAGTGATCTCGATATATGCTCGATCACAACACATGCTATTGCCCTTCTTTGCGAAGAGGGACGTTTAACCGAGAATCCCGACGATCTGGCAAGGAGTAATCTGACAGTCATGCGCAACTTTCCTGTATATTCTGAATTGTCTTTACAGACGTTTAGGATCACAGGTCCCGTGGCGTTCCAAAAGCGATTGAGGAGACTACTGACAAGAATGAGCATGCCTGGTCCGGGAATACTGACAGCTTGGGAAGCAGTTTTCACGAGATGGCGGACTCTTTCAAGACATATCCTTTCACCTGGCGTGGCAAGTGCTGGTGGGATTGACGATGGGCTATTCGCGGAGTGGAGAAATTATTCAGGTTTCTTGGCATCAATTGCGGGATGCTGCATTGCGGATTTACCACACCAACTCCGTGCAGACGACCCAACGACGTCAGGTCTGCGCTGGATCGATCGCCTCGCCAGTGACGGTGACCAAATGAGCCTGTTGGAACGGTTTATGAAGCAGTGCTTACAGTTATTGGTGTGCAAGCTTGTCAATGTGCGGGAGAACATCAGAGAGGTTCTCGGGACTGAGTTAAATCCTCGACTTTACCTCCAGTTATTCAGGAGCTTGGAGACGGAGTTTGGTGTTCTGTTTGACCCTGGTTTCAAAGACCCTCAAAGTGAGAGTCGGACGCTGTTTGCGGAACAAGCCTGCAGCCTGTTGAAGACCATTGTGGAGAGATTGGAGGATGCTCAGGATATGTTTCTTACAGTCGACTTGGGAGCACTGACGTTGAGTCTTGCGAGATACTTGAACACCCTTAAGGAGGATTATACTACGTTGAGGGTCAAGATTAGGATGTGTCAGTTGGTGGAACTTGTCGCTAGGAAAAAGGAACTGGTGAATCTCAGGCAGGACATTAGAGTACGAAATAATCTGCTACAGATTCTCAGCGAGTGGATGCCTCGTCCTACAAAAGTAAGCCTTTCATTTGTTCTCCTAGGATAATTTTCTGACCCCTAATATTATTTTTTACAGGAGACGAACTATCCAATCAATCCTCGCAGGGACGAGCTTTTACGCCCACAACGTGATCTCGACCGTGCTTGTCTCAAAGCCCTTGTAAATTTGCTTCACCGCCTCCCATTACAGCCCCCAGAGACAGCGCATGATGGTGCGGATGTAGTTGATGCCCGCTCACAGATGTTCTGTAGCTACTTTACCCTATTTCTTTCCTTGCTGGATTCTAGCCAGCTTGAAGGCGATAGAAGACGTGAATTGCAGGCTGTCTCATTAGCTAAAGATGATGCTAGCAGCTTCCAAGACCTTGCAATTCAAGCATTGAGTAACCTGCTCAGCGCGAACGTAGATGTCGGCTTGAAGTTCAGTTTGGAGATTGGCTACCATGACGATTTGCAGACAAGGACAGCCTTCATGCACGTGCTCACTAACATCTTAACTCAGGGGACTGAATTTGGGGCCTTAGGTGATTCGGCGATTGGCGAGAAGTATGAGAAGCTGATTGATGTGAGTTTTCCCTTCTCATGACTGACTAGTACAAAGAAAAGTGCTAATTAGAGAAATATAGCTACTGGTTAATGACCTCCAGTTTGCCTTGGCCCTTTGTGACAGTTGTCCCAGCAGTGAGGTTGACGAGATGAGCATTGCGTTGCTTAACATCTTTGATTCCCGGGGTCTGGGGCTGACCCTGTTGAAGGAACTCATCGAACAAGAGGTTGCAAATACAGGTTAGTTTCACTCCATATCTTCTGGGAGTTGTTTGGGATGGTGGTGATTAATACTGTAACAGAGAGTGAATCGGAGCTTCTCCGAAGGAATTGCGTGGCAACAAAAATGCTTTCCGTCTTTGCCAAGTGGAAGGGATCGGAATATTTGCGCAATGTTCTCCAGAAGGTCCTCCAGCGAGTGATCATTTCGTCTGATAAGCTCGGTCTAGAACTCGATCCAGCGAGGACTCCTTCGACAGAAGAGCTACACCGGAATGAGTTGCAACTACGATACGTCACCAAGGTTTTTATCGACGAGATTTGTAAATCCGGGAACATCGCCCCAAATTCTTTCCGATGGATCTGCCACACTATCACTACTTGTGTAACGTCACGATTCCCGGAAGCAAAGTTCACTGCTGTTGGCGCGTTCATATTTCTTCGATTCTTTTGCCCGGCAATTGTCGCACCCGACTCGGAGGGCCTCGTTAATAACATCCCGAACAAGGAGATGCGAAGAGGGCTGCTGCTGATTGCTAAGATCGTGCAGAACCTTGCTAACAATGTCTTGTTCGGGGCTAAAGAGCCTTACATGATCCCACTTAACGACTTTCTCACGGCAAATATTTGTGTGGTCACGGCGTTCCTGCGTGAGATTTCTAGCCTACCGAAGAAGCAGGAGCCGGTTGTTGCACAGGAATCCTTCGATTTTGGCAGTAGTGTTGCCCTTCATAGGTTCTTGTATGACCATTGGGAGATTGTACGACAGAAGCTCATTTTCCAAGAGAAGCACAAGGCAAGATTGAATGGGGAGAAGAGCTTTTGTGCGGATGCTGGGCCGTCAAATTTGCAGCTGTCCATTACGAAATTCTCTGGCCTGATCAGTACTCTAGGAGCTCCGCCATTAGACATCAGTTTAGGGAGGCCGACACTCACGGGGAACATCCAGCCAGCCTACAGCAGATATCAACATTTCATGCTGAGGAACTCTGGTAGAAGTGTGGAGAGTATTCTTGCTGCTAGAATTGTTTACGATGGCGGAGAGACTAAAGATAACATGCCGGTTATCTGCTTCGTGCTGAGGAATATCAATATTGGAACTATAGATCCTGATCTGCTAATATACTGCTATTTGAAGGTTCCTTATTCCACTCACTATCTTTTCCTGGTTGGTGCTGATGCTTGATGGTATAGATTGCGAGCAGGATGTGGCACAAGCCCTTCGCAGTACTCATTGACGCTACTTGCTATAGTCTGAACAATGAGATGCCAGACGAACTCTACAAGAAGATTGACAGCCTTATGCCCCCAGAGATGGTCAAGAACTATAGCAGGTTGTACATTTACAACATGAACACTGCTTTTCGCAAGTTCTTCCGCCGGCAATTGCGCTATGCCGTTCGCGACGAGTCTAATGCCTGGAATCCGAACAATATCGACTTTATTATGTTGGGTAGTCTCGCGGAATTACAGCAACATTTCAATCTTGGCTCTCTACACCTTCCCAAGGAAACAATGAGCTTTCTAAGTGATCCCCGGTACATGTACCATCATATCACTCGGCTATCGAAGACCAAGGGCAAAATAGAGGTGGTATTCAAAATTGGCACTCAGTATATCCAGATCACGCCGACAAAAAAGCAGGAAATTGTCGCCGGGTTGAAGATGTCTGCCACCATAAACGATATCTTCCGATTGAATGATGTAGAGGAAGCCAACGCGTCTTTCCATACCGATGAGGAGAATGCCTTCGGAATTAAGACCGACAATGGGAAGCTCACCATGTTCTTCTCTAGTCCAAAGAAGAATGAGATTGTTCAAACTCTCAAGAACTCAAAGTCGAAGTATTCCAAGGATAACAGGCCTTCAAAGCTCAATGAGAGGACAATAAGGCCGGAGGATGTTCCTGGAACTTTGTTAAACATCTCTCTAATGAACATTGCCAGCCATGACCAGTATCTGAGGTTGGCAGCATACAACCTCCTCTGCGCGCTGTGCCAAGCTTTCCGGTTCAACCTGGACAGGCAATTTGTCAGCGCGAAAGGCCTGAGTATCCCGACGGACTCGGTGGCCCTGATTGTGGGTGTGAGTGAGAAGTTGGCGACAGCAGAGCCACAGCTTACATTTGATTTTTTATCCGAATTTTTCGTTGGTTGGGAGAAGTCACACCCTCAACAGCGACCGTTGAATATCTTGTATATGGCGCCATGGTTGGCAAATCTTCATCCACAGGTGCTTATGGGCGGGGAGGATGCTGAGCGCGGGAAAGAACGCCTGGCAGCCATAGCAAGGAAGATGATCGACATCACCGTGCAGGAGCCAAGGCTTTATACTTCTTTCCAGCAGCATGCCTGGTGTATTATTAGCAAGGATGAGGGACTATTGGACGTCTTCTTGGATGAATTGGTTAAATCGGCAATGAACTTTGGGTTTGGGTCGGAGGGGGCGGAAACGATCGGTTCTATCGCAGCGAGTTTCGGAACTCTAACTATCAGAGGGAAGATTATTGCTAGGATTCGAAAAGTCCTTAATAGATCGTCACTAAGGCCGATGAGACATCTAGTGGACAATATCGTTTGGAATGAGATTTGCGTGTTGCTGAGGCTCTGCCTTGCCATCTCTTTTGATAGTCGGGTTCAAGCGCAAATGTATCTTCCCGAGCTCTTCCATATCATCACGATGGTCGTCAACTGCGGATCCATCCTTGTGAGGTCTACGGTGCATAGCTTACTGGTTAACACGGTTCACTCGATATGTGTTTCGTTCCCGTTGGAGGATGCGAAATTGACACAGTTGAAGGGGATACTGGTAAGCTTATCGGAACCAAAGCTTTGTTTGCTATTTAGCTTGAATAGGCCGACTAGTAGGGATGCCCTAGCAATCCAAGAGCAAAGAGGCTCAGAAACTACTACCGCCACATCTATGGAGTTGATTACCAACCTGCTATTGGAGATTGTATCCGTCGCCGCACCGTCAACCGATATGGCAAACATATGGCGGGCCCGTTGGATGAGTCTCGTCGCTAGCACCGCTTTCCAGAGCAACCCAGCGATCCAATCTCGTGCATTCGCAGTCATGGGATGTCTTGCTCGGGAAGACGTCGACGACGATCTACTCTACCAGGTACTCGTAGCTTTGCGCGGGGCCCTAGCCAGATACTCCGAAAGTGGAGATCACGAAATGCTAACCAGCATTGTTACGAGTCTAACCAAGATGATGGAAAACCTTCAGCCGACTTCCCGCTACCTCTACCAACTATTCTGGCTAGCAATGTCACTCGTCCGCGTCGGCCACGGGCAAGTCTTCACCTGTTCCGCAAGCCTCCTAGAAGCAACTCTAAAGACCATCGCCTCATCCGGCGAATTCAAAGACAACCGCATGGTCCCGGTACTCCTACAGGGGCGCAGCCAGCTCGAAGAAGCCACCGCCGGAATCGACGACATCTACAACATCAAGTTCAACCTAGATAGCTTCCACTTTGCCGTCTGCGCAACACTAACCAAAGGGCTCCAAGATCCATCCACAAAACCCTCAGCCCTACGCACGCTCACCGCCTTCCTAGAAGTAGTCTCAGCCAACACCCCAGAAAACTCACACTGGGGTATCGACGTCCCCGTGCCACCCTACCTTTCCGTGGTGCTAACCCGCGCAACCAGCATATCAGAGATCAAAGAAGTCCTCTGGATAGTCGGCATCGCCCTAGCAGAGGAGGAAACCACCATGGACAACAGCAGCGGTGGCGGTGGCAATAGCGACATGTGTACAAAGTTGACGCCAATGATAGACTCTATGTCGGAGCAAAACCTCCTGCTCATCGGCGCCCTCGCTGTCGTCGACTTTCGCTCGTGCGAGGAGAGTATACAGAAGCTCACGCTTGCCCTCTTCACCCGCATGGCCGAGCGCCGTCCGGAGGTGCTCCTGCTACTCTACGACCATTTGCTGGAGTGTCTGGACGAGGTGCTCAATAGCTCACATAATCCCATGCTACTAAAGGAGGCGAACGCGCTCATGTGCGTCGTCAGTATGGACTCCAGATTCGCGAATCGTGGCTCTACAGGGAAGGAGACGCTCGCGTCTCGTCTCACCCGGTGGGGCCTGGGCGGAATTTGGACTGCGACGAGTTTTAGAGGCACCAAGGAGTTTGAGAAGAGGTGTGCTGGGTTGACGGATAGGTTGATTGAGGTTTGCATTTCGTGATTTTTTTTTGCTTCTTTTTTTTTCCCTCTCCCCCTCTTTTTTTTTTTTCATTTTTCCGTCTATTTGCTTGTTTGACGGTGTAGGTGGGGGGCTAATTTATCGTATGTATGATAGTATATCATTCTTTGATTGATTGATTGATACAACTAAATGTCTGTCTGGTGTGGTTTTATTCTCTCTCTCTCTCTCTCTCTCTCTCTCTCTCTCTCTCTCTCTCTCTTCCTTATCTTTCTTTTCCACTCTTGCCTATCGGGGGAAGACATTCGCTGTAGCTAGCTTTCCTTTTTCCTTTTTCCCCAGTTTTTTTTTTCGTTTGGGACATTTCAATACTTTTTGCACTTGTTGTATGCGTTCATTGATTGCATTGGATGGTGTGGGGCGTTCTCTTCCTTTTCCTTTTCGTTTTTCTTTTTCTTTTCTCACCCGTTTTCTCGATGATGATATCGTGATGATCATGGGTGGATGGATGAATGGATGGATGGATGGATGAACGGATGAAGGCAAGCTTGGGACGGAATGAAGGGTGAAATAGATTGGAGAAAATGGCTGGTTAATTGTATTACGGTTTTATCATATGAGATATGATATATTATCGAGGGGGAGTGCTCTATCTAATGTTTCGCGAGTGAGTTTTGTGCTTAAATTAGACCCTGACAAGGCAGTAATATGATAAAGTAGGGTTAGGAAACTGTACAATGATAACCTTCCAGTATGATACAGAAGAAGAAAACCCCCCCACATCACAAATGCGCCACCCCCAAACTTGCCATGCCCAAGTTCACAATACTAACCACCCCTTCACCCAAAATCAATCCCGAAGCTAAAACCACCAACCCAGCCTCTGCACCTTGCCCTTGCCTAGCAAGCCACCACTGCACAAGCCCGCCAAAGACCCTAGCAAGGGTAAAGCTCGGAACGTTATACATGCCTACAGCAACCGCAATTCCCCCAGGTAAGTACGCCGCCCATCTCCCTTTCCCCAATGGGGTCCACCCCCTCAATACTGTAAGCACTGCGAATAGCGCAGCAAATCCCGCCGCAAACCCCCTCACACCATCCGGCAGCCCGTGTCCGTACACAAGTCTCGAGCAGTCGATCCAGACATATGCTGTGGGGACTTGGAATAGTTTGCCTGGGACTGGGTACACGGATGTGTATAGACGGTACACGCCGGCAGAAATGATGGCGCCGAAGACGGAGCCGAGGAGTTGGCCTTGAAATTGCGCCCGGGGGGAGGCCCTGAGGAGGTGGCCGGTTTTTAGGTCCTGCATTATGTCGCCGGCTTGTTGGGCGCCGGCTTCCGAGATGGCGCCTGCAACTAGGTTGGTGATTATCGAGGAGGGGTGGCCGGGGGGGGTGATTAGGGCGAAGAAGAGTTGGGTGAGTTTCGAGATGCCCGAGACGGGGTTTAGGTCTGTTTGGCCTGGGGGGCGTTAGCTTTAGGGAGGTTTTTGGAGTGGGTAAAGGGGGGCGGGGATACCGAGTGCGCGGACGCCCATTACGCTGAGGATTAATGCTAGGAAGAAGGCTACTATGATAGCGTAGAGAGGAACCATGCTAAAGACGACTTTTACGGCGACTATGCAGAGCAGGCCAGATGCTAGGAGGCCTATTACTACGATTTTCATGGGGACGAGGTGCTCGTCTGGCGCATCCTCCTCGGCCGATTCATCGCTCCGCTCACCCAGTCTTGACCCCCTACTACTCCTCCGTCTGCGAAGCCCCCAAGCGCCGTATTCTTCCTCCTCATATCCATTCCCACCGCTGCCACCCACTAGTCTCTGGTGCTCTTCCCCGCTTCCAGAGACCTTCTTGTACCGCCACCAGAGAGACTTGATGATTGGCTCAAGGATCAGCCCGCTGAGGGAAATCACGCTGTCGCTCAGCATGATGCCCAAACTAACCCATATAATCCACCCGCGACTACCGGTTGCCCAGTTGCTTACTGGCCCTGGGGCCCATTCTTTGTATTTTGCTAACGGGGAAAGTATGCCCCAGCCGATTATAGCACCAAGTAGCATATGCAGCGTTGTACTAGTCCCCATGATTATACCCTGGCCCACGTATGCTGGGCTAGGGTTTAGCGTCCAAAGCCAGATGCTTGCGGCGGTGGAGCCGAAGATTGGGAGGTCACGGAGGATGGGGAAGAAGTAGGAGATGAAGGTCTATCATGTATCAGTCAACCAATCATTGTAGTCACAGGGCCCGTGAAGGGGAGACAAACATAAGACCCGCTAAGTGCAAAAGAATAAACTAGCAGCCTAGTTTTCTGTCTCCAACTCTCCTTCGTTTCTGCATCCTCCTGCGCTTCCCTATCCCCCTCCCGCGCTTCTTCCCCACCCATACTGGAAATCAATCTCTCTCGTTCACCTCTATCGGCCACTTCAGCAGCCCTCTTTTCATCCCTATGCAAAACAGAAATCATCAACGCCGTCGCAGTCCCGCTCGGAAATTTTAACTTCTCCTTGATGATAACCTGCCTTCGGAGTGGTACCGCGAAGAAAACTCCAAAGAACGCTACACCAATACTCCAAAACATCAATTGTGGCGTACCGACTCTTAGCGGACCTCCTTCCTCGGGTTTAAGTAGTTTTTCGAGAGCGGGGATGACCCCGACAAAGCCGGCGGAGAGAGGCATTGAGCCTACGGCCACCGCTACAGTTTGGACGAGGACTGTTGGTTGGTCGGTTAGTAGAGTAAGGGGAGAAAAGGGGAAAGGAAGAGGCACCATTCTCAACAGGCGTAAACGGAAACTCCAAGTACTTCGCCCAACTCTTGAATACCGCGAAGCCAATCAGTGAAGAAGGCATCGACATCATGGATACCCATCCCGCTGTGCAACTCCCCATTTGTCAATAATCACTCATTCACCTACCATCACTCCTAGGGAGATGCGAAACAAACTTTGCAATCCGAAGTACATATTCGAAAAATTCACCACTGTCCCAACAAGTAATCCCACCACTACCGCGCGCAGGGTGAATTGTCTCTCAGCCACCTGGCCGACCAGATATTCCCGCTCAGCAGCAGAGTCGCCGCCGCCCCGGCAATAGGAAGAAGGCATTAGGGGGATTAGGGGAAATGGCGATGGAGGTGGACGAGGGCGAGAGGGTTGAGCCAGCCTGGAAGAAGCGAAGGAAGGGGGGGAGAATCAGCCATTAAGTTAGAAATCAAATGACAGTAAGCTAGACAAACGCTGGTAAATTAACAGACGGATGCGCCATGTACGAGTGTAATATGCTGTGCTATGCTGTAGATGGGGGGGAGCTGAGGGTGAGAAAGGTCATAAGGGCAGGGATAAAATGACGACATCTTCGGGTTGGGGTATACATTTTGGAACATTCGTCCGGATAGTTTTCAGCAGCCCGATCACCCCCGAGCCTTGCGCGTCAGCAGTTATGATGGGTAATGGGATCAGATGTACGCGAATATCTGTATATTCTATAATTCCCAACACCCCCTTCTTCCCCTCCCCCTCCCCCTCCCCCTTGTATCTCCCCCTTTGTCTTCTTCTCCAGCCTTGAAACATTGTTTGTTGTGTTTTAACAGCTGCAGTCTGCGCTGACACCCGACTTCCGCTGCCTTGCGCACGGGCTTTCCACGTGACAGATCTGGTTAAGCCTTTCGGGGGATCGCAGACCTTTTCTTGGCAATGGAAGAATTTTGGGGCTCGGAGGCAAGTCGAGATCCCTTCGTCCGTGCCGAATTTTACTCACTTTTACGATAACGCAGTGACAGGCAAGACCATCGCCCCGACTAGTTCGAATATTTCCTATTAAAGGAATAGCTCACTCACTAGAAGTGAGCACAGCCAGTCAACAAACTTGACCTTCCGCTAATTGAAGATAAACCACCGTTTATACCTTTTAGAGTTACGAGATGGTGTAAGCCAAGTGACTGAAAACAAGTTAAGAAGGATTAGCATTTTCCACACATGGTAAAGCCCGAATGTGCTAAGGGTTTTAGATCTCATTGACTCGTGTTTGTGACTCCGTTAACCTGTCAAACGACTAGTAGACCTATCGTGGGTTAAGGCCAGGATTAGCGGAGATTAGCGGTCTAACGGAGATACCGGTAGTGGATTATATAATACAAGGTTTTAAGGCGCGATAAAGGTGGGAATTAGGTGATTTATGAAATATACAGTAGTGTCTCTTATACAGGTTCCGGTTACCTTTATTGGTCGCATTTCTGTTATCGTAGTTTTTTTTTGCCTATCGGTAGCGGTCCCATGACAGTTCTCTAGCGTGGGGAGGAATAAACTGGGTCGAAGGCTCAGGTGGAAGGTCACTTGGCATCACTCGGGGGGTTTTTTTTTTAGCAAGGCGGAGTCGGAGCCGAAGTCCGGGGCACCGATTGCTCTACCAGTACGGGGTAAATTAGTCTCACAGGAGAGCGGATAGCATTTTCTATCAGAGCAGCTCCTTTACCCCTCTGTGCTCCTAGAGAGGTTATGGTTTTGAGTAAGTCATGTATTACCGGCCCTGAGTTAATAATTGTGCCCCGTAAGATCTCATGATGC
Organism: Tuber borchii; assembly: GCA_003070745.1. Taxonomy (NCBI): domain Eukaryota; kingdom Fungi; phylum Ascomycota; class Pezizomycetes; order Pezizales; family Tuberaceae; genus Tuber; species Tuber borchii. The sequence continues at coordinate 80,044 of NESQ01000077.1, forward strand.
TTTTCTACATCCATAGAGGAATCCACCGAGTTGCGAGTAGTGAGCGGGTGACAAGACATGACACGAGGCGTCTTCTACACACCTTGTGCACCTCATCCGTGGTGTCAAAAACCCCCAAATATCTGCTTCCAGGAGGTAGTCTGCTCGTCCCCCCTTCGGGGCATTGCGAGCAACATATAGCCAACTAAACCCGCGTTTCCAACAAGGCTTCTAGAAAAAAAGGGGGGGGAACGGGCCAAAGAGAAACATAATAAAGTTATCATCGCCGAAACATAACCCCACAAACCCTTACTCGGGTTACCAATCAAGCATTAGTGTAACCTTGTTGCCGCAGCACCGTTTGCACTCCTTATTTCACTTCCAGTGCAACAACCGGCACACACGCGATTGGCTGCCTTAGACCTCCATCACTGGGACAGATAGGAATGTTCACTTCGCAGATGGCTGAGCAAGGTATGGATAGTACATCCTGCACGAGATATGGCAGGTCTGATCATGAGTTATTATTCGAGACGATTAAGTTTTATCTATGAATGGTAGCATTCGGATTCTTCCTTCTTGCTCTTCTCTTCCTGTCCACACCTGGATGGACCGCAGCTATCCCTTCTTTAAACCCCTGTCTGACCAACAAAGTCGACCGCCTGACATTCTTGTCCCGCACTTCCCTTGTCCTATTTTACCTATCAGTCCCAGCGAAATACACACTTAGCATACAAAGAAAGGAGGTGAAACTCACTATAGCAATGTTAGTCGCCAACTTCTTCTTTGTATCCGCCAACGCAGCCTGAATGCTAGCCGTATCCTTGCTAGCGGCCTGAGCCTGGGCCAGATTGATCCTCCGAATCTGGGCGAGGCCTGTCAACTTTAGGACCTTATTCCTGCAATCCCCTGACGTGTCAGCAACCACCACCGCTCTACTGTAAGCAATAAAGGCAAGCATACTTAATCTTCCCACATTGCAGCGCCTCCGCAGCAGCACCACTCGCAGCTTGAATCGCCGGGTTAAAAGCCTCCGTCTCGGCATTCTCCGCATTATCTCGCTCAACATTGAGAATCGCCAGATCTGCTGCCGCGACCGCGGCAAGGTCTGACAGGTCTATGCCCGCTGTCCAAACTGCCAGAGCTTCTGCTTCGGCGTTGCCGGCGGGTCCGGCTGATATCGACATATCGTTGTATTGGCGGAAGGTTAGCGCGCGCTTTAGGCGGATGTGCAGAGGTGGTGGCGCTGCAGTGGCTAGGGTGGAGAGAAGGAGAAGGAGGATGGAGGCGCTGGGGAGGTGGAATTGCATGTTTGCAAGTGAATGTGATGAGTGAATGTGGAGGTGTGATGAGGAAGAGACAAAAGGGAGTACACAGTACTGCACAACGAAGATATCCGACCGGCGGTGAATGAATGGAGGAGGGAGAAAAGATAAAGAGGAAATGAAGAGGGTTGTGGAGAAAATTGATGTTCTTTTTTATAGAAAAAGGAGAGAGAGCTTTACAAACACTTATATACACCCCCTAAGATCTGGCCACGAGTGTCTCCTCACCCAATCTTGACTCCCATCTGGTAATAATTCCTCCCTATCACACTACTGGTACCGAAGGGGCTGCAACGTAAAATGTCCCATCCACCCTCTCGCCTATTTTCTGGCACCGCGTTCAATTCAGGTTTCGGGCAGTCATTTCTTCAGTACCCGTATTGTAGAAGAGAAACATTATCCGTCTCGGGTAGACTACTCGGGAAATCTGAGGCTTAGGGATAGTTCAATCAATAGAGCTTTTGTGGAGTCCCAATTTGTGGCTGTTTAAAGGAAAATTCAAGTTGGCCAAGACAGATAACGCCATTCCTTTAGGGCATCCAATCCAATGGAAGCGAAGGCGACAAGAGACTTTTGAAGGGTAACTTTATAGACTAGGTAGCTGGGCTGGTCGGATTTCTACCTCCCTTCCCCCGTTATGGCTAAGGTTTCTGAGATTCCTAAGAACACAGACTCACTCTTAAGAGGTATTGCTTAAGTAGGGAAGCCCCTGGACCGTGCTGAACTTATAAATTTATCTTTAAACACTCAAAATGGGACTTCAGAAAAGCTCCAATGAATGAGAAGGGGAAACATGTTTCCTCACTCGCGAGGCTGGGGCTGTCTCAGGAGGCTTGGCTGGGTTTCACAAGCACCGCCCGGGTACTTGCAATTAGTGTCTGGAAATACGGTATTGTGACAACTAGTCTACCCAGTGAGCGAAGAAAATCCCGCCGCATCCTCAGCTATTTCTACCATGCAAATGCTCGTCCAGAGCAGCGTAGGGTTTTGCATCGAGATGGAGGAAGGCTACACTGATTATTGGTCCACTACCTCACGGGGAGTGTCGGGTTTGTATTTTGCTAGATTGCACTTTTGCTCGAGAGGGTGAAGTCAATCATTTAGGCACAGTACTGTGCGGTGGGTACGCTGGCGGTATATGCCTTGTAGATATGAACTTCACACTCCGCTTCTGGGAAAACATGCTGGTAAGCAAGGCAGCATAGCACTGTCCAGCACTTTGCCCAATGGCCCAGATAATACCTACCAAGTTACCCACAGCCCACACCACCACCTCCGCTCCATTCGGGATCCACCCAACAAGTCTCAGCTACAGTACGCCACTGATTCCCAGCCTCGACATGGCGGTGGGGTTAAATATATCAAGGCTAGTACTGCAGCACTATCGCACGCGCTCGCTTTGCTTAAGGCATAACGAGTGACATTTCTGGGGTTTGCAAAAGCACAATACATAGCATACGGGCCATCGGGGTTTGCTCGCAGAGCCGCGGGCGGTGAACGTTCGCAATATGGTACAGTACCTTATTCGGGACGAGTTGAGATAGCGCGACCTGGGCGGCGATGTATCGTACCGGTATCTTAGGGCCCTTGAGAACCGACCGGCGGACCTTAGGAGGTGCCGAGATGTTGGCGAGTCGAGCTTAAACTGAGCTCTCCGACAGGAACTCAAACGAGATGACCCTACAGCTATGATATAATACGGTATGATACTCGCTCGGCGGAGTTGAAGCTAGACACTTAAGATGGTAATGCCCATACAAAGTGATGGGTTTTAATTCGGCCGCGCGGGTACAGTGGTCTACAGAACTGTAGCAAGAAAAGCGCTTGCCAGCACAGGAGCAGCTTCCCGATGTCGGCACTGTACCCCGGACCTTTTCCTAGCCCAGACGTTATGACATCATTAAACACAAGGGGATCCAATGCCCTAACCCTGCCCTATTAACCCTACCCTACCAGTATCCTTCCCAAGAGCACAGCAATCTCCACCATCCACCAGGTCCCAAAAAAAAAGTCCGAACCAGGGGGGGCATGGCTATGGCGCCCGACCGCATGCCACAATGAAACAATTACCGTAAAAAATCGGAGCCGGACCGTATTCTGGGAAGTACTTGCACCGTATGCCAGCATATCCGCGCCGCAAGATACAGGCGCTGCTCGTCCGCCTGCCGACGGCATTGGTCTGAGAATCATTGATACCTATTATGGTCTAGAGCGAATGGAAAGCCTTAGCGGAGGTTGAGTTCAGCCACAACTTACACATTAGCCCTGAGTCAATTATCTACAGCTATCATACACGGGTAGTATCGTGAGTGTAATTCCCGGCTATGGTCCATGCTAGGTAGATAGCAATGCTTTCTCCCTCCGCTCATACCATTGCGGTGTGCACAGTGTTCTCAGTTCGATTCTGCCTTTTGCCAAGTTCTCGCTGGGCTTGAGACCCTGTTTTGTTCCTGTTTCCTTTCCTTGTTTTTTTTCAGCACTTTAATTCGAGGAGAAATGCACAATGTCCCTAGTGACCAAATCAAACGAAAAAGCTAGTTACCTCTCGGGGCTGAGGGGCGCAGTGCCCTACATGCCACGCCTGCCTCTGAAAGCATACTCTATACGATATACATACTCACTTCCCCGCTTTTCAACCATTTCTCGAGGGACAGGCCAAAGGCTTTACCATCTAGCTAGGGCACTACCAGTACTCGTTACCAAGCCTGCCAACGCAGAGAGGTGAATAAAGTTATAGCCACAGGGGAGAGTTTTAGACGGCGAGAGTGTGCGAGAAGCCTGGGAGCCTGTGGGGAGACTGGCGTGGAGTATAAAGAGATCCTCGAGGTTCGGTTTTTCTCATGGAATATCACTTGCCTACCATCGTTACAGGCACTACGATACTATAATTTTCGCACCATCCAACGTTCCGAAGACCCACCTCGGTCTTATAAGCATCAATCGAGATACCTACCAACCTACCTACACTCCACTGGAAACATCTTTTAAGCTGCACATGCCTCTACATACGGCGATGATACTCACCCCCCACTCCCTCCTTATTCTCCTCCTGCTACAAATAACAACAACGACAACCGCCCACCCCCTAACGAAACGCAGGGGGGGCGGCGGCGGCGGCGGTCGCTCTGGCGGTGGAGGTGGAACGTTAACACTATCCTCCAGCTCCGTAAGCTGGAAAATCGTGGTTGCGATCGTGGTCTCTATCCTAGGTGCGTTCTTGCTGCTGTACATTATCTACCAGTGCTGCGCTCCCGGCCACAAGCTGCATGACTGGATAGAGAAGGTTAGGGATGAGCGGTCGGCGAAGAAGCGGACTAGGAATGAAGCGGGGGATTGCTAATGCTAGCGCGAGCCGGGGCCGGGGCAAAGTGGAGATCGGAGGGGTTTGACGGAGGGGGAGGTGGAGGACTTGTTCTGGTTTTCGCATGTTTAGTGAGGTGGTTTGATAACAATGCACTCTTAGTTCGTTCGATATATTTTACCCTAGCTAGGCATGTCCAAGCATCTAAGGGAGTTATAGGATGCTTGGGTCTTCGCTTTATGAGATACGATGTCTGCTGTTGATATTTCACGCAAGTCGTTTAGCCGCATGGCGTTACTTTTTTCTTATTATTTCATTCCCTATATGTCCTTTATTCAACAAGATGCCTGTCAGGTTGCGGAACTAGTTACAATCGAATATTAAATCAAACCAAGTTGCCTGTCTACTCAATAACATTCCTATCTACATCTTGATAGATTCCCACTCAAGAACATCACAACCCATCACCCACTCCAAAAGTTAACCCCTACCATCCCATCCCCAATCACAAAACGTCCAATCCCATCTCCTTGACTTCCACAAAACCCTACCGGCTAGCATGAAGTACTGTATCATAAACCCCACCGCGCATTGGCCAAATCTCACCCCCTACAAAGACAATAGCGTGATCTCAGCCCTCAAAATACCCCTGGTAAGAAAAAAAGAGGAGGAGAAAAAAATCAGCATACATCTTCCACGATACCGTACAGCACAGTATAATATCTCTCGAACCCCAGATATGATACCAGTGCCACACTGAATGCCACACCACTATTTCAGTCAACGAGTGAGAAGTAACGAATAATAAAGTAAATACTGTCTCGCCCGCCTGACTAAGGCCGTGGATGAGTTCGGATCACCGCCCCCCACCCCCGCCTTTCCTACCCGCTATTGGTAATGAGTTCCATGACGCCCGCAAACGAACCGCGCCGCACCCACCAAAACCCCAAGGCTCAAACCAATGTTTGGCTATGGGCAACAGCAGTCAGTCCCTTTGCAACCCCGTCCTCCCCCCTTTGCCATTACGAGCAGTCTGAAATTCCTTGTGTTCATAAGGTTGCGCACCTTGCCAGTTCGTTTTCTCTTCATCCAATTGCTCCGAGTGATTTAATATGACGAAACTTAGTAATCTAACCATTTATATAATTAAGTTTTCAGGTCAATTACCACTAGAAGAGATCGAAAAGCAATCTGAGAAATATGAGGAACTTCTCGAGAAGGCTCACCTCTGGGAGTTTGGGGGCTATGATGACCCGTATCTCTAGAAGTCCATCTATAGACTGCTAAGGTGTTAACAAGCCAATAAGGTATTTTTTCTTCATCCCAGAGGACTTAGCTTAGCCATTGCTGGCGGGCTAATAGGTTTCATTTTGTCAAGCCTGAAGGTGGTAGCCAACGCCCTGATGGTAAAGGCGTTAATGTCACCTCAGATTTGTTCTGCCACAGAGCTATTAGACGCGATCCTAGGCCCGACCCGCCACACGCACAGGGCTTGAATATCGGTGACGCCTCCTGGAAAAAAAACACCGCTTTTCTTGTGACAAAGTTCATAAAACGTGGGAGCCAGGGCGATTCAACAGTACATGCACAGCTATTCTGGCAGGAATCGGTAATAGAATAAGGAAATTGTAAAATTCTAACATTCTCTTTCCGGTAATAGCGTTGCGGAGCGTGCAGTGCTCTCACTCAGTTCTATTCTGCCTTTCGTCAAGGTCTCACTAGGCTAGAGGCTCTATCTCTTCCTTGTACTTTATTTCGAGGAGCAATGCACAATACCGCACTAACTGGAAATGGCGCTAGAGCAGTCATAAAAAACTTGGTTTAACAAAGGAGTGAGAGTAAACCTCTACTAATACAGGAAACTCTTTCCCTCGAAAAAGTAAAAACTTTAGTAGAAACAACACCCCCTTGGCAACTGATCGTCAGGATCTAACCTTAGCAGGCAATTCTCTTGCGAATTTCGCTCGCCTCGGACGCACCACCATTACATTTATGTGTGGACTAAACCGGATTGGGAAATTCGAGTGATAACTAGTGAGGATTTTTTGGTCATGGCAAAAAGTCGGGCGCGGTATCACAGAGAAGCAGCTTGTGTTACCGTGGCCGAAATACCTTTACACCCGTGTACATGCTGCGCTTACCTGATGAGAGTGAGAGTGGGGTCGACCACGATCGAGGGTGACTGGATTTTTCAGCATTTGTGCGCAGTGTGGTCCACTGTGCGAGAGACCACCACAGAACTGTATATAGTCTCAAGTTGCGTTCCTTTCTTCTCTAGATTAGACATCGGCATAGACATCTAAAGTTAGTTCGAACATCGAACACAACTAGTTTTCCTATCACGCTTGTTCCTGTTTCTCACACGACGCTCGCCTCACTACAGCAGTCCCGCGGTGCATCAGAAGGCTTAACCATCTAGCCAGGGCGCTACTCGTTACTGGGCCTGCCGACGCGGCGAGGTGAATAGAGTTATAGCCACAGGGGAGAGTTTTAGACGACCGGAGTGTGCCGGAAGCCTGGAAGCCTGGAAGCCTATGGGGGACTGACGTGGAGTATAAAGAGATCGAGGTTCGGTTTTCTCATGGGATATCACTCGCCTACTATTTTTATTGGCACTACGATATTATAATTAAATTTTCAGCATTATCCAAAGTTCCGAAGACCCACCTCGGTCTTATAAAGATACCTACCGACCTACCGTAAAAACTGGAATAATTGAGAACACCACTTGGGCGTTGGACTTGCCTCCCCTAGTAAGGTCTATTTTCTCAGCCGAGGGCTGAAGGATCTTTTTCACCGTGTTCCCCCCGCCTTAATCCGAAGGGGGAAATTCTGGACGTCCTAGCGCCATTCTCACTTGTTCTTACGGAACTTACCTATACTCCACTAGAAACATCTTCAAAGCTACACATACCCCCACATACCGCGATGGTGCCCACTCCCCGCTCCCTCCTTATTCTCCTCCTACTACAAATGACAGCAATAGCCGCCCACCCCCTAGCGAAACGCAAAGGGGGGCGGTGGCGGTGGTCGCCAAGGCGGAGGAAACGGATCGATAAACAAACCCGCCCCCCCAGACCGCCCCTTAAACTGGAAAATCGCGGTTCCGGTCTTGGGCGGTCTCCTATTACTGCTCCTGTTAATATACTTTATGGTCCGGCGCCGCTCTTCCAGCTAGAAGCCGCGCTCCCGGCCAGAAGATGCATAATTGGATGAAGGTTAGGGATGAGTGGTTGGCGAAGAAGGGGGCTAAGAGTGATGCGAAGGATGCGAATGCTAGTGCGAGCGGGGGCTGGGGCAAAGTAGAGATGGGAGGGGTTTGATAGAGGGGGAGGGGAGGGGGAGGGGAGGGGGAGGATTTATTTTGGTTCTTGCATGTCCAATGGGTGGTGTGATAACGATGTACTCTTGACTCATTCTATATTTTATCCTAACTGGGCCTATCCAGGCATCTAAAACTCTTGGGATGTTATGGGATGTCGTTTGGTTCTTCACTTTCATATGATACGATGTCTGCTACTATTTCACGAAAGTCATGTTTTCAGCTACATGGTGTTACTTTTTTATCATTATTATTTCGTTCCTATACAGTAATACTCAAGTACGGTACCGTAAAAACTCTTTCGATTCGCTATCTCCGTCAGCCCAGGATAGATTTAGTTTGATAAGTTGAGAGAATTGCGTGTGTCGGTTGCGTGACCAGATGGCGATCTTGTCCATCATAGGAAAGCACTAACCCTTTTCAAGACCTTTTGGCTGCAGATCCGGAGATAGCGAACGACAAGAGTTTTTACAGTATGGGTAAAAGGCCGTGGACAGACTCTTTTTGGCGAGTAATATTCATCTTGATAGATTACCACTCAAGAGCATCATGACTCATCACCCACTACCAAACCTAACCCCCATTGATTACTATCATCAATCATAACAACAGCAGCCAATATATATATATGTTCCATCTCACTGGCCAAGAAGATTACTTAGTGAAGAACATGTGCTTTTGATCAAGGAGATATGCTGTTCATGAAGCAGGCGACTTTGTGGACGAGATATGCTCCTGGCAATGAAAGATTTGTGCCATCCCACCAACCAAGTAAGCCCAGCCCGGTCATTAAGACCTTCACATACCCGGTTTTTGTGATCTAACTCTAGTGAATTCAGCCATTGGGTAAATTGCTGGAAAGTTTACTTGGTAAAGGGAGCATAGGAATTATTGTTTAGCCCTACTAGATCCTTACGCAAAGAGCTTCTTAGGCCTCTAGTATGTGTAGAAGCCTGGTTATGAATGGGTAGATGTCCGGGAGCAGAGGAGCTCCGCTCACCATAGGGGTAGAAGAGCGCACACCTTGCACTGAAGAAATTGTTTCACATTGATAAATACATATGAGTTAACCAGCTATCCTACCATGTGTTTCAATACGGCTGCAGAAAAAGGGGTTTTTCATTCAACACTTTGTCGGGGAGATGGCCAACCTGAGCACTTGTTGGGTAGCATATCTCTCTCGCAAAGTGACCTCCTTTGTGAAGAGCATATGCTCTTCACCAAGTAATCACCTTGGCCGCTAAGATGGAACATATACAAGTTTCCTGATCCAGCGCAGCCTCCAGAATTGCAAGATTCCAAGATTCCATACTCGCTCTCATACCAGTCCGCATTCCAGATATTCCTGCCAGTCCTCCATTCCCGAGCCCATGATCATCCCCAGCGCACCATCCATACCAATACTAGTATCGAAACCAATTACTCCAATAACGACTTCAATGTGTTCCGGACAACACCCATCCCCACCCCTTCATCTACTCATCTCTAATCACAAAATGACCATTGCTATCTCCCACAACTTGCACAAGACACTCTTGCTAGTAAGAAGTACTATACAGGGGGTAAGCATAAAGTCTTCTCATACACCAAAGTGGCCTACCCGCAATAAATCCATAAAACTTGGTGAGGTCACAAAGTAGTGTGTGCGATCGCTAAATGCCCGCCCCTTGTACATTGGACAAATCACATTTCCTACAAAAACAATAACGTGATCTCCCGGCCCCGAAAATATCCCCGGCAAGAAAGGAGAGGGGAAAAAAATCAGTATATCATACATCTTCCGCAATGCCATACAGCACAATATCACCCGAACCCCAGATATCATAACAGTGCCACACTGAATGTCACACCACCATTTCAGTCAACGAGTGAGAAGCGACGGATAACAAAGCAAATACTGAATCCCACCCGCCCGCCCGCTCGCCCGACCAAGGCGGCGGGTGAGTTCAAATCCCCGCATCTCCCACCCGCTGCTGGTGACGCCATGGCGCCCGCAAGCAAGACCGCCGCACCACACCCCAAGGCTCAAACCAATGTTTGGCTATGGACAATAGCAGTCGGTCCCTTCGAAACCCGCCGCCCCACTACCATTACTAGTATCATAATCAAAAAGTCTAATAAAAGTGATACGTATAAACCTCCACGACCTAAGCCAGCCTTTCGAGAAGAAGAAAAAACCCTCGTGATGAAAAGCGGCTGACTGGCTGGCGTAGAGGAATCAATTAATTGGTAATACATAGTCAAGTATCAGAGCGCCGGTAAACGCCAGATGAGATATATACCCACAGTCCGGGCAAAGCCGACCACCGATGAGTTTTTAGCATCCGAACCGGGTGAAATGTGCATTTATCGGGCGGGGCTCCCCGACTCGGCCTTTCTTCTCCTTTTCCTTTTCCTTCTTGTTCTCATCTTGAGAAAGTTTTCATTCGTTGCGATGAGTTGATTCGGCCGATATGAATTTGCAATTCATTGATGATTGAAGTAAGGCTCAGTAGAAAATTTTTCTTATATGGTGCGGCACGGCACAGTAAGCGATAGTCGCGCAAGGAAGCCCTGTTTGTTGGACCAATAGCGAGAGATCGATTGATTGAAAACCCGTGGATTGATTTGGCGACGAGTCTAGGGCTCATCTATAATCATATTTATTCAACTATGGAGATACCACCAATCGCCCGTACGGAGAAGAGGGAGCTTGGGTCCGTATCATACCGGTGCCCCTATACCGGTAATATAAATTATATGATGCCATGTTTCTCTATTGGTGTTATCTTTCCCCTCGTTGCAAAAACCATGTCATGGTGCAACGAGCCTCAGATTTTGGTAAGATTTTGGCAACGCACAGTGCAAGACCGGGCTCACCCGTTGTATGCAATCTAAGTTATGACATAAGGCCTAAAGCACACCGTACTGGCGCGCAAATTAAGTTATGGTGCTGATATCAGTCCAGATATCAGTCCACGAGGAAAAAGAAAAGGTTCCACTGTTGGTTTTTCCGCCCGGTGATCATCCGACGTCTTAATCCCAGACCATGCAAAAAAACCAACCCACAGCCTTGTGCCAACTATGCTTCTTTTTTTCTTTCTTCTTCCTTCCACCGAACAAATCTTCTCCAGTGAGCACCCAACTTCTCTCCTTCCAAAATCCAGCGGTAACTAAGTCACGTGGCATACCATATGTAGCATGATACCGTATCGTACAGTACAAGGCAGGAGAATTCCCATTCAAACGCAGATCCGGAACCCGGTTCTAGCGGAATAATCCCCGCCTTGTGCGAAAACATCTCTCCGGTACTCGCACCACATTGTACCGTAAAAACTTTTGCGATTCGCTATCTCAGGAAGAGGTGGTACAGTAAAAACTTTGGCTATTCCCCGCGTCGGTTAGGCCGCAAATCTCAGGATTCAGAGACAAAGTTTCTTGAGATGGATTAGTACTTTCCTGACATGGTATAGCCTGAGTGCTTTGGCCTTGTTTGATCTTCTCAGCTTTCCAATCTAAACCTATCTTGGGCTAATGACTCGGTCTCCAGGAATCCTCAGATAGCGAATCGCAAAAGTTTTTACGGTACCTGACTAATTTAAGCCTTAGGGCTGCCCAGAGCCAACAGCCCCCATTCGGTATCAAAAAAAAGATCCGCCGAAACGGACGATCGCACGTCACCAAACCGCACATATCCTCTCCTTTCCAAAGCTGGGCACAAGGTACAACGAGATCCGAGTGATTTTTTCTGAAGCATGGCGTGGCGTAGCACCACTCCTACACCAGGAACCAACAGCGAAAGCAGCCCATGAGCCACACTTGGACACGGAACGGTGCCTCAAAGAGCACTGGCACCAGTAGGCTCAACCATCCCGTGTGATATTTTTAGGTTACGGGATGAAGCACCGCCGCCCGCCCGCCCCCTGTCCGGGCAGTGAGGGGAAGGTCGAGCTTAGTTGGACGTTAGCCGAGATTCGTATGTTCATGGCGGGAGTGTAACCAGGAAGCCCCAACACATCCCGATCCTCTCCGCAAAGACCAAGTGCCTAGTCCATCCACAACGCACGACAACACGGGCCCTGCCCCAGGAGACCGGCTATACGATATCTCAGCATCAGTCAATTGACCTATCTATGACTCCGCCTGAGTGATACAGCATGCCATTGCTCGCGTATCGTAAGTTACGATCGCGAAGACGACGTGACATAACATGCATACCGTATCTCCAGACCGTATCTCCAGAACAGCGAAGGGAAAAATCTCGCGATTCCGGACTGATAGATATTCCGTTCCGCTTCGCGTTGATTGGTCAGTTGGTCGGTTGTGGTGGTGTGGTGGGGCCGATTTCCCCTGAGAAATGGGTCGCCGACCTAGTAATCATCCGTCCGGTCGGCGAGATATCATAGGATCGGGGGAATTTTAGAACCCATTTCCCTTTATATGGCACCCCAGGCCACATATGTGAATAAGCGAGGGCTTGACGCTGTATGACGCGTTTGTAGTCATCCTTTGTTGGCATGATTTTAGGTATCGGTAATCTGTGTGGGGTTTCTCCAGAGTATTGGTTGCTTGCTGACTGTACGATATCCGAGGCTCTATTGTGGTCATGGAAAATCACCCGTGGCTTAGTGATGAATGACTACCGGTATTCTGCGAGGGCGGCGGAAAGGTGTGGGCCTGAGGAGGAGGAGGAGGTATAGTAATTAAGGCATGATACCGGAAGGAAAGAAGAAAAAAAAATCTGTGGAGGGCACAGCCAACTGACGTACGCACTCTATAGTACGGATACGAGGCGCGCAAGATTCCCGGTGGATACTTTAACTTATTGAAGAGAGTGAATCATTCATTATACTGGATAGTGTCACGATGGCTTTTTCTAATCTTTTAGGACCACTGGCCGAGGCCGCCACCGATATCTCGCTGCTTTTATAGCCTGGGGTGGTCGCCGTTCAATCGGTGGGTTACCAATCTTTTTCGGCATGATACCGGTAGAAGACAATGGAAGGGAAGAGGGAAGGGGAGGGAGGAGAAGAAAAATTGAGTTACTGGAGTACCTGTGCGAGCTTGACTCTTACGGTAAAGTAGTCCTAAGCCTCGGGGGCCCCGGACTATGCTATGCGATAAGCATAGTCCTCAATCTAGGCCAACTCTTCAAGCCAAACATCAACCTTTAGTGTGTACCTATCCAAGCAAGTCCAAAGCCGCGCAAACCAAACCCTCCCCTCTTCACGATGAAAATGGTACTTCTGACTCGAAATTTCAGAGTTAAAAAGATTACTATCATACTGCAACACCACAGTACCCGCACTATATCGTAAAAATTCGTGGGGTCCACTATCCCCGCGGGGCCCCCGTAATCTGCGGATTCCGGGATAAAAGCTCCTGAGAATGATTAACTAGCATTTTCCTGACACAGTCACAGTTATATGGTCAGTAATCATGACTTGTTGGATCGCATTAGATGGTATTAGCAATTCTGTTGGAACTTGTCAAGTCAGCCTATCCTATGCTGACGAGTTCTTAGAGTACTCGAGTACTGTGATAATAAGCCTTGAGAAAGCACCCCGATAATAGATGACCACTGCTGTACACGTTTGTATACCCATCCACCGATCGTATACCCCCGTAAACATACTAGCAATCACAATCGCAAGCAAAGCCCCTTAATAATTAGCCCTCACGATAACCTGATAATCATCTAGAATTCCCTTTTTAGATTAAGGCGGGGAAAGGGGAGGGAGGGAAAAACACAGCTAAAAAAATTAAAAAAAAAAAAAAACTATCACCAGGTCCCTCCTAAGAGTATAGTAAAAAAAAACAGAAGAAAAATTTACTTCCCTCCCTTACCAACATCCAGCAGTTACTCCCATATCCCAATCACCAATCATAACCGAGTGAGTTTCCATGACATGACTAGCACAGCTAAGCTACAGCTGCCGTTAGCCACCACTAGCACCACAACCGTCAAAACAAGGTGTGGCACAAAAACCTGTCGATCTTTCACAATGACATAATGATCTTCCATTCCTTACACCACACACATTATCCCGACTACACACCTGTATCATAAGAGTTAGCTAAACTAACTTACTTGTACGAGTAGTTTACAATTACAAGCCACAAATGGTAATGCGATCGCAAGGGGAGGAGGTGGAGGTGGAGGTGGAGGTGGAGGTGTATTATATCGGGATGATGACTTCCTGCCGTCATTTATTACAGTGTGATACCGTACAACGTTCGAACGAACGCATCATGCAGGTATGATATGGGCGTGGAAGGAAGATCTAAAACTACCAATGGTGCGGTAATTACCGGTAGATGGGATGGATGGATGGATGGGATGGATGGATTATTAACGGGGATTTTTGCTATTCCATCCTCTTTCTTTCTTACTTGAGGGAGGGTGTATTATGTACGGTATGGTTATCGGTTGCAAGTTAAAGTAGAATTTTCAATTTTGACTAATTAATTAATCTACCCCACTCCTTCCTTCCTTCCTTCCTTCCTTCCCTGCTAATGTACTGTACGGGTGCGTAGTACTTATGCTGGAACGGTAGGTTTTTCATTAGATTACTTCTCCTTATCCTCGTGTGCATACACGGTACCGTACGGTACTAGTCTATCTTACGGTGTACATTATACTTCATAGCATCGTAGTGCTGATCAGCTCCGCCCGCGCAGGTTTTAGGCATCGGAAGCTCGAGCCAAGGCATCTAGAAAACTGCTGTGCAGCATTTGAGCACAGCGCTCGAGTATGAGCGAGTAGGCAAGCAAGGATGTGGGGGGGGGGGGGGTGCGGGTTGTATATCTTTCCCCCTTGGGTTCGTTCGCTGAGAATATTCGCTGGGAATATTCGATGGATCTACGGTGCGTGATGCAGGGCACCATACTCGAGTACAAGCTTAGCATAGCGCAGAGTAATCAAATTTCCAACAAAGCTGTAACCGTTAAGACATCTTTTTTCCCTTCATTTATGGAATGTCAAGAGCCGAGGGCTCCATTCAAACTCTTTGACAGCAAACTCTTTCTCTAAGCGTATCGCGGTAGGCGTGGTCATTTCCCCTTCTCCATAGTTTTAAAAACTAGTTTTTTATATTCAGCATCAAACTATCATAGCACAGTATAAATTCCCATTTTCCTTTCAAAAACTCCAAATTGGTAGCGGTGGTAAATAATTCTACCAATCCCAAAAACTCTAAGCCATCCTCATATTCGTACATAACCATAAAACATACAATAATTTTATACAAGCATAGACAGACGCAAATCATACTCGCACATAACATATACAAAACAAACACCAGACAACCCCAAAAGCAGAGCGAAAAGTCAAAGCCAAAGCAAAGCGGAGTGTGGAATCGCAAAAAAAAAAGCAATAAAACGCCATCCCTTCCCTGATTGTGATTTCCTTTCAGTAGAAAAAAAAAACTCGCTAGTCTTTCTAAAACAAAAAACAGAATCACAAAGAAAAGGAAAAAAATTATAGGATGAATACAAGTAACCGGTACGTTGTCAAAAAAACAGCCATGATCGAAAAATATTATGTACCCGCAACCCGATCGACCAATAATAAAACCCGTAGCATAAAAAACCTGCCCAATGTTATCACCAGGCTTCCAATCAAAAAAAATAATAATAGAAAGCTAAATTATTGCGAAAATGGAACTTGGAATCGGAAAAGAAGTGCGCGGAAGCATGAAGAAAAAATAAACTCCGGAGAAAGGAGAGTGCTTCCAAAAAATGGTTGACGCCGGATATTCGTTTTCGCATGAGAATAAGGAGTGAAAAAAAAAAACAACCTCATTCCCCCCCAAAAAAAAATTGAGAAAAGGATAGAAAAAAAAGTCAAAGACGAACCCGGCCGCAAGGTGCGGTGAGTAAGGGTGGTCGGACTTAGTGACGTCATACGGCATTATTGCCATGTCTTGGCAGAGGACAAATGATTTTTTTTCCATGGCTGCTTCCATACTTAGCATGAGGCGAGCAACATGTGCGTGTGGGTGCGCTTTTGTCGATCCACCTGCCGATCGCTTGCAACAGGATTTTCGAGAAAGTGTGCTTCAACGAGAAGGAGTGCTCATCATCGTCACCATCATCATCGACGGAAGCGAAGCGATTGTATCTTTTTCTGGAAACGTCTATTTGTCGATACCGTGCTTGACCTAGAAAAGCCATCATATTAGCAAATTGTGCCATTACATTGGGCGTAGACTTCAATTCGGTGGTGCTTTACCTTTTTATGGCGAGTAAGGGCATCTTGTCTGCTGAACGTCTTTTCGTCATTACAGATCTCGCATCTAACTTTTTGCCTGTTTGTATTGTGAATAGTGTCTTCATGGCGAGTGAGATCGTAGGGCCGGGAGAAGATAGTGTTGCAAGGCTTGTTGGTAGTAGGGTTAATCCGAGTACACTTGTGAGGGCCGGGATGATGAGATTTGATGCTTGAAAGTGGGGTGGATTGTCTGTGAGCTTCACGTCTGTGCTTCGACATCTTGGTGGTGGTAGGAAACCTTTTTGTGCAGCCGGGAACCGTGCAAGTGTAAACGCCTCCGTTAGCCCTCGACTCAGCCGGCTTCGAGTTCGGCGAGCTGGCGGGATTGTAATCGTAGTCGTGCTCCTCCTCAGCGACAGAAGCCTGAGAAACGGGATCGGACGCAGAATATGTGTAAGGAAAGCAAATCTGTGCGTACTGTTGGTTGCCATTGCCAGCATAAAGCTGAGGGTTGAGGTTCATGCTCACGTCGCTCTCCCTTCTGCTAGTGGCCATGCTGCCAAAGCTCTCCTCGGTCTTGATGCCAAAACTGTGGTCAGATTGAACATCATCATCGCTGTGAATAGAGCCCTTATAGCTCCCACCATGAGCACTTCCATCCTGAGAGTACGCATCATCTTGAGGGAAAAGGCTGCCTTTGACGTCTTCCTCCTCAGGCTCACAATAGTCGACGTAGGCGTCCTTAGGCGAAATAGTCTTAGGTGCCTCGCTGCCAGGACCAAAGCCCTGTTGAATGTGTTGGGAGAGGATCTCGGCCTCCCTCTCAGCCTCCTGCTCCCGCTGGGCACGAGCAGTGCCAAATCCCACAGGTAACAATGAAGTAGTTCTTGAAGGTGACTGGGGCAGTTGGAACTGGTTAGTTCTGGCGGCGGCGGGGTGGAAGGGCGAGTTGGCACGGAATGGCGAGTGGCCACGAGTGGTCGGGGGAGTGGCGCGAGCCATCGAGTGCTGAGTTTGTGCCTGGTGAAGGAATTTTGGGAGCTTGGAGTTCATATTGTTTGAATCCTGCATCGACTGAGAAGTGATTGAAGTGCCAGGCGCAATGCCAGGATTGAAGAGTTCGTCTTGAAATGCGTCCGAAATTGTTCGACCAAGTTTAGGAGCGGGAGTGCGGATGTCTGATTCGGATCGTAAGTAATGTTCTATCCATGCTTCAACTAGATAGGAGGTATCCTCACTAACTGCAGGCACTGGTGCACCGCATCCATCGGCGCCATCGCTCGGACCCGGCGAAGCAATAGGCGTAGCAGGGGAATGTAAATCCACATCCGATAGGGAAGGTCTCGAAGAGACAGAAAACTGACTCTGGGTATGAGGCGAGAGCGCTGGCGGATCTTCATCGTCTGAACCGTGATGTTGTGTTTGGATCATCTGGACCATGTTCGAACCTTGGTTCCTAAACTGTGGGAGAGCCTGAAGGTATTGGTGTTGTTGCTGTGCGGGAGGCTTCGAGAAGTCGTTGTTGTCGGGTCGAAAGTTAGAGTAGTAGGGTAACCCGGGTCTTGAAGTATGGGACTCGGACTGTGGTACAGTCGTGGGGAATCCAGTTCCAAACCTTGAATTCTGTGTAGGTGAGGCCCTGTGCTCAAAGGAGTGGACCGAATCGTATCTCCGATTAACCTGTTGCTTTTGACGGTGATCCGCGGAGATATGCGATCCATCATCGTATAGCTGAAAGTCTTGCGGCGATTGCTCGGTAGACATGATAGGAAGCCTGGAGCGAGAAGGGGAAGGTGGTGAGCGGGTAGAGAGAGTGGTAGGTGAGGCGGGCCCGGGAGCCCTTTGTAGGTTAATGTGAGGATTCAGGTGAATGTTTCGAGTTGAGGATTGAGGGACTGAGTTGTATGGGAGAGGGTAGTCGATTGAGGACTCGTAATCGATAAATCCGTTGTTGAACTCTTGCAGCTTCTGTCTCTTCTGGGAATCGGTGAGGGAGGAGGGCGAAGGGTTATAAACGGAAGTGTAGTGTGACAGGATATAGGGTGTTGTTGGATAAAAGGAGCACTGACGGGAGGGTGACGGAGCTCTCATGGTATCGTAGAAGTGGATGTTGTCGAAGAGGGAGTTAAAGCTCGGCTCGGAAGGGACAAACAACCTTTATAAAAGGTAGGATGACAATTCAGTTTCGTGGCTCGGAATTCCGGATGTAGGGTGCGATGACGCTGTACTAGTAGTGTAGGTCTTGGGTTAGATTTAAAGCAGCGAATGGGGGTAGCGGATAGTTTTATGGTATTGGAGGGGTGGGAGGAACAATGGGTGGAGAAGGTGTGAGTAATAGGCACTCCGGGAAGCACGCTATTATTTGGTATAGGAAGACAGACAAGGGGGAGCAGCAAAAAGCTGTTGGGAAAGGATGTGTTTGCGTTCTTCTTCTTCTCGTTATGTGGACTGCGTTGTGTGTGCTCGTGTGTTCTCTGAACGAATTCGGAGGAAGAGTGTGGAACTTACTAGAAGTTTATATGATAGATAGACGTAGCAGCACACAGCAAGCTGTGAGTGCACCTCGGAGACCACCTAAGTCAAGCAAGGACAATGATGATTGCGAATGCTCTTTCCTTTCGTTCGTTTTTTTCAATGGCGATTGGGATTTAATCGGCGATATTATCGAGGTGTTGTCTGTGGAAGCGAGAGCTGAGGAGGGCTAGTAGAAGTTTGATAAGTGTACTGCACTTGCGATAGTTAGTTGTAGACCACCGTGGTCGTCGTCGTCGTCGTCGTAGTCGAGGGGCTGAGCGGCGAAATGGGATGCAGCTGATGGAGTTGAAGATTGGCAACGTTTGTCGGGACTACCTTGTTCCAGTTGAGACAAGGGATTATGTTTTTGGTTTGTGGAGGAGACATGACTGCACATCGTGGGCATATTATATGAAGGGTCCTTTACGGTTGGAAGGTTGGTGGAGGAGGTAGTTGGGTGGGAGAGGAAAAAACCAAGCTGCGTCATAACAGGGAAAAGATGGAAGAGGAAGCCAAGCGAGAAAATCAAAGGGAAAGAAAGGGAAGAAAAAAAAAAGGAAAAAAGGATTACGGCTGCTACCGCAGAGTTACGGCCCATGTCCAGCCTCACCACACCACCTTTTCGTCAATCTCACACCAAAAGATTTGACACCAACTGCATCAGGGATATGCACCAGCCAGAAGACAGGGCCTCTTTCATCCCACTTGCTCAGGACCAGACCCAATGCCAAGCGACCGTAGCACACACATTCTCTCCAAAGCCGTCCAAATATGATACTAACACCATTATTACTCGAGTATTCTGATGGCAGCACATTTGGATGAATAAGCGAAAATAGCTCGGGGTAATGTCACTACCGTAGCGAGAATTTCGGAGAAAAAACGAGAATACCGCAAGATCCCCACCCCCACCAAATCATGATTTTTTGGCGGGAGAAAGAAGAGAAAAGACCAAGATTTCGTCACAAGAATATTATTATTCCTTTCCCCACATGTCTTTTCTTCTTCCCACTGCTTAAAGTGCATCTACCGTAGTAAACCCAAACTTACTTAAGCGAGATCGGAGTGTAATGCGCGAGTAGGGTCCATTTTTAGAAAGAACGGATGGAAAGGGACCGAAGCTGCAGCACATGGTACAAGTGCCTGAACGTGTACTGTATGATGGAATTGTTCTGCGCCCGTTGTGGCAGTACAGCATGTCAAAAATTCTCCCCGGTTGCAAAAAGTCGTTACAACCAGACGGAACATCTGCCCAGCGCAGAAGTCAAGCCGAGGCCCATGGCCTCGCGCGTGAAAATTTGGTTACACAGCCAACTTTTTGAGGGAGAACTGCCAAATCATCTCACTTTTGCGCTGAAAAGTACCCTTTCATACCGCTCCACTTGTACAGTGCATTCCCCCTTCCAATGCCCGAGCGCGGTACAAGCCACCGCTTTTCCCCGCCCGCTGGGCCCAGGCCTCCCTCTCTCCCTCCACTGCCATCTCCGCCCCATCCATCGCGCCTGCATTGTCATGCATCTCATGCAGCCGCTATGCGAAATTTCTACGGTGCAGATTCGTTTCTACCAGCTCCACGGAACAGGCATTTAACTCACTCAACCAATCAATCACCCCCACCCTCCCTATTTCTTTTTGTACAATTGTTGGGGAAGACGGAGCACGGTATCACCCTCTCTGCAACGACAAACCACGTAGATAGACAGGGAGAACAAGCACAGTGCATAACTGCACTGTGTGGTCCTTTTTTTTATTTCTTTTTCAATTCTCCAGCTTGCCAACGCCTACGAGTGTTAATTCCGCCATCCGTCCGTCCCGCCCGCTGAACAGAGACACGGGGCGGGGCGGGGACAGGTGGGCTCGGGGTTACCGAGAAATTAAGACAAGAGATCCAAGCCGTTGATGATGCAATAGGTCAATTCCCTCCTGAAAGTAGACGAGTTTACATACTTATCCTACCACATACCACAGTGCCTTTAGCTGCCCGGAACATAACCCCACTCCTCGCCGACTCTTGCACAGCGTAGCTGCGCAACCTCCGATACTCCCCATATAAGCTTACCGTGCCTACGCACCATCACTATCTGCTACTCCTCGGGCGCTAACGAAGCTGGTCGTACCGTGGAATGTGTGGGTTAATAAACAGCATCTTCAGCAGGTAACGAGAAAAAATAAAAATAAGGGCCCTCCATGAGGAACTCAATTCCCACCACCTTGCCTAACCTTACTTTATCTAGTTATCATGCTACCGGACCCCCCTACCGCATCTGCCTACGTAGAGCTATACTAAGATCTAGATAATCGAAGATAAAAAGAAATAAAAAAAGGTTATCTAAACCTCCTCGAGCACTGTACCGTACTTGACTACCGGGGGAGAGGGATGCCGCCGGCACGATAACCAGCGGATGCTGGATTTGTCAGATCTTTCTTGCACACAGCAACCTACCGACCGAGTCTTTTTTTTTTTCATCTTATCGGCCGACCCAGCGATTCGATAAACAGTTTAATCTTCGAAGCTTGAAATAAACATCACCAGGGAAGAAGGGAAGAAAAAAAGCCAATCTTACCGAAAGAACGCATCGTAGTACATGTTCAGGTATTAATCCAAATTACCGGTAGCGTCTCGTTAGCTAGCGAGAGTAAATATTGGTGCATACTGTATCTTAACTCCTCTCGTCGAGGCCCGAGAACAAACTTTCCCCCCCTCCAAAACCAGAAAGAAAATACCCTATCGGGCCATCGGACTTTACTCCACCGCTAATCCCCCTCAACCATGCCGGTACCTCCATCCCATACCTGGAAATCCTGTGCTACAGAACAAAACCACAATTCTAGAAGTTCCCCCCCTTCTCCCCCACAATGCTGGCAGCCAACTGGCGAACGGAGTTTAGTTTGGTTTAATCGATAACGTTCTGCAAGTGCAGTTTATCCAACCAATAGGATCGTGCAACGAGTTCCTGTGGTTGCGGCATAGACTTTTCCTCCTTCCTTTCTTTCTTTCTTTCTCCCCCTTTTGCTTTTTTGGAAGTTCTAGAAGGGTTTTTGCGGTATCGAAAAAAAAAAACTTTTTTTTTATCTGCAGATGGGGCTTTGTGGATGGATGGGTGGGCCCTATTGAAGGCCTGGATTCCCCTCCACGATCCTCTACTACTACCGGCATAGTAACAGTGCGGATACCAGTATGCGAGAACTAGGGTATTAATCGTTAGGGCATCCTACCGTAAGAATAATATAGTGCTTTCTAAATCGTTGTCGAAAAAATATCGTAGCTATCCACAAGCTGACCGATACTCCCCGACCGCCCGACCGACCGACCGACCGACCGACCGAGAAACCGACCCGATGTCCCAGGCTAGTGGTATCAACCCAAGGCAACCAATCCCCGGCGGCCCACCCCTCTTGATTTCTGGAATTCTTTCTGGGAGAAATTCCGTGCCTTACTAACCGATCACCGAGATCAGCAGTAATTCTAAGGCCAGCTAAAAGAGATAATAAAAAAAGAAGGTTGAATTTGCACAATTGATTTTACAGAAATGAAGGATTAGCACAACAAATGGATAAGCAAAGTGCAGTGCGATCTAATACTCGCAGTGCACCGAGCTCAGTGTGCAGCACAACCACCCGGTGGATTCAAAAGCACACTTGGAGAAGAAAAAAAAGGGAAGAAAAAAAAAAGCCACGCGAGCTCTCCCACAAGCCTAACCATCTTTATCCCACCAATGCCAAACGAGGCTAGCGTAGACCATGTCCAAGCGGTCGGTTCCGAAGTTTGATCTGGCCTGCATCATCATTTTTTTTCCCCGACTTCGCAGGCTTGAAGTTTTCGCTTGAGGGTGTGTGGGTGTGCATGCTTGTGGTGGGGCTGGCTGCGCCTGATCCTGGCTGTACCGTATCATAATTGTGCCCTGAGCATCCGATGGAAGGAAAACAAGACAGGGGTGGCTTGACTTAACCCGGCTTGGCATTTTTCCTAACTTGCTGGATTCCCGCCTATGCGGATACCGGCCGGTATTATGACGGTTGGTAAACAGGAGTCTAAAATGATCCACGGCTTTTTCCTTCGGGATTGTTAGGGGAGATAATCCGGGCACTTGTGGAACGGCGTGATTACGATGATGATGATGATGATAATTATTATTTTTGGCTTTTTTTTTTTTTTTGTTTCCCCCTCCTTCCTTCCTCCGTCCGTCTCTTCCATTTTGCTTTGTGGAGCGAACACCGAACAATTGTGTGCTCCCATGTGGGAAAAAGGAGTATTGCATATCTCAATTCCTGGTTCGATCAAGTTAAGATAAGATCGACCGTTTTTTTCCACTTTTAATTCTGTTCGATGTTTTAACTTACCTGCTCGTACGGGGCTCTGGCCAAAACATGTTGCAAAACAAAAAAAATGAGGTGTCGCATACCAAGTTTTGTGGAATTACAGGTTTTTCTTGTATTACCAAATCGTGGTTGTTTCTATATTTATCCCTACATTATCATATCGTAACGCCCCGGTTGATCGCGGAAAGCGCATCGCGACGAGGCCATCTCAAACCCACCATCCCAATGCTTCCATTCCACGCTTCGATAACTTTCTGCCCTGCCCGCCCTGCCTGCCTGCCTGCCCTGCGCAAGCTCGGTTGATCAAAATTAATGTAGATCTTAAACCGATACAGTACCGATTGACAACCTGTCGCCCTCTTTCTCTCTCTCTACGATACTACTCCAATCACAATCACCGATGATTCATCCATTCAGTTCAGTCACAAAAAAGTTCTTCGACGTGGCCCACCGTATGTAGATCCCCACTCTATTTCCACTCCGATGCTGTCTCCACAGCTACCCAAGCCTCATCCCGCCCTCCCTCATCTCCGCCCTACCCTACCGTCCGTACAGTATGTAAAGTACTCACGATATCATTAAATTTTACAAAGCAAAAACAAAAACAAAAATGCATAATAAATTCCAACATAATATTACCATAAGGCTCGTGCAGATCGAAACCACACACTAGACCCCGCAATTTTTTTTTCTTTTTTTTTCTCCTTTTTGCCATGTGCAAGCCATGGATTGATCCATCCATCCATCTTATGATAGCTTAAAAATATATTAATCGCACCTAGCTCAGCCCAGCCCAGCCCAGCCGACCGACAAAACCGCCAGTAAGCGCGATTAGGATTGGATGCCTTCTGCATTTTTGCGGCTTTTCCATTTTTTGCACTTTTTTTTGTGGTTACCGTAAGTTTCTTCGGGAAGGAAGGAAGGGAGGAGAAAAAATACACGTGGCAGCCATGGACTCCGCCACAAGATTGACGAGAGGAAGGTCTGTGGCTCCCCTGCACCCCCCTTTTTTTTTGATCTTGGGCGGAGTGTGAGACTCTGGTATGCAACAGGCACGCTAAGCTTTTTATGGAATGATTGGTATTGTGAGATTTGAAGTGAACAGTGGTGATTGGGTCGTTGGGGTGGATCTTTTGTTTTTTTTGGTTAAAGGCGGACCGTTTTTGGGGGAGGGGTAAGATATGATTTTGAGATGGATGGATGGGGATGTCGATAGGGCAACAAAATGGGGCTGGAGGTACTCGTACAGTAGGTATCGTAGGTAGGTTTATGCGGAACGATCGATGGGATGGCAATGATCTACAGTGCTACATTCTACTACCATGCTGTACCCGTAGAACTTATGACAGCTGCGGGAAGGACAAGGCGATAAACTACCGGTATTATGCGATTCATCATCACCATCATCATCATCACAATTCCTCCAGCTTCGTTGGTGTGTTGGATGGTTCTGCGCTGGGCTGGGTCGGACAACGACTTGCTGAAGAAGATCAATTCCTACCTAGACCACAACTCACTATTCTTTCCTCTTACTCGTTCGCCCTAAGTTTAGGTATCATGTGGCCGAATCCCGGAGTCTCCGAATAACGCCGTGCTGGAGAGATACCTTTGTTGTCGCCCCGTGGGGCTCTAACAGCACATACCGGTACACCCGGGAAATGTTTTCCCCTTCCGTACTTTTCCCCTTTCCCGGAGGGTCCGGGAAAGTAGTGAGTGAGCGAGTGCGATCGTCGCGGGGCGGCATAGGAACCGGGCGGAAGGTGGAGGATAGATCGGAAGCTCTCGCTAGTCCGTTCGTTGGTCGCTATCATCACCGTGCAGATATCGTCGCCGCCGCTTCGTTTCATGAAACTTCGGCTTCTTCCGAGCTTACTTGCTTAATTCTTGAAACTCTTGATACTTGTTTTTCTAGCATTTGATGCGCCTGTGAATATCTTGTGTTCGCCTGTGTATGTATGTATATATTTATCTATGTATGCATGTATGCACGTGCACATAGTTTCCCCTGAAGCGCGCATGGACATTCTCATTCCCTCCCCTCTCCCCCCCTCTCTCCCCCTCTAATTCATCGGTGAGTATCGAGGGGGCGAAAAAATAGATAAGCTACTTTAATATGATAGGTACGGTATTAGTTACGGTTTTACAAGACTGCCGGTAGCCTACC
This sequence comes from Tuber borchii, assembly GCA_003070745.1. Taxonomy (NCBI): domain Eukaryota; kingdom Fungi; phylum Ascomycota; class Pezizomycetes; order Pezizales; family Tuberaceae; genus Tuber; species Tuber borchii. Next base: position 105,160 of record NESQ01000077.1, read on the forward strand.
GGATGTCCCCATAAAGCAGTATAGTACCAAACAGGCAATGCAATTATAGCATAATACTTGTGCTGTATGCATAGCACTGTACCATAGGATAGAGAGCACTGGCAAACGTGCCTGGACGTTGCACTAGGCCATTCTTTAAGTATTGAGAGTGAGAAAAAGAAAGCCCTGGTAACCCGGTCACGGTACGGCCAGCCCCCAGCAGGCACTTGAATCTACCTCAACATTTTTGAAATAGCCGTAATCCGCGCCTGCAATCTAGTGCTCGCGATCGGGTTTCTTTAAAAATCGCCGAGTAGTTACCCCTCCTGCGGGTAGTCAGGCGGTGTGTTCTGGTATATTTCTTTTGTCTTGTTTCAACCGGGCTGTGTTTGCCGTGTTTTTCCCTCGCGCAGCCAAGGAGGGGAATTCAAATGCCCTGGCACGCTTCATCTCCCATTTGAATACTTAGGATAGTCTAACCAAGTAAACAATTCCCTAAAAAACAAATAAAGTGAGCGAATCAGACACCTCCTCATGCTGTAGGAGTCTAATGGCAGGCAGGTCGGGCCGCAGGAGTGTGGTTAGAAGTTCCCATGAATTAATGCTAAAAGCACTGTATCACAGGAGCTTACCGTGCCGCAAAAGCTTGAATAATTGGAATGACACTAGGACGTCAAGAATTTCCCCCTTAGGTTTAAGGTACTCCTTCTCAGCCTTCAAATGAGAAAAAAAAAGAAAGATACGATAGGCCTCACCAGGAGGGGAAACTCCAACATCCTAAGGAGATGGTCTCAATCGTTCCTGCCGAGCCTCGATCTCACCTGACCCAGATTCCACGAACCAGTATCCGACCAACGGCAATGTGCGAGTAGCACAGCACCAGCAGCACGTTCAACACCTGTCAGATCCACCGATCCATCCGGCTGTTCCTGAAGTTCCCAATGCTTAACTTTAGCTCAGCTCCGCCACACTCACATCTCTACCGTGCCTGCGGTACCTACGACATAACAACCACCATCACAACCCAATCATGATCTGTACCCTCGCCCAAAGACAGTTAATCCGGAGTTTCCCTCACCTGAGCCAGCTGAAGAAATAGCGTGCATAGTCTTCACCTACCGTACCTCCACCCCCCCCCCCGCATTTTGCGTTTCAGATGTTGCACTTTATCTGGGTTCGCTTCCGAGCCTTTCCCTCCGTAAAAAGTACGCGCGTAAATCTCACTGAACCAGCGATTCACTAACCCAGTTGGTGGGTTGGTGCGATGGGGTAAAGGTCGAGTGCCGCAGATTGCCTACCGCACTCGCGTATCGAGCAATTATGTGTCGGGTTTCGCCACGATTAGGTTTTAGAGTTTTTTGGATCTGGCTTTTGTGGCTTTTTGGCTTGATTCGGTTGGTTGGGCTGGATTTTTTTACCGTATGGGGTCTAGTATCATACATCCCTTATTGTGCGATGCGGTGCCTCGATTGATCCGCGGATGATGTTCCAACGTGCCTCGAAGCGGTAGGTTGAAGTGAAGTGATTCCTGAAGTCAGGTTTTGCTCTCTAGGCTGAGCGCTCCGCTATCATGCCCTCCGTGCAAGATTTACGGTGCACCCCATTACGTCTGCGAGAGACACAGCTTGGTGGTGAGATGCGTTCGGCAACGTAATAGTGAGGTTCTGTGCACTAGGGCAGCAACCCCTCTGCCGTAATCACCCTATCCCACCTGAGTGACCACAGTTTGGATCGGGGGCCCCGGCGAGCTGGCTACCCTAAGAACTTGGATAATTGGATCGCGTGCTAGGTGGTCTAAAATTTCCTCACTGGGAAAGGGGCGAACCAAGAAACCTTCTCTCTCCGAGACAAAGAAAAAGAAAAGAATCATCAGACCTTACTAGGAGAGGCAACTCCAACGTCCTAGCACATTGTCTGATTATTCAAGTTCTTACTGATAGCAATATTCTCTTTGAACAACTCTCGCCTTGTTACTGCTATTGTTCACAGCCGCTCAGACAGCTCGGGCCAGCTGTGTAAGTTTTAACGTGCCCTGATACCGGCAGGAGTTGCTCATATATACTAACTAAGTAAGTAAGCACAACCGAAAGCAGGTAATACTGAACCTAGGCTTCCGAGTGAGGACTCAATTGCCGGTAAAGCCATAAAGCTTTAGAAGGCTATAGAGAAAATCTATCCGGAGGATTTCGTTGCTGGAAAGGTGATTAAACTTAAGGTTAAAAATACCCCTGGGGAGACAATCTCACTTTTACCCAAGGCTTTACCGACTGGTTGTTAGAATACTGAGATGCTCAAGCTCCAGCTCCACCTTTCTCATCTAACCGAAAAGGTGAATAAGGGATTTACACAAATTGGGGGTGAGACAGGGGCCTGCGAGAAGATATGAAAGAGGCATTCCAAACAATTGACAGGCGGATATCCTCACTGAAGGCATTCAAAGTTAATAACTGTGACTTGGCGTTGAAAGTTTTGATTACAATCATATATTGCACTAAGATAAATTGACCAATAGAATTGATCAATGGAGGCTCAGGGTAGAAATAACACTGAGGCCATCATAAACGACACCAATACCGTGACCTCACAACGGTTCAAGTTTGCTCTTCCTTCACGGTGAGGGGGAAGGGCAGAATTGGAAAGGTTTACCGGTATGAATGGTTGCAGGGCCGTGCGATAGATTGTGTTACCTAGAGATGGTGTGTGATCTTGAAGAGCATGGACAGCACCAATTCAAAACGTGAACCTTCCACCATGATCTCGAAAGTGGGGTGGCCTAGCCGTTTTTGGCTGGCCACCCCCGCTAGCGTACTCCGATTTTGAACATAAAATCACAGTCAGTAAAGAGCGTGATAGGACAACGTCGCCGACAGGATAATGTCGCGTCTCTAGCAAAATTAAGCGTATGAGTAAGTAAACGGCATTTGCCCCGGGTGGTTGCAACCAGATTTGCTATATGCGACATTATCTTGTCGGCGACACTCTCTTATCATGCTCTTTATCTTTGAATACCTTTACTGATTGCGGCTGTAAGATCTTTTGCCACAAATGCTATCCGGGAGCAACTAACAAATATGTTATTGTAGTTCATTCTGAAAGGTGGATTCGATACCGGAAACTCGGCAGGTTGGCCTGGAGAAAAAAACCCCGGTCAATTCAGAATCAACGTGCAGTAGAGTCTTCAGCCGGGGCTGCGCTCTCCCGGATATTTGCGAGTTCTAAATTTAATAGAATGTTTTCCTTTTTGTTTTTTTTACCTGTACACATGATTCCCCGCCTATGTCTGCCGGTTACTTTTATGTTCTTAGGAGTTCGGGGGTGGTCCTGGTTTTGTCTTTATTTTTCCTTGATGAATGCGCATACTGAATTGATTGAGGGCCTGTTGGGCTTTGTGTTCAATGCATTTATCTATCCTAGTCGTTTGTGGACCTCGTGCCAAGGACCAAATAAATTTATTCATATCATACCGTAATGCCGGTATCGTATGGAGACACTGCTAACCTAGGAGCACGGCCACCAAACAACATTACAATCCCGGGGTAAGCAAACCTAACCTGCCTATCCTGCAGTACCAGTAGGATACATCTGGGAAGCACCACCCGCGCGATATTTAGATAGGAAATCGCCCCTCCCGAGAAGTCGGCCAGAGCACAACAATCTCTAAAATAGGTAACAGACCCGGCCCACAACCCTCCTTCCAAACACGAATCCATGATCACTGCCACGAGCAGACTACCCAAGGGAGTAAATGAGTTGTGGTTTAGAGAAAAGTGGTGGCATGTCGGCCAACTTGAAAGAAGCCGGAAGAGAATTTTCCACGCCTATACTAAATACCATTAGCTGAAATAGTTACCTATGATATATCATACTTCAAGAACTATATTTTAGCCCTAGTAGTAGTGAAGTCCCTATACCCTAAGCGCCCACCAAGTATCACGCATGATATTTCCCAATTTTTGACATTTTTACTACAGGTTATCATATGGTGCCGAGCCTTCGAAATCAACCCTAATGGGTAATTCATTTTGCTTACATAATACACATAAAATAGTGTGGCTTGGTAAAAATAACAGTAAAATTACCCGTTTATGGCCATTTTCGATCTCCACTAATATTGCTCTGATTAAAAATCAGAAAACACAGAATTGGAGAGTGCCTTCTGGGCACTTCTATGAATCCATATCTTCTCAAAGATGTGGCTGTTATTGAAAACTGTTGAGAATTATTCTTGTGTTGGTTTTTTGTTTGATTCCAAGTGCCTGGCACCATACATGCCTCTAGCTGCCATACAAAATAGACCATTGCCTAAATCAATATTCTCGCCCTAGCAGTATTTCAGTTGTTTGATCTGGCCGAATGTAAATGTCCACAGTACGAGTCATTACAGACAACCAAGTTTAAATGTCGTTGTTGTCGTTGTTGGCTGCGGCTATGCTCTTTTGTTGAGGATCCGCCACTGAGGGGTGATTCAGGAACCATACCACAATCCTGCAACCTGATAGGCAAGACACCCCCCTACCATAGATTCGCCTGCCCTGGCACCACCACGATCTACGGAACTTCCGAAACGCTCTAGCGAAGGAGGATTTACCACGCGGGGGGCAAACTTTTTTACTTAATCCGGTAGGTGTCCAAGACTTGAAACAAAGTTGCTTCGTAAGTCTTCAGCTGAGCAGGGTGTTCTTTCCCTTTGATCTACCCCACTGACTAGCTTAAAAGGTTGATTTAAGGCTACTCTGCATGCATTGCATAAAGGCAGATCTGTTGGGCACGAATAAAGTTGGCGGAGACGACTGCCAACCCAGCCCTGCCCTGCCCTGCCCAACGCAACCCAAGACACGCCCCACGTTCTCTCAGGGATCTAGACTACCGGGCTTGCATGTATGCTGCGGAGTGGGAGCTATAATACCCGTCTGTGAATCACTGACAGTGAAGTGTCGATGGTTGACATGGCATGATGAGATGGCATCGTAATGTGAGCAACACCACGGTTCGAGAGGAAAGGAGCTCTTTGGCAGTTGTGGTCCTGAGGCTATCGTATATCTCGGTGACTCTTACTGTTGGTATCATAGCTGAGAGCCTTAGGCTGCTAATTTAGCTCGTTGTCCACAAGGTGATTGCTGTGCGCTCGCGATGCTGTCGAATAACCTGATCACTCTCAATCATAGAACAAAGCGTGAGTCTCGACCTGATTGATTCAAACATGAGATGGCATCTCGTGAAAGTCCAATTTATTTTTTTGTCACCCCCATCGCGGTGCCAACGCTTCCTCCCCCTCCCGTTGTTTATTATAATTCTACTCCATCTGGAACTGATAGCATGCACCATCCTACTCTGTACTCGAGTAAGTAAATCTTGCTTGTTTCTATTCATAAACTATCTTTAGCTACCCCTTAGGCCCCTCCCATAATACCTGTCGGAGTCATTAAACAGCGGAAAACATGACCCTTATCTCTATAGTGAATTGTGCAGTACTCGTATGGGATCAGCAGAAAAAGGTTTTCCGGATTTTAATGACCCCTCCCGAGCGCAACCGTCCACCCCACTTTGCAAAGGCCATGGGAACAACCTCTCACGGTTGGCACCCATGCATACACATACCGTTTGTGGTAGCCAGCCTCGATGACTTATCAGCCCCAGATCCCCCACTCAGCACTTATATAACGCTGAAGGGATAAATAATCAAATAAAAATAGAAAGAGCCTCATCCAGGAGAGGGATAGAGAGGATCATGGGGGTAAATTTTCCCCCTGGGAGAGAAGGAATCCCGGAGAAAGGCAGACTGATAGAATGGACTGAGAAAGTTTAGCCATAATAGCCGGAGTCACACTATTTCAAATTACAGTACTGGTTGGTAGCATGGCCCGCACATAGCCGAATATTTGAGCTTGAGCATTCATGATTTCTCACTCTAGCTGGGATGATCGTCAGGTGAGATGATGAAAGGAGCAGTGCGTGCTTTGATAAGAAAAGTTTTTCTTCCTGCCTTGTCTTTAGCATTCCCCATGTAGAGGGACGGACAAACGGACGGGCGGACGGGCGGACAGAACTACTCTACCTACCTATTCTACCTACCTACACAACGCAACACAACGTGATAATATTATTTCAATAAAACAATTCCCCATCTCCAGTTGTGCTGTAAATCTCTCGAAATGAAAGTAAGCTTGAAGGAGCTCCTTCACCACACGCACGGAGGATACCGTAAAATATATAGTGACGAGTATTTAAAAAATAAAAAAAATAAAAAGCCTTGAGCCCCTCCAGAAAGAGGAAAAGAATTTATTCCGTTCCCAATAGCGATATATCCGCTCCTATCGGCGTTGCCATCTACCGATGACCCACCCGGTAGGGGAACCTCGGCACCACCACCACCACAAGCAAGCACCCAATACGGTGCAATACCGATACCCGTACATTTTGAAGTCCGGATTTAGCATGAGCATCCAGATGTGATCAGATGCCGGTGGACTACAAGTACTATCGGTACAAATCCGCGGAACCCCGAAGACTTTTCCATACCTGTAATGGCAAGGAAAACAGCGGAATATAACAGTAGATTTCTAATCATTTTATCAGAATCAGATAATCATTTGAAATGGATTATCCCTAGGCTACTGCACTTGCACTTGTGTGGATTACGTGGTGGGTACTGTTGGTAGATGAGTGAGTGAATGTGATCCGGGGGTGCGACGGAAATAAGGTAGGTCGGAGGGCGGTGGTGTTGGGCGGGGTGATATTGTTGTAGGGGCAGTGTTTTTTCTTTTCTTTTCGTTTCTTTTTTTGCATTGAATGGATGGTGGGATGTGCTGGCTTTTGTTTCGTTTTCGTTTGGTGTGCTCTCGGGTGTGTGGGGGTTTGGGTCGGGTGTGGGTTTGTTGGCGCGCTGGGCGGTTGCGACCGAAAGGAGAGTGTGAGCAAGTTGCGGTTCTAAGGCTAGGGCACGAAGCATCACTCGACCTGGGACTTCTGGCCAGCGGTGCAAGCTTATGTTTGCCATCTTTGTGACCAAACCCTCTAAAAAAACGAAATAGAATTCAAAGAGTCAATTCATGCCATTTTTCCGCATTGTTGTTGCGAATGTAATATCTTAGCCCTGTACAAGTACTTTTTTGCACCATAACACGTTTCGCAGGCCCCAATGACCTTATTTTTATCAGGATTGACAGCAGGGTACAGCCCCCGATGGGGCCCTGACGAATACCAGTATCAACGGGTGACGAACAGGGATCAGTAGCAGGTATTTTTTTGGTTACCCTACTTTGGCGAATTCGATATCTTGTTGCCAAATACCCCTGCTCGTCACCCGCTGGCATTCGTCGGGACCCCATCGGGGATTGTAGCTGCTATGCCTGGTTTCCGCGATTAAAGCGCTGCTCGGCACGTCACAAATGAAATAGAAAACGCCGTCATCTTGACAATTGTATTTTTTTCTCTTTCTAATACCGGTATTCGAAAACCTTTGGCTGGGGAGTAGAAACGATCCACATTAGAATTCGTTCGTGCCCTGGGGTGGTGCGCAATTCCTCTTCACGCTTGCTTCTTTGTCTGATTTTGGTGACCCTCCGGACATGATCTCGCCGCTGTAAACGCCAGGATACCGTAGCCTCATGGCAACGCACACTCACACACAGCAACCGGTATGTACCGACAGTCGTAAATAGGAATGCGCGGAGCATGCCCGCCCTACCCCCCAAGCTACGATACCAAGTGCAACCCCGGCCCCACACCCTCTTACCGGTACGGGTACAAACACCGATACCTATATCAAAAACCCCGCCCACTATGATATGATCGCCGCACAACCAGCAAGCCTACCGCATCCCGCAACGTATCATATTCCCCAACCAGAAGACGAATCCCCCACACTCAGCACGCCCCACGAATTTTTGCCACTAGGGGTATACGCAAGCCACCCGAGCTCGAAGCCACGCAATGCACCCCTCCTCCACAGAAGCCGGACAAGGGGGAGGTCCGGGGGGGAAGGGCAACCCGAATCGCCACACTTTAAGAAAACAGCGGAAGGCAATTGGGCAGGCCACCCTTGCGCGGACCTGGTTTTTGTGGGGAACCCTCTACCGTATCTTATCTGTTATCTTCGAGGGGAGAAAAAAGTATCTACAGATAGTGGAGACACATACACTACCGGTGGTCGTGTGGCCACCTATATGACTACTCTAGAATAGCGGTCCGTACTATCTTCGAAAGGCGTTTGCGTAAGGCGTACACTAGATCTCCCGAGTATGCCTCCTAGTAAATCCCAACGAATCAAAAAAAAAAGGAAAATTTACAGAAAGCAAGGCGAACTACCAAGAACTTTTTCATAAAAACTCACTCGACCAATGATCGGAAGCACCCTAATATTATGCAGCTGCAACAAGGTACACCCGACAGGCGTCAGGGCGCTGATCCACGCCTGGTATATCTTTTTTTCTTTCATCGGTTTTTGTAGTTTTGTGATATTTTAACGATTTGAAGGACGATTGCGATGTTTTTTTCAGCTGTTCCTCACATTTGCCCCTGACTACCACTGATGCTGGGGTCTTGGGGTCGATACAGCTGAAGCTGGCAGGCGAACCTCGAAGGGACGAATTGGATTGGTTGGCTTAGCGCAATGCAATGCCGAACACGCCTGAGGGGGATCTCTGAAAAAGTGGCGTTCAGGCGTTGGTTTTTTGTTTGTTTTTCCTCTATAAACACTTTGCTTCGTGATGGTATGCAAAGCATCGGTGGCGAGAGAGTATCGTGTTCGAGTGAGACTGCTGGATTATGTATCTTGGATACGGTGTGACTCTTTAGAGGGGGTGTTAGATGCAAGAGGGTGTTGAGAGCGGTTTTGGCGGTTAGTGAGGAGGAGGGGGAGGAGAGGGGGAGGGCAGTCTGCATCTTGGGAGGCGATGGAGTTAAGGTGGCCTGCGATAATTGCCTTTGAAAGAGTCACTGCTCGCCTTTCGGAGTTGGATCGATCTCGGTTTGGAAGGCGGGGTATATTCTCCTTAATCAATTTTTTCGAACTTCACATTGTATGTAGACAGGGACATGGGAGGTTGGTGAAGTGATATTTTTTTGAATCTAAGAGTTGATGCAACGCCTGTATCTGGGGCTTAATTTGGTGTGCTGAGTACGGATTCTATAGATATCTGAAGTAATTCGCGATTGTGGCATCACCGTAACTGTACTGGACCCGATCTGCTTAGTTATTAGCCGCTAGAAGTGAGCTATTGGTGGTGGTTGTCGCGCGGTTATTAGGGAAGTAAGGATCGTTTAAACATTAGCTGGCATGGTAAACTACCAATGGAAATGATGGGGCTGTTTAATGTGGTTCTAATAGTTTGTGGTATGATAGTGTCGGATTTTTAACCCAATTGCTACTCATAGCATCTATTAGCCCTCCGCAAGGCCAGCAAGGACCAGTACCGGGACGAGAGACTGCCTAAGCAACAGCGATGACTCCAAATGCCACCATACAGTACACTCACTTCTTCTAGTGTGGGAAGACGCCCCACAAAACCGATAGTGGCTACTCCGTGTGTTACCGGTATCCCACAATTCGGTAGCAATAGCTTGGTGTGCAATGGAGGATCACTTCCGGAGCACTATCAGACCAAGGGTAAATAGGGCAGTGAAAACCGACCAAAGGAGAATGTCGGCTTATGCGAGGCATAGTCCGGACTACAGGGTCATGCATTCATATCGGGGACAGTGGATATAAAATTATTACACTCACGAGTTGGGCTCAACTCCTCCTTGCTCGCAGTTAGGCCAATTACCGGCACATTCAAGCGCCGGGGCATGTACATTCGGGCAAACAGCTGGAATCGTATGTTTCGATAAGTAAACCGTCATTCGGAGCTGACAGCTCGTGTTCCAGGAGAAGAGGCATTTTTGTGTCACCATTTCCACTGTAGCCACTTGGGAATTGGAGTGTCACTAATCAACTGTATGGACAGTGAGGGAAAAGAGGATTTGGAAAAAAAATCTCGGAGGTCGTTTGTTCGGCGGGCGGTGAGCGAACGGGCGTTAAGTATAGAAACTGGTGGAGACTTCCTACAGCAGCACTTCGTCAACCAATCAGGGTCAGCACTTGCAACTGAAACCAGCCAGCCAACCAGGGCCGACTGTCCTTTGAAACGACACCAGGCGAACCCTTTACTTCATTCCAGGTAAGTGGAAATACGCTGCTGAGCGCAAAGACCAATTGTGGCTATGGCTGGTTTCACGATACTGGCAAGGCCACCTTCTGGCCTATAGGTTTCTTCTGTTCAGGTCAAGTAGCAGCGAATTTTCCAAATGAATGAAAGTCAGATTTAGTGCCTTACAACGTGTCTGGTAGTGACTAAAGGCTTTGATCTTTTTCTGATTCGCGACAACAAGGTGTTCACCGACTCTCACTCGATAATCCTTAATGCCCTAGGAGGACCTCAAGGTACTCATTCCACAATTGGCAACTCTAACCCGTTTCCCTGCTGCTGATAGCCGTGCTCTTCATCCGACTCGCCCCAAATCCTTGCCAGCCCTCCTCTTCGCTGCCATCCCTGCTGATATGTGAGCGAGTGTGTTCCACTCAATCAGAGTGGTCTACATTACCCCCGAAATACACCAATAAGCCAATCATCAGTACCCCGATCCCAACTGTTGCAACAACAATGACCTTATTGATAACGGCTCTTCGGCGAATCCTTCGGAGGAGGTCTGCTTCGTACTTCTCGCGGGCACGGAAGTATGCAGCTTGAGCTTCGAGATCTGAGAATATTGGAGGGAGAACTGATGGAATGTTTAGAGGGGTAGAGGAAGTGCTTATAAGCGGGGTAAATTCTGACATTGGGTGTGGTGGTATTGATGGTGGTGGTGGTGGTGGTGGTGGTTAAGGGATTGAGAGGAAGTGGATGATCTGAGGAATATTTCACCACTCTGGTCTGGGGATGACGTTTTGATCATCCGGGTCATTGAGTACGTGGCCCTGGAGAACAAACCGTGCTAACCGTTAGCATAACTGTGGTGTGATAGATTTGATGTGGGAAAAGTCATTTTTGAACGCGTTTAACTACCGGTACCACAATGATTGATCAAGTGGGACTATTTGTTCGCTCTGGTGGCATAAACGGCACTAGGGCTTCTTGAGCTGGGTCTACTTGAAATCTATATCGAGTTTAGTAATATGGTCTGCACAATGCGTCTCTATCCGGGAAACACTGGAGTTCCCCGTAACACGGATTTCGCATAATTCCTTCCTCTCCATGAGGGACTTCGCCATTAGTTCTGTTCCCACAGTTACCAGTGGGCGGAAATTTGGAGCCTACCCCTGGAACCGCTGGCACCTGATCCAACGTCTGCTCCCCGTCCTCCTTCCTAGCGGAGGTGATGGATAGGCTCTGCCACAAACGCTGACGGCCTGGCGCCAATAGAGGAGTGTATTGTTGAATCTTTGTTACTGCTGGGTTGCCGAAGTTGGGATCTGATGAATGGAAGGGTGGCATTATTGTGCTCAGGTAGATTCCGCTTGCGCTTTTGATAGTATTTTGTATTGATTAATCGAGTCATTGATTATAATTTTCTTTTATGCATTCGCTTCTCGCAAGATTGGCTGTTGCATATCACTAGTGATCACTCGAAAATGGCATTCACTAGTTTTCCGTTTCGGGCGTAGCGTTTTCTCGTTGCCAGCCACCATAGTCGCAACGGGCAACCAACAACAAAGGATGCACGCGTCTCTGATTGTCACAAACCCCAAAGCCGATTCCTTCCTTTTCTCAACATTGAAGTAAACAAATCCGGGTGGGAGGGCCGCCATGAGCACTCGCTGCTTTCCGAAAATACCCTTACTATATTTTTCCCCTCACTCCAATGGCTATTGTTCCACTTGCTCATTGATAAGATAATATTCCGATTTTTGGGCTGCCCTCTGCTTCTCATGCCGTTCTGTCCATGCCCCCACCACCGCAAGATATTACTGGTAATGCTGTCGCATCACGTCAAAGATACCACTACACTGCTGCCGGTAAGTTCTAGCACTTTTTGACGGATGATAGAGGAAAGACTGATGTGTGTTTTCGTTTGGAAGACCTGCAAATCCTCCATGAAATCGTTTCGCTCGCGTCTGTTATTCCGGAGAACAGATCGTTCCGCGCAATATGGAGGGCTTACGATACCGTTCTTGCTGCCAGGCAGATCAATCCTGCCCTTGATAGCGTGTACTTTAGATTTATACTCCAGCTACAGGGAGCGGAGGGAAACACACTTTATGATAAGTTCATGCAATTGCTCGACGCACGCTATCCTACTATTTCTATGCGCTCATCATCTACTAACGATCTCAATAGAACCAAGGAGTTGACATCTCTGAAACGAGGTTTTTGGAAATACCGGCGGCGACGTCAGACTACACGAGACGGAGGTATGAAGAGGCAAAACAGAGAAGAGATAGGGCTACTGGAGCGTATACAGCCTCGGAGGAGGAGGAAGAAGGATACACCGCGGAGGATGAGTATGGTAGACAACATGTTCCGCCTTCCCTGCGCAGAACTAGCATCGAGGTTCGTTCCTCGAGGCGTCGGTCGGGGAGTGGGTCACCCCGTGAAGGTGCCATTAGAGCGGCAGAGCTCGCGGCGGAGACTCGTCGCGAAGAGGTTAAGCGCCGCAAGGAGCAATTGGCAGTGGGGGAATACGGACTTGAGGCATCCAGTATCCCGGACCCTCCCCGCGTACCAGAGAATGCCGCGGATGCACTCTATAACCTTAGGATGCGTGCTGTCCTACGGGAGTACTTTCATCATTGGCATCTGATGACAACTCAACGTGTGGTACGTCAACGGTCGCTTGAGCAGATTGCTTTTCTCCATGATCGTAGGACCCTTTTACGGCAGGCTTTTGACATTTGGCAGGAAGTGAGATGGTTTGCTGTCGTCGAGCGCCGGGCTGAAGTGCGGTACAATTCCAGGCTCTTAGCTAGCGCGTTCCGCCTCTGGATTCAGAAGACGGCAGTGATTGTTCAACGGTCCCAGGAAGTCCGAGAGCGAATACTCGCGAGGAAATATTTTGGTGCTTGGAGGCAGGTGGTTGTTGAAAACAATACGAAAATTCGACTTTTTCAACTATCTGGCGCGCTTTTGAAATGGAGGAACAACCTGGCTAGGAAAAGGGAAATGGCAGCGCAAGCGCAGGAAGTTTTCGAGAGGAATCTTGCACACCGGGCTTACTGGACTTGGTTCTTTAAGCTCTGTGGGATGCTAGGAACGAGGCGGAGTAATGAGAAACTATTGTTGGACAAGCTCTCCGTATGGGTCGATCGCACTGAGGAGAAGATTCGCATGAACAGAATGGCCGAAGCTTTCTTCAGGAGACGAACCCTGCAAGTGGTTTTTGAACATTGGTCCTTTCGTACCATCAAATGTCTTGACCAGGCAGATATCGCCGCAGACCACAGGGAATGGTCTCTGGCTCGCGGCGCTTTCGAGATATGGCGTCGAGAGACGCGATTTACACCTATACTAGATGCCATGGTTGAATTCGTCAATGATCGCATCGGGGACACATTTTTTACCGTCTGGAGAGCACGAGCCAGGCAGTCAATCGAGGCTGAGAAAATGTCAAGGATCCGTCTTCTCAAGCCCGTCTTTCGCAATTGGAGACTGAGAGTAAGACACAACGTTATGGTTGAACGAGTAGATGAAAGGGTTGCTATAAGTACACTCCACGAATGGGTTTTACACACGAGGGCTCGGGAGTTCAGGTTACACAGTGAGAGGGGATTAAAAGCAGACACTCTATCTCACTGGGTGGAAAGATTCCGGAGCCAGGGAGATAAGATGGAGAACCTATGCCATGAGATGACTGTCAGGCGGAATCGCAGGATCGCAGCCGATGCTTTGCGCATGTTACGAAGAAAGTTACGACTGGTGCAACTCTCGGAGAGCGAAGCGCGAGCAATATACCGAAGTAATCTTGTCAGCAGGGCACTCGTGAAATGGAGAGCTGAGAGTGATGTTTACGTGCAGCTTGATGATTGGGCAGATGACGCGGTTTACTATTTTACTGTCAGGAGGACCCTAAGGAGGTGGATGAGAGCATTCAAGGAGTCCAGGAAACAAAGATTAAGGACGGCCTACCGCGTGGCTGCCCGGAAGACAAAGAGAAATCTTGCAGCAAAGGTTATGGAGGTTTGGAAAACCAAATTCAATAGAATCCATGGAATGAATGACACTGCGCAAGGCTTCAGGCGTGAAAACGTGACAAGCACTGCACTTAACATCTTTCAACACTGGCAGACTCGAGCGGGGGGTATATTGTCACTCGCCGCCCAGGCAGAAGAAGCTAGTAGCCTCCGGATTATGAGACAGCACCTCGTCATTTGGGCCGATCGCCATGACCAAAACATGGAACTCGAAGAACAAGCTAGACTCTTTTCAGAAGAAGCAACAGCGCGGGCAGCAATTAAGTATTTCAGCCTATGGGAGACCAAATCCTGGCATTTGAATATGCTTCGCATGACGGCTAGCAGATTCGAGAGGAAACGATTCAAGGCACTATTCAGGATGTGGAGGATCCGGGCACAAGATAATATCGATTCTAGGCTCGAAGAGCAAGAGAGAACAAGAATACTCATTCCACCGGGCATAGACGATACAATCGAGGGAGACTTTGGCGAGAATTGGGTTCCACCTCTTCAACCCGTCGTGGGACAGTCGAGTACTCCTCTCGGAACACCAAAGCCTCCGAGAAGTTCGGCTGTAGTAATGCCTGCTCCTTGGAGAACATCTACTACCACCGCGCTCGCAAGGAGCAGGTTATTCGGTAGGACGCCTGGTGGAACACCAGGTGGTAGACTATTTGGGAGAACAACCGACGGAGCACCTGCAAGCCCACTTCTGAGGTCCACCATTCGAAGATCGAGGGAGCTTGGGAGGTCACGATTGGGAGAGTGAAGAAAGTTCTTTGTTTATTCCTTTTACTCTTTATTCTATTTTTTCTCATCATTGATTATATTAGGGCTACTGGGGGAGTTTTGGTTGGTGAAAAGCATTGTCATGGAAGTGTACCTTTTCTTTTACGACGGGATTGATCATAAAGGTTGCCAGGATTAAGCGTAATTATTAGCCCTCTTTGGATTGTTATAGTAGGATTGTATAAGCTTTGTGATATTCATGTAGTGTACCGAGTAGTTTATAGGTCCTAATATTGTGCTCGAGTAACTTTTAACACTGGAATGAACTCTGCCCGTGACATACCCCGTGGCAAGTGTCTCCTCCTCTACGGAAAATCTTTTTTCCGACTATAACATGCATTACCTAATCCCCCTGTAAATAAGCTCTATTGAACAGAAATCCTGAATACCAGCCCTCGTAAATCCCATACCTACTACCCGAACCATAGAAATAAATATAACAAAAGCTCCTCACTACCGACTGTATCCCTGCCAAATAATCAATTTGACAGGTTCTCACGTGATACGGCGGTTCCCATTTTTCCGGTCATGAGCTGTGAGCCGCATGCGCGTTGCGATGTTCATCCCTTCCGTTCTTCTCATCCAACCAACTATTAATTGACTTCCCATACCGTAGCAGCTCCGTCCTTCGAAACTCTTTCACCCCCGATTCGTACACCCCATGATATGGCCTTGCGCTCAGTTTTACTCCCGGGAAAGCCTCAGTCAAATATACAAGCGGTTTGCACGGTGGAATGGGGACGGAAAAGAATAATCGTTTGTCATCCCTTTTGCCATTTCCTTCTTACCCTAGGGCATCTTCACACCCCCAGAGTGCCTGACCGTTAATGAGGGATATAGGCGTACGTCTCTGGATGTGCATTGGCATTACTCGGTGATGTGGACCGGCTTATGCAAACAATCTATCACGATGTGGAGGTGTTTGGGGTAGCTATTGATGAGATTTCGGGGAAGATTGCTACGGTTGCAAAGGGGAGAGTGTTTGTCTATGCGCCGGTGGGGGCCGAGGAGCGGTCCCTGAAGGTTTGTATCCGATAGTGTCTCCGCGGATAAGCTCGACTGACCCGAAGGGAGTAGTGGGTTCTGCAAAGCCAAATAGACATAAGGGGGAACGCCAGACCATCAACGGTATCCTGGGGCGGGGAGGAAGAGCTACTAGTCGGCAATACCAGCCTTGCGCTCTGGAGCACACAACACGCGCCCCCGAAAAAAATCTGGGGAAAATCCCTCGCGAACCCAGTGTACATCGGGGAATTCAGCTACGACGCCTCGCTCATCGCCTCAACCGGGGAATCAGACCGCCTAGTGAAGATATGGAGACGCCTATCAATCGGCACCGAAGACGTCCAATTCGATTTCTCGTACCTCCCCCACCCACGCGCTGTTACGGGGATTCACTGGCGAAGGCCGTTCAGTCGGGAGCAGTCGGTCGATAACGTCCTTTACACTATCGCCGCGGACGGCGTCCTACGGGTCTGGGCGCCAGTATATCCACATGACTTACACCTTCTTCAGTTATGGGCTGTCATAGATCTCCGAGAATCCATCCCGGATAGCCTGGGCTATGAGAAAACTATGGCGAGGAGGTCCGATAATCGATATGTGATGATTGTGGATGGGTGCGTGTTTACGCATGCTGTCGAGAGCGCGGTTTGCTCTGTGACCGAGGGTGAGAGGGGGCACGAAGTTTTCCAGAGGCTTGTTGAGGTTGCAAAGCGGAGCCCGGAGATTTGTGTGGTTTTTGACGGGCGAGGGAGGATGAGCGCTTGGGGATTAGAGAATGTGGGGTGCAGGACTCGAAAGACCACCAATGTCTTTAGCGTCATGCATGCTGAGAATTCTGGGATGGAGTTTGTAGCTAAGGGAGAGCAGGAGGCGTTTGTACGGTTTCATAGCTTTTCTGGGGGCGCAGGTTCGTCTCCTATGCTTTCCTCGTGGAGATGCCGGAGGGATGATAGCTGATAAGTGATAGGTTTAATGGTTTTGGCGCATGTGTTCGACGGAAGGATATTCTGGTATGAAGCTAGATTAGACCGGTTCTTAGACCCTTCGCCCCGCCCGAGGAGAGCGAGTCTTCTGGGGGTACTAGCTGGGCATTCCGGGCCTATTGAGACGCTCGTACGGACTGCAGATGGGAAAGCTATGCTGTCGTCTGCTCACAAGAATGAGCTTATGGTCTGGTCGCAGTCGAAGGGGGATAATATTGCACTTTCAAAGCAGAGTTCTATATCACCTACGAACCGTGTGCATAGGGCTGTAATTCTTGATAATGGTATGCTATCCAAGTTTATCTCGGATTATCAATTGCTGATGGTTTAGCAGGAAACTACGTGATGACATTGCATGATGGCCATGTGGTATTATGGGACTCGACTCAACCCGTAGCAAAAGAACTTGAACAGCTAGATTTCAAAGTCGCTGGGAAGATGCTTTGCTTATTGTTATTACCGGAAGCGCAAGACGGGTTAAAACAGTATCATGTTGTCGCGTTGAGTTCGGAAATGAAGGGGATCGCATGGGGTATCGCATTACCCCAGAAGCCTAGTGAGCTAACGAATGGAATCAATGACTTTCGACCAACGGTTCACGAGCTTGCTACGTTCGCGCTGGACATGAAGGAGGATCTGTTAATGATTCTGCCCGTTGATCCTGTGGGCTGGAATGCAACAATATCAGGCACCTTAGATACCTTCTCTCGGGAGGTGGCTGTAACGGTGGACAAGTCAGGTCTCTTACAGTCCTGGACTGTAAAAGTATCTCCAGACGAGTCGGGCCTTCGTTGGCTGGAGACTTCAACAGTTGATACTGGTATCGAAAGCCCCTCTTTAGCGAAGGGGAACTCAATACGAAAAATAGCACTTGTCAATTCCGGACGCAGTGAATTGACGATCTGGGATTCGAGGGCTGCGCAATTGGAATATCAGCAGCATTTCGAAAGCCAGGATGTAATACAAGACTTAGATTGGACATCTACTCCAGATTCGCAGTCGATATTAGCTGTCGGATTCCCGCATCGAGTACTGCTGATGTGCCAGCTCCGATACGATTACTTGAACGCTGGGCCAGCATGGGCTTCTTTCCGGCAGATCAATGTCCAGGATATCACTCCCCATCCAATCGGCGACTCGCTATGGCTAAGTAACGGCAGCCTGGTCATTGGCGCCGGGAACCAACTTTTCGTCTACTCGAGGAAGGTTGAAGAGCTGGACGATCTCTCCAAGCAACTCCGGCTATCTTCACTCAAAGCACGGTTGGATGATATATTCGAGATAGTATCTCATTTGAATGGCCCTGTTCCGGTTTATCATCCGCAGTTCTTGCAGCAGTGTATTCTTGCCGGGAAGTCTGTTCTGGTGGAAGAGATTCTGGTAAGATTACATAAGGAGTTGAGGAACTTTCATGAGGAGATTCCCTTGGACAATTTTCTAGAGATTCCTGTTGATACTTTTTTGGCTAGGGAAGAGGTGGATTGACCCCGCTGCTTAGGATGCAGTATCACAGCCGCTGACTCGGGAATAGGATTTGTCAACCGCAAGAACTAGCAAGCTCACTGGTGGCTTCTTCGGCAGTTATCAGGAAGAAGAGGAATCGCTTTGCTTTGACGAGACACTAGCAAAGTCGCTTTGTGGCCTGCTGACAAAGATACCCATTCCGCACCTTATGGGCACAGAACAGATCAACCTGGCAAGCATCGTAGAGTGTGTCGCACAGGTCAAGGAGCACCGTCGTTCAATCGACGAGAACGGCGCCAGATACCTCCTCTCCTTCCGCCAACATGGCCTCCGCAGAGAACCCGCAGATATGTCCTATCGCTCAGCCGCCTGGGCCTTCCACAGCACTTCACAAGAGATCTTAATCGACCTAGTGAACAACAACGCCAAAGGAAAAATGATGTGGCCACAGGCCCGTGAGAGTGGAGTATTCATGTGGCTAAGAGACTCAGAAGCCATAGTACTTCCCCCCCTCCTTATCCAACCCCTACAACAGCGGCTAATAGCCCACCTCTAGCACAAACAATTCGAAATCATAGCTCGCAACCACTACACCAGCACCTTTGAGAAAAACCCCATAGACTGCTCCCTGCACTACCTTGCCCTCAAAAAGAAGAACGTCTTAATAGGCCTCTGGCGCATGGCATCCTGGAACCGAGAACAAGTCTCCACCCAACGCTTCCTAGCAAACAACTTCTCGGATCCGCGGTGGAAAACCGCCGCCATGAAGAATGCGTACGCGCTCATGGGGAGGCACCGATTCGGTCTATTCTCCCCACCCCCCTTCTCCTACCTCTGTTACCACTCCGTCTAACAACAGGGCAAACAGAATACGCTGCAGCATTCTTCCTGCTAGCAGACAGTCTCAAAGATGCCGTAAACGTCTGCTTCGACCGCATGAATGATATACAACTCGCCATCGCCGTAGCAAGAGTCTACGAAGGAGACGACGGTCCAGTCCTTCGCGGGCTGCTGCAAGACAGGATCCTACCGCTTGCCGTGGAAAAGGGTAATCGCTGGCTGGCGACGTGGGCGTTTTGGATGCTCAGGAGGAAGGATATGGCTGTTCGATGTTTACTCGTATGTCTTCCTTCTTGCTTTCTTCATATCACGAGTTTAAAAATAACGAGTGATAATAATAACAGTCACCACTACGGTCCCTAACAATCCAAGGCACCGACTCCCCATCCACTCCGACCAGAATCGAAGCAAGGCTCTTCCTGGCGGACGACCCAGCATTAGTAATCCTCTACCGCCAGATCCGTGAAAAAACACTGCAAACCCTTCGCGGCGTGGAAAAGATTAGTCCAGAGGCGGAGTCCCTATTTCTATTACACACCGCTAGACTATACGATCGTATGGGCTGCGATTTACTTGCTTTAGACTTAGGTACCAATCCCTCCCCCCATAAGTAAAAATGATGGGCATCATAATGATTATTACAGTGCGCAACTGGGAGTTCCTAAGAACAAGCAAAGACGCGCACAAGCCACTTATTCAATTCAGTCCGCGACATCACTTCAGAAGGAGGAGTTCTATAACGGTCGTCGACGAACCCCCGCCCATGGCGAGTATGAAGTTTGGGATACCGGGGATTGGCGGTGGTGCGGGCGGGACGGTGAAGCCTCCTGTGGCTGTGTTCCAAGAGCCGAGTATGGATTGGGCTTTTTGAGTTGTTTTTTTTTTCTTTTTTTCTTTACTCTTTTGTAAAATTATAAAGGGTTTATTGGGACAGGAAGGATAAATAGGAATAATGAATAAATAAGTAATATGGGGTTCCTGAATTAAATTGAATTGGAACACAGTGCAGAGGGAGGGGAGGGGGTTAGTAAGGATATACATATTCCTCCTTCTCGGGTTCTAGTCCCTCGGCCATCTGCCGTTCGTGTTCTTTATCCAGGTACGCTAGGAGCACGTCCTGCCAGCGTTCCCGACCTTTATACTTTGCGACGTCATCGCCCCAGCTACGTATCGCCGAAGCCAATCGGCCGGGGGCGTACGGCTCTTTGGCCATTTCAGTGATAGGGAGGAAGTATGTACGTATCGTGAATACCTGATCATTTCCCGTCCCCCAGCCAGTCAGCACAGCGAGAAAGAAGGGTTGGAATAAAAAAAACAAAATATAGTGGATGCTCACCACCCCCCCACTCCTCGGTAGTCTCCTCAATGTCTGCCTTTCAGACCTGAAATGGTAATGCTCAATACCCTTGTTGGCTTCACTTGTGTACCATCCGATCTGTTCACCGTCTTCAGGACCGATGCTGTGAGACCAGGCAAGGCAGTCGTCTGCTTGCATGAAATACTACAGCATCATTCCGTATTAGTCCTCCTCCCTCCCTCCCTCCCTCCCTCCCTCCCTCCCTTCTCCCTTCCTTCATACTGAGAGGGAAAGCATACATTATTCCTAATGACCGGTCCTCCCGGCATAACCCTTGCGAAGAAATTATTCATCCCCTTCGCCAACTTCTCCCTATACCCTGGTACATCCCCACTAGTGTGTATCTCATCCAACGGCATCCCCAATTTATCACCCAGTCGCCAAAACCCTGCGAGGAGAATACTCCCCGCTTGTAAATAATACTGCCCATCCTTTCCCTCGATCATAATGGCAAGATCGTCCTGTACCATTCTAGCCGCCATCTGCATAGGGTCTTCGCAGAGAGGTGTCGCGGTGATGTCGAAGGTTTCGCTGCCGGTCTCGGTGCGGGTGAAGAGGGAGGGGTAGCGCGCGGGGAGGTAGTCAATGAGGTGCTCGAGGAGCTCAATGGCAGCGTCGTAGGCTACTGGATTTGTGGTGCTGGCTTGGGCGCCCCGAGAGAGGATTCGGGAGATCTTGGTGGAGTGATAGGTTGGGAATTGGTTGTCCAGTTCTATCCATTCTTCGAAGGGCATTTTGCGGAGGCCCATTGTTATGTTATATCTTTACGTAGAGGTTAATATGGGTGGAGAGGGAAGAGATAGGGGGGAGTACTTTGCGCCATAGCGGAAAGGCCGGTATGGTAGAGGCTTTGTCGTGCTGATGTCCCAGTCTAGATATGGTGGTGGAGCGGGAGATTCGAAGGTCAGTGGTATCCAGACTGGGGAAATTGTATACCCTTTAGCTAAATTCCTTCGTGTTGGAGGGGAAGTATCAATAGCATACCACCAGGCTCCCTCCCTGGCCCCTTCTCAACTGATGAGCGTCGAATTGGCGCATCACGCCTCCGAGTTCTCCTCCGCCTCAATATTAAAAAAATAATACTGGACAGTAAGGTTGTCACAAGTAGGTATTCCGGTGAATGGTCCAGCAGGTGCTCTTGAGCCGATAATAACAGTACCATCTTCAATTCCCAGGGTACCATACTCCTCCCTCGCTTTTCTCTCTTCTTCCCTTTCCCTTCGCACTTAAGGCAGAGAGCAAGATAGTAGAAAAGAGGGCCCGCCTAGCTTATAATGATCTCCATAATCAAGTTCTCTAGATTTTACAAGCCAAGACCAATTCCTCATTGCCGGTAGGCAGCTGATGTGGTACGTGCGTGGGGTACCGTATCAGCACTTTAATCTAAGGTGGTGACGAGGCCGGGGAGCTATCGATAAGAACAACTCTCAGCCATGGTTGGCTGTCGGGGGGGGATATTTTTGCCTACCAGGGTTAAAATATCCGCCAGCAGCTGTCTTAGTTCAATAAAAAGGGATGGCTACAGCAGCTATCCTCCCGCATCTACCCGTGTTGAAGATACTAAAACAAGACTTTGTCCAGTAACTTACACCCCCCCCCACCATATCAAGAGACACAACTTACAGTACCGGTACTCGAGTACAGTACGGTACAGCAGAGTAAAGAGACTACCGGCGTTCTGCTAATAAAATACTCCCGGGGCAGCCAATAGAGAATAAAACAAATCGGGGGTATTCCGGACGCTGTCCGGTGCTCCCATTTTTGTCCCCGGCGCATAACCCTAACCCTCCCCCCATGCCCACAAGTTCGAGTACTAGTACTGTGCGTGATTTATGAATACCAGCTTGTGCAAACAGATATAGTATGGGATGCCCCGGACCATTCCTCACGCCACAGATTCTTACACCTTTCGTAAGATAGTTGGTAGACCGAACTTCCCGCATGCGGCATCGTCCATTGGAAAGTATCGCAAATCATCACCACTCACTCGCCAGGCTTCCCCTCGGGCAAGACAGGGATGCTCAAATGGGATACCGAAGTACACAGCTTTTCATATAGGCGGGTTGCGAGAAAGCTCTTTGCCCACAACAGAGTATATCTATTGCAATTCCTCGAGCCAACCAGTACCTAGGTTACATGGCTCATCACATCAACAAAACAACACAACAAGACCTACACCCATCACCCAAATTCCTAATCTAGTTATACGGAACAAGAATAACACTATTTACCGAGCCGTCCTCTTGAGAAGGCAATACTTGCCCCAGCTCTTCTTAACAGGTACCCATCTAGGCACCCATAGCGTCCTCCCTAGCAGACCGGTCTGGGCAGAGTCCAGAAAGTTCTCGCAGTATACACTCTCCCACTGTCCTTGATCTAGAGCGTAGTCTGGCTCAAACTCTTCCACTGGACGACTAAAGTAGGATTCTACCATATAATCACATAATTCCAAAGACACCTGCAACAACATTAGTTTGTTATACATAGCTTTGGGGGGAAGGCTGATTAATACATATTTTGATAGATCCCCTTTGTTCTCATCGTTCATGCCGGAAGGAATCATCCATGTCCCCGGCCATGACCAAGGGTCGCCGGTTTCGGGAAATTCGCCCGGCAAGAGCCCATCAAAAGCGCTCTTGACAAACTTTACTCTCATGCCATTTGGTAAGAAATAAGACGACGGGAACTGGTACCATTCCTTCGCCAGGCAGAGGTATCCCTGTGCGTCGGATGGTAGCGCGGAATAAACATGCAGTGGCGCGGAATACCCTGAAGTCACAGCCAGTATGCGACTGATGGAAGCCATCATTGCCAGCGATAAAGGTGCAGCTAGGACTGCCCAGTTGAGGAATTCCCGCGCTTTTCCGCTAGTGAGACGGGTTGAGAGACTTCCCCAGATAGTGAGAATAACATGGTACGAGATGGCAGCACTGATACACAGGGCCGGATAGGCCACAAACATGAATCGTTCTTCCTTGTGAGGTTGAGCTGTAAAAATAGCAAGCCAAAGGTATAACGGCAGAGAAATTAAGGCCATCCGGGGTGTAATACCAATCGCCAGGCTTCGACAGGCAAGGTAATACAAGCTCTGTCAAAAGCATGAGTCAGTTAAATTGGATTATTAGTTGAAGTCTCAGTTACTTACCAAAAGTGGCCAACTAGCAAGAGCAAGCGGAAGCAGGATATTAAAGTTTAAAGTCAAGTTGGCGAAATAAAACCACCATGGTTCCGTACCATAAATATTCGGACCCTTTCCAGCTCCGCTAAAAACATTATAAAGAACAATATTCAAAGGGACTATTTCAAGTTTCCCATAGGCCAAATAATCCACACCAACGATCAAGACCTACCAAAGCAATTAATTTGTGTGCTAAATTTATGGAAATGTAACTTACAAGTAGAATCAATGACACAAGTCCGCCTTTGACCAATCGTAAAACAGTCGGAGCAAGGCCCCAGGCTATACATCCCATGAAGATTTCTTCGAACACAAACGGGATGCACATGGCCATACTGAAAGGCCACCCAAGTAGCCCCCCAACTGCAAACCAGAAAATGCCTTGAACAGTGCAGAATCCCCGACGACGATCCATGAACGACGCCATTCCGAGCATCGTGGTATACATAGCAAAGGTAGATGGAAGAAACGCGACAGCTGCATGGAACATGCCAGCGCTTCCAATAGTAAGTACAAGATACAGAATTCCGACTCTCCGGTTGACGCCCGTTGATACTGCTGTGTACAGTCTTTTCTCAGAGTACGCACAAAACACAGCAAATAAACACCTTAGACCGTAGAATTCATGGGTTTTCTCGAGCTGGGGAGCCAAAGACACCGCTCTGGTGACAATGGCATGCAATCCCACATAGGCCCAACTACGGATAGCGTATACCGGTGAATACTCCCATGTTTGAAGACCATATCCATGCGTAAGGTAATGAGCCGGCTCCCAATAATTGAAGACTAGAAAATAATCAGCCACATTCTCACTTCCCAACCCCGATAAATACGAACCCTCGTCGCAATCTGGAATAGTGGCATACACTGCAGAAAGCAATCGGACGACAAGTAGAATCGAAAATGCTGAAGTTGGAGAGATAATCGGATGGGACACGCGTGGTCTGGCGACAAATGCATCAGTGGTTAGGAGCTTCCAAATAGAATTATATGGATAATTAAGCCCACCCAACAAGCTTCTCCGCATTGCTTTCTGAGATGGATATCTTTTCGGGGGAGCTGGAAGTGGGATATCCACCTCCTGCTCCTTTCACTCGTGCTGGGCTCCTAGAGCGTACTTCTGCCATAGCGGACACTGTCGTTCCCAAGCTTCGCGAGATCTTGAAGTGTTCCGAGTTTTCCCAAAACCTAAGCTGTATTCCAGGACAACAAATCTAGGTTTTGTCCGCCGTTTGTAGTCTGTAGTCTCCTCTCCTGTCAACTCGTGGGTATCACATGATACCGTGCAGTGCGAACCCCAAGGGCTCGACACTAAGCTGGCACCATCCAGCAACGAGGGAGGCCCTGAGACTTCCTGAGTGCCAAGAAACGCTCCGGTTGAGCCTCATTCTCTAATACTTCTACCGCATAACAACGCCCTGTGGGAACTGATCATCAGGATCTAACCCTAGCGGGCAACTTTCTTGCGAATTGCTCTAGCGCCATTTCCAGTTTTCCCAGTTTATGCGGCATCCTCCCCACGAGAAAATATTTTCCCCGCGCGCAAACCTTCCCTCAACAACACCCGCCAGCGCAACCAACACTAACGCACAAAATCCGAACACCTATTCTCAAGAGATATTGAATTCAGACAACCGCTCCGATGCCCGACCAACAGGCGCCCCCTGAAGGTCAACCTACGGTTTCACCGCCCACAAACCAACCTGACCCCTGCTCTCCTAGATCATGTTTGTTTCCAAGGTCTAGCTCTAAGTTTAAAATACCAGGATTGTTTCTGATTGACGCTTCTTACGATTCAGATGACGGATCAGGGGGTCCACAGGAGAATATTAAGCAAGAGGAGGTGCCAGAACCAGTTGGACCAGAAACGGATATCATTACAGAAAGTACAGAGGATGACGGATCAGGGGGTCCACAGGAGAAAATTAAACAAGAGGAGGTGCCAGGAGGACCAGTCGAATCAGAAACGGATATCACTATGGAAGGTACCAGCCTAGAGCAAAAAGTGATCGGAAAAACCGCTAGTTGCACCAACCACTTTTTTTCCGATCACTTACCCTCACACCCAAGTACAGAGGGTGGCGGATCAGAGGGTCTACACGAGAAGATTAAACAAGAGGAGGTATCCTCCGAGTTAGATATTAACTTCCCACCTCCTGCAGATGCAACGAGCCAAACGAAGGCACCGACCCAGGAAGAAAAAAAGTCTATCGATCTAGATTTCCTTGGGGCAGCGCAGGAGAACAGGGGCAATCCAGATTCCGAGTGGCAATTCTCCTCAGACGACGAAGTCAGTAACGAGGAGGCATCATCAGCAGATGAAGAGGACAGCGACGAGGAAGGACGCTACTCTCCCATGGATTCGGCCGAGATGGCTCAGCTACTAATGCGGGAGGATAGCGGTTACGACAACTCCCCATCCGTCTGCGCCCCACACCGCACCAAAAACGAGATCCCAGAGGACGAAGCAGAGCCCGACAGGCCAACTATTTCACTTACACCAGAAATGCCAATCAAGCCCGTAGGCTTTGTCAAATCCATTGTGGGAAAGTTGATCCTTATTGAGGCTTCTGATGCGGGGCACCAACGGGTTTTGGGAGAAGGTTCTGTGCTGGCACTCGAAGACCGCACTATCCTAGGAGTTATCAACGAGGTCCTTGGCCGTGTAGAAATGCCATTATACACTGTCCGATTCAAGAGTCCGGAGGAGATTAAGGAGCTTGGTGTAACTGTTGAGCTTAAGGTATTCAGCGTGGTCCAGCACAGCGAGTTTGTCTTCACACAGCCATTGAAAGCGATGAAGGGCAGCGACGCAAGCAACTTCTACGATGAGGAGATTCCCATTACAGAGCAAGAGTTTTCGGATGATGAGGCAGAAGCAGAACATAAGAGATCCTTGAAGGAAGCACGACAAGACAAACGGGGTGATCGCGGAGGTGGTCGCAGTGACAACGGTGGTAGTAGCGCTCGGAACAGTAGTACCCGTGGTGGATATGGCGGTGGCCGCGGTTGGGGATCCAGAGAGCCGATCCCAACCCACATAGATGAGCCATACATTCCTCTAGCTCGCCCAGCGAATCTGCAGGAAATGTACACATCGGCACCCCCCCCTCCCCCCGGTCCCCGCGGGGAGCAGAGAGGCAGCAATCGCAAGAGGGGCGACAAGGGCTGGGGCAGAGGCAGCCACCGTGGTAAGGATTCTTTTACTGGAAGAGGTGGCCGCAGAGGTAGTCACTCCCAAAACGACAGCGACAGACCCCAGTTACCCCCCTCGGTCCCCACATTTAGTTCCAACATCCAGTCGAGCCAGCCATCTCCAAGTTTCCAACAACCCTATCCCTACACTTTCCCGCCTCAGTGGCCTGCCCCGGAGCAGCAAGCTGAGTTCATCCGACTCATGCAAGGGCAGACTGGCCAATGGCCCACCACCCGCCAGTTTCCAATAAGCCCATTCTCGCTACCCCTACACCCACAATATCAGCAACTCCAGCAGCAGGGACCACACTTCGCTGGTCAATCAAACCCCCAGCAACCGCAACTCCATAATCTCCCAACAGGAGCATATATCAATCCGGCCTTCTGGGGCGGGCAAGGCCAAGCTCCCCAGGCCCAAGCCCCCCAAGCTCAGACTAATTACAGCCCTCCAGCACCCACCCAGCAAGTTCCAGCTCCGGCAGATGAAACTGCCACCACAAGGACAGTTAGGGAGTCGCTTGAGATCTTGAAAAACCTGTCCAAGTGAAAGGCTCCAAGCTCAGGTCCCCCCCTTTCTGTCAGTTACTCTATTTATTTATTTTGTTTTTCTAATCTAAGGTTTGCTTTCACGGGGTTTTTCTCCCACATTTTCATTTATCGATACCGTAAAATCTGGTCGTTAATGAACTGGCCTGGACTAGCGCTCTTCGAAATCTCTAGTACTAAGAAAACTAAGCTTTTGAGAATTTTGGAAAAGAGGCGATTTTTGGCCTATCATTAATTTCAGAAACATGGCCGATTGTAAACTGTCCTAGTCCAGGCCAGTTCATTAACGACCAGATTTTACGGTATTTACGTGTCTCGAGTTTGTATAGCTGGGTATGGATGGGGTAAAAAGTTGCTACAATGCGGTAGATGCATAACCTATAGGCTAACCGCTGTAAATTTGTCGTGTGTGCGGAGCTATTGCGTGAATCTATGTGAGCGACGCGAAGCGGGGGCCGCTCGTGGGTGTATAGTACGGTACTCGAGTATGAGTTGGCATGTCTAGCGGAAAGCCCCAATTGGTGGGTCATCCCCTAAGGTACCGTATCCACTGATCAAATTCTCTAACCCCGTCCCAGGATGTGTCATTTCCGGCCCAGTAAGATATCGTATTGCTTCAATTTTGGGCCTAAACAATGGATTGTAGTTGGCTGCCTCAAGTTGGTCATAAGTGGCCAATGAGAAATGCCATCTGAAGCCTAATTCCGCTCTTTAATTGGACTGGAAATAACACATCCTGGGACGGAGTCAGCGAATTTGATCAGTGGATACGGTATGATATATATCTCTAGTCAGAATATCGGCATTACCAGTAAATGACTAGGACTACGCCCTAGGGGGCACACCAGGCTATACGAATCGATGAAATGTAACCACATCACAAACTACTGTGCCCACGACTCACAAATATTCCAGACCACCAATTCCCCAATTCACGAGTTTTCGACTCGTGATAGTGCGAGAACGGATAAGTGTCAGCCAAATCCGCAGGGTTTGCAACATAGCATAACTTTACCCAATACTGGACCAAATCAGGCAAAAGAAAAACCGTAGAAATGTGTGCGAAGTAAGACAAAACAATAGTACGGTTTCTTTGACTGATGGCAGGAAGGCTATTTGCTGCACCAGTGGACGACATCTGGCTGACACTCTTCCGTTCCTGCGCCGTAGCTCACACTGAGGTTCGTGATAGTTCATCAAAAGTCACTCGCTTTGAGACTTCGACCACGGAAACAATTATTAGGGCCCGTTTGGATACAACGGTTCCGTTCCGTTCCCTCATTACAAATGAACCTTTTCCTTCGGTTTCAAAAGGGGGAGGGGGGCCATTTTCACAGCAGAAACGGTCGCCCGACGGAACGGTCCCATTTTTGCCAAACAGGCGGGCATTGGGGCTTACAAGTATTAAGCAGACGACCATTTCTTGATGCCCCGAATGTTCCCCGAATGTTCACTGGGGCCGCCTGCGGGAATACAAAATAGTTTTTACTCAAAGAAGTTAGAGCAAGGGTTAGGTATCCTTAGGCTGGCACTACCGGTACGGTAGTCTACAAAAAGGTGTATGATAAAAGTGGGGGGGTGGGCCCACTTTTTGCTGCGCTTTCAAACCTGAACTTGAATTTTCCTGGCCCCCCTCAGAAAAAGAGTATTTTATTATTTTTATTATTTTTCTAATCAATCATCGGTAAGACTCTTATGAGAAATGTGAGAATGCGCGAAAAAAAATAATAATATGAAAAATGCGAAGAAGGCGGGAAAGTGGAAAAAGGAGCTCTTTTGCACTTGTAACACTAAATGCTAGATCACATGATCAGAAGGTTTTTCCCATCGATAAATCAGGTGATGTAGGACTTGACCCCTGAAGTCCTACATCACCTGACTTATCGATGGGAAAAAACTTTATCATACAGGGTTCTTGAGAGCGATGTAGGTCTTGGCTTCCTAATCGAGAAAGAATAATGCCAAGATATTACTCGCCACAGTTAGCTGACTACTCGGCCATCAACCAATTCAAGTCTTAAAAACATTAACCTTGAGCAGCAGTAGCTACCGTAGGCAGATTTTAAGGCCCTTTTTGTACTGTAGATATTTGGAGAGGGATAAATTGAACATGGTATTCCCAGAGGTTCTTAGGTGTGGAGGTTGTTCGTTGTTGAGCTGCCCCGGAGCTGTGGCACAACCTTGGCGCGAGCACCAGCGCAGTAAGCGCCAATATGCGTCATGATCTATCACTCGATATTTGATTTGTGGGGCGGTGGGGTTGATATTATATTATGATAGAGAGGAGAGTAGAGGAGGGGGGATTGGATCCATAATCAGGATACCGTACGGTGGTTTTTGTAACCACATCTTTGTCCATAAAGTTACAGTATGATACCCTTCCAATTTATTATATTATACGTTACTAACACTTGTGAACTCTTCGTTAGTCTTCTCGTTCAGTGAAACGGATTGTGACAACAAAAAGTTTATAATTACCCTAAAGGCATAAAGAGTATGACTGGACAATGTCACTGATAGGATGATGTTGGGTTTTCTAGAAAAATCAAGAGTATTGGTATTGCTCTTGAGGCATTGTATGAGGAACTTTATAGTAGCGCTCCGTGGGGCCCACGATGTGTTTCGCGAGGGAGGGGCATGTTTGGGGGGTAGGATATTTTGCTACGAATCTGTTTGAATTGAGTGTTCTTGATTTTGTAGAGTGAATTGGAGGTGAGGGTTGCTTTATCATACAAAGGAAGTAAGTATCATGCTACAGTGGTCGAGCTCAGTATCACTCGATTTCTTAGCACTCGCCGCTTCTTCCACGATGGCGGTAATACAATGCTCGGCGGCAGACAAAGTCGGTTGCATCATGACGGGACGAGGCAATTGCCACAATGGGCAAGGACGCGTCGGTGACAAGTTTCAACATCAAAACAACGCGTGGGCAATTTCATTTCACTGTGGGGACAATGGTAACGACACTGATGCGAATCTGACTGAGCAGGGGAATATTTCAATTGCCCCAATTATCCAACACACATTTCATCATAGCACTAGGACTGCCATTTAATACAATCTCAGAGCCGCCCCCTTCCCCCTCCATAACACGAGGGAGGAAAGAGAAAACTGAGCTGGTAACGAACAAGACACATGAAAAAGAAACCGTTTGAAAGCCCGCCCTAAAATAAATATGGAAAGAACCCCTTTTAAAGAAAATAACACCTTTGGTTTAAGCTAGAAAAATTGAGAAAAGCCACCACTAGTACAGGAATATCCTCCACCTCGAAGACTATATTTAACCACCGAAACCGTAGAGAGTGCGTCCTTGACGCTTGAGGGCATAGACAACGTCGAGTGAGGTAACAGTCTTGCGCTTAGCGTGCTCGGTGTAGGTGACGGCGTCACGAATGACACCTTCGAGGAAGGTCTTGAGGACTCCACGGGTCTCTTCGTAGATCACTATTTGATGAATGCGTTAATTATTATATCTTTGAGTTGTAGTTATGAAAATGAGGAACATACTAGCAGAGATACGCTTGACACCACCACGACGTGCGAGACGACGAATAGCAGGCTTGGTGATACCCTGAATGTTGTCACGAAGAATCTTCCTGTGGCGCTTGGCACCGCCCTTTCCAAGTCCCTTACCACCTTTTCCGCGTCCAGTCATGATGAAGCTTGGTAATTGAGAGAAAAAGACCTTGTTTGGTAATGGTAGTGATAGTAGTGGCGGTGAGAGTTGAAGGGGAAAGTATTTGTTTGTTTGATGGATGGGGAAGAAAGAGGAGAAAGGGATGCTGCAAAGAGTGGGGGAAGAGAGGCGGTATTTGAAGAAAGTGCGGCGGTTGATCGGTAGGCTCTGCATCAACCCGTGTCGCCCGCCCTTGCGAAATCTAAACTTTTTTTCTTTTTTTTCTTCTCCCTGCCTTTTTGGCTAGGGGAGCTCGTGTGCAACTGCGTTCCTGTTTGGTTGCCCCCAGGCTGGGAAAACCCTGACCCTGAACTCTCTCCATTCCTTAGAGCAGTGAATTGCTTGGCGGTGCGACCGTGTTTTAGTTGACTTCATCTACTTTAACAGGTAGGTTCACGCTAGTGAGAGGAAATTATTATGGAGGCTGGAATATTGGATGAAGAAGGAAGGAAGGGAAGAGTCATTCAGAGACGGTTAGAGGAAGTTTTATTCTTATTTTTACAATGGCCTTATTTCTTTCTTTTTCTATTGAAGGCGGGCAGGGGAAAATACTAGGCGATGCTACAAACTTTGGGCGATATTCTGGCGCCTACGGTCGGGAAAAAGAGTCATTCTTTGAGGACTTTTGGAGGATAAGGCAACAAAGAATAGTATTGAGATACATAGTCACAGTTTTCGCATCTCTGCGAACTCTGCGAACAGTCCAATCAAAGAGAAAACGCTTCGCTCTCTATGCACCGTAGAATTTGATATGATGATGATGTACCGGTATTTCGAGTTCGCATACGGTTACCTTACAACAAAGTATTTCCGTGGCTTCACCGAAGGATTCTGGATGCCCCTCGTCTCTGGCTGATCCCGGGGGGGAGAATTATGGGTCAGATTTCTAGGAAGGATGGTAGTGATTGGCTCATAGAGCGAGTTGAAAGGGAAAAACATCTCAAAACGGCATCAGATTGGGTGGTGTGCGCGTGTGGGCGATGCATGGCTTGGGTTGCAGCATGATATCGGTTGCAGGGTTGTAAGCAGGGGCCGTCGTTGGATGGGGCGCTAGCGCGATCCCATGTTGCTACGAAGCTTTCGCGTTGCAATTTTCCCATACAAATTTTGCACGAGAAAAACAGCTGGAAAGCAGACGCTTTTTTTCCAAGTTCCGCCCTCGGTTGCAACGGTCCTTCTTCCCAACCCATTTTCCTCTCTCCTAGCCCAGCCCCGTCCGTTTTTCCTTACCTAACCCTGCCGTCACTGTGTGATCTCTTTTCGCCGCTGAGAGTATATAAGGCTGCTGTCTCCCTCCCCTTCGCTTCCTTTCTTCCTTTCCTCAACAACCAACTCACTTCCTCTTTCCACATTTCCACAAACACACTTCACAAAAACTCTCAACAACAAACATCAACTACAATGGCCCGCACTAAACAGGTGAATATTCCTTCTAATTATATATTCTTTTTTCTTTTATATTCCCTTTTCCCCCTTGTGGTTGTTTGCTTTGCAGCTTCTACTTGCTCGCTTAAATTTAAGGTTGAACATGCCACTGACGTGTTTATTTTTATTTAGACTGCTCGCAAGTCCACTGGAGGAAAGGCTCCTCGCAAGCAATTCTCCCACAAGGTTGCTCGCAAGTCTGCCCCCTCTACCGGTAAGCTTCCGTCTATTCCTTGTTTTGCTTTTTGTCGATCTAGATCTAATATGTTCATGCAGGTGGTGTCAAGAAGCCTCATAGATATAAGCCTGGTACCGTCGCTCTTCGTGAGATTCGTCGTTACCAAAAGTCTACCGAGCTCTTGATTCGCAAGCTCCCCTTCCAGAGATTGGTCCGTGAGATCGCCCAGGACTTCAAGTCCGATCTTCGCTTCCAGTCTTCTGCCATCGGCGCTCTTCAGGAGTCTGTTGAGGCTTACTTGGTCTCTCTCTTCGAGGATACCAACCTTTGTGGTATGCATCCATGTTATCTCTGACTCAGCAATTTGCTAATATTGCCACTAGCTATCCACGCCAAGCGTGTCACCATCCAGTCCAAGGACATCCAGCTCGCTCGCCGTCTCCGTGGCGAGCGCTCTTAAATATTCCCTTACCTCGTCTACAATAATGCTTCGTCTCAGTAATTTGTTTCATCTCTAATGCTCGTTGGTTTTTGATGGAACTGGTCTGCGGGATGGGGTTTTCTTTTTTCAATGATATCTGGTTTGGGGCTGGTTTGTCACTTTTAAACGAAAATGAAATGGTTTGCTAGTCACTGGTTTTTCTTTCTGGGATCTGGGTTCATTTTTTCTTTTATTTTGTCAACATTATGGTGGTGGTCGTCGTGTATCATAGTTCTCAGTGCTTTTAAGACATCCTAGCGGAAGCTTTCTGTCTCTTAGTTTTTGTGATGATGATCACTCTGTACTGTCTGATTGGACCTGTGCCCATGATTGAAAATAAACGCAAATCTTCGTAAAGTGAAGACTGGTAGATGTATACCTTATCGGACTGCATTATTGGATTTCTTTTGCCATCGCCTTGTCGGATTTTTCGCTTAAATTGTAGTTGCCTTTTTAACTATCATCGTTGAGGGGCTGAGGGTAGGAGTTGTATCAGCTTTGCAGTATGAAGAAGCCATCGCGACCGTTGTCCACCGCGTGATCTTCGCATTGTCGAATAATCCAAGCCCGATGAAACACTTGAAACATCCAAAGATATGATTAGAGAACCAGTTTATATCTATTTGACTTGTCGTAAGCGACGTCGGCCAGTTGAGAGAAAAGGCATGTTATCGTCCAACGAAAGTTACGGAGGCAGAAATCCAACGGGGATCAGTCCAATTTATCATTATCCGTCCATACCATTCATTGACCAACCTATGATATGACGATCGGATTGCGACATATATAACGAGCGGGGAAAAGGGAAGGGTATCGTCTAATACCGGTACCACTCTCATGACCTCTGGTATGGATAGAGCTTATAGGACGATGCTATGATAGAGCTGATTGTGCCTGTTGTACTGTACTCTACTGCAGTAGACTAATTTTTTAACTGGATGGGATGCGGTTTATCTGCAAGCTTGTTGGCCAACAGATGAACCACATTTTGAGGTGTTTTTCTGAGTATCGGGATCTGGACTACCGTTTCTAGGTATCTAGTGGAGCCACAGTTCCCTCTGCTGAAAGCGGCTCTCAAACAAACGAGATTTTCGCCGTCTTGCATTAGTGCCGAAGAGAACTTCTCTCCGCCGGGTGCCACGTTAGGCGCATGTCTTTGGGAGGGAATCACTGTCAGCTGGTTGGGTTACTTTGACAGAAGGCACGAAACGCCGGGCTGGGAATTTCTTTGATTGGTCCCATCATTCTTCTTTTTCTCCCCTGATTATTGCCCCTTCCTCATTCCCCCACTTTCACGCCTTCGTCCTTTCTCTTGATCTCTACGCCTACTTGTACCGACCACCGTTAGCTTGGAGTTTGCATTTCTATTATAGCTTCTCTATTCAAGCTTGGGACGATCCTTGATTGGGACGATCCTTGACCAACTGTCACTCCCTTCACTCAGTAAACTCCGACCTATCATACCTACCGTACCACCACCCCCCGAGCTCTGGAAGGCACGGCTCTATAGTATTTATAACCTCGCTGCTTCTCCTCTACGTCTCTCATTTTCTACCTACCGTCCATTTGCTAGCCATTCTGTAACTCGCCTACAAAACATCAAACACGAACGTTCATTTATTTTTCCTTTTCTTTCAACACACAAACGAACCAACTGCTCTGACTCATAGTCCTCAAGATGTCGACCATCTTGTTCAACGCCGCTTCCCGCTCGATCTTTAGACGTCTGGCTACGACTCCTCGTAAGCTTCCAGTTCCACCAAGTGCTATCCGTTTCCCCCGCGCAGGACGCCCAATTACCACCACACCCACGCCAGCTCACAACCACACGAGTCTTATCCCTGGTCCGGCTTCCATCAACGGCGTAGCTACTATCCCATACTACTCGCAGTACGGACTTAACCCCATAGTTCGTGCGTTCAGGTCCTATGGGAACGCGCAGAGGAAGAGGCCGTATATTACACAGCTGCTGACTTCGGTCGCGATATACGCCTTGGGAGATTTGAATGCTCAGTTACTGTTTGGTGGCGATGAGAAGTACGATCCATTGAGGACCGGAAGGATGGTAATGATTGGATCGGTGTTTTCGATACCTAGTTTCGTATGGTACAGCCTCCATTGTTCTAGCTCTGGCTAGCTAGCTAGCTCGTCTAGATAGGGTAGCTAACCAAACATCGGTAGGTTCACCAAACTAGGCCAGTCTTTCAACTTCCGTTCCAAGATCCTCGCAATCTCAACACGCGTACTCGTCAACCAAATCTTCTTCACACCACTGTTCCTTTGCGCATTCTTCACCCTGCAAAACACATTCCAAGCCGGCCGCTTTGTGTCTCCCAAGGAAACGGTCGAAAAACTCAAAAAGACGATTCCCACAGCTTACGGCAATAGCTGCAAACTATGGCCTGCCGTAACAGCAGTCAATTTCTGGATCGTCCCGTTTGAGTACAGGGCTTTATTCGGAGGTTTGTTTTATAGATTATCCTTTCACTTTGCGCTTTGGTGCTAATAATTATGGAATAGGTGTCGTTGCTGTTGGCTGGAATGGATACCTCTCATACCTCAACCAGGCATCTCAGACAACTGTCATTCCAGCAACTCAACCAGTGGAAATCCCCGCTGCGCCGAAGGCTCGGGTGGTCGTGCAGAAGCCTTTGGTTTCATTTAAGCCTGTCGTGGCCTTGGTATAAACAACAACAGGCAGAACTAGCCTTTTCTTTATTTTTTGTCGTTGCCTGAAGGGAATAGTGGGGGATATACACACATTTTGACCATAATATATTTCATTTGTCTGGATCGGTTGGGCGGTTTTTGTCTTTAGAGGTGTTTTTTTTCCTTCTATTTTTTTTTATTTTTAACCTTTTGCTTTCTAATTTTTCTAATTTTCTTCTTTTGTCTTTGGGGCTTTTCACTACGTTTCTTTTTCTTTGGATTATCCGGCTTTGGGTAGTCCTTTTCGGCGCATGGCTGGTGGGTAGAGGTGGTATCTTATACACAGGCGGGATGCATACATGCACACAGGCAGGTATCATACAGGTATCGTACAGGTAGAAGGGAAGGGATAAAGCTACAAGCTAGATTTCATAGACACCGAAGGCATAGACGCTGAAGGCGCTTTTTTGGTTAGTCGGAGAATGTAATTAGTCTAGTTTGTTCGCCTGTTAATTCGCTCTTGTATTTTTTTTTGGCTGGTTGGTTGGGTGGTGGTGTTTCTTGCGGTTTAGTATTAGAGAATGGTAATTGGACTAGATGGGTAGAAGCACTTTTTTGTTGCGGTCTGGTGTTGCCCGCTGTGAAGTTATGTGTTGCATACTGTAGTGGGGACAGGGTAATGATCTACCGGGGGGTGAGTGGTAGGCGGCATTGGGTGATAGTGCTGTACGCAGGCTGTAGGCTAGCACGAATATTGTAGAACAACGGAAGGAAGGAAGGAAGAAAAGGAAGGAGGTCATGTATCTACCCGCAGGTGTTACCATACTTCCAGACTCGCATATTATACTCGGGCGCAAATTAAAAAGATCCGGAAGATGTGACAAACAAAACAAAATGCATGGTTGCAACATACCGTAACTTACCCGTAGATATCAAGGTCACTCCTTCCTTTCCGAATCTTTAATCTGCGTCCGAGTATGGCCCACGGGCATCATATATACAGTTACCGGTAGACCGATCTAATTGTCTCGACCGTCTTGTATTCGCAGACCCCCCTCCGTATAATACCTAAGTTAGCTCTTACAAAGGAAGGGCGTTTCCCTCTAGCACTCTTCTTGAGTGGTCCTTTAGGGTGCTGGGACGGCATGCGCCAACGAAGGTTAGGCACGACTTGTGGCATTTCTAGTACGATACTATGGAACGCTATAAAAGTCGTTGGACCCAGAGCGCACCGCGGAAAGGTTAATATAGGAGGATGGAAGGAAGGAATGAAAGAAGGAAGGGGTAGTAAATCGACGAGTAATCACTATGTCGGTACAGTACTAGTACAAATAGCCTAATCCCTCAAACGTGGGGACTATAATATAATAACTCTACTAGAACAGTCCTGTGGAGGGAGGACAATATCGGGTTCGACTGGAAACTTACTATCTATTATAATATTATACTTTATCACTACCATATCGGTACTGTAGCTGACACTACCTGTCTCCCTCCCCTCCCAGCTGTAGGTACTGTAGGTAAGGTCTAAAGTATTATATCATACCGGTAGCTCGGGTATTGTAGAGGTTACCGAAATTCTATCTTGTAAAACCTCTTAAATACTAACTTAGTAAGGCGGTCTTCGCTTCTACTCTACTAGTATCGACGGATCGGAAAAACTATTTTTTATTAGGATATATCTTTGGTTATCGTCAGTGGATTGACCTTGTTATCATACAGTAATTTGTTTAGTTGGTTAGTCATTTAGTTGGAGTGAGTTTTTTGTATGATATTATTATATTAAACCTTCAAACAAAACAAAGAAGAAAAACTTGCCACTTTCAACATCTTATAACGTAACTGTGATACTTACATGTACTGCGCCATACCAGCTGTTGTTGAATCTGGATTATTATGTGCTGGACTAGAACTTACGCTGGGTTTTTATCACAGAACGGAATGGGTACTCGAGTATACTCGAGTATACGCATAATACCGGTACCAGTTGTCCTGGCAAAAAGTCATAGTTGGTGACCACTTTTTTGAAAAAACCAAAATGACATTTTTTTTTTTATAGAGCACTAATTAAGTTATAATAGAAATCAACCAACCACCTTAAAGGCAAGCATGATAAATTGATTCTTGGGAAAATAGCCTTCCTTTCTGGTTAACTTACTCTAATTGTGACATTTTACTATTGGGGCATATGGTTGAAATAATTATTGAATGAACTGTAGCTGTATGAACATTGGTGATTTTTTCAAAAACATGTTATCATATCTTTTTTCTATGGGAGCCCATACAAATTCTTGGTACAGAACAAGGGAATTTATTATATTATAGATATGCAAAATTTTAGATTCACTTGATCTTTAGCTATCTGTTCATATTTCTCCTGTGATAATTGATTAAGAGATGGGGGTTCTAAAGTTCTATGGATTTTGCTTGTTTTTGTGTGTTTTTCAGCGGTATCATACTTGGGCTCACCAATGATGACTTTTTGTCCAAGAACTATACATATGGTACTCCATATACCAGTAACTATAATACTTTGGTAGTATGTACATTTACGGTTCGACCTGGTCGGTTTCTTGAATACGGTACTACGCAGGTACGCTGTGGGGCGCTCTCCGAATAGGGAGTACCGTAATAATAATATTTTTTTTGTTGCTGTAATCTAATCTCTGCTTCTTTTGGTCACCGGTGTATGTGTGACTCAGATGTTTGGTGTCCTTCTCCCCTGCCTGTTGCCTGTGTCATTTGGTGCTTGCTTGCTGTGGTGTTTAGAAAGGTACTTTATTATAGTGCAAGTGTGGTGATGGGGAATTGTTGGATTTTTGGAGCCTTTTATGGGTCTATATAGTGGATATGGAGTTACTGATGGGGCTTTCGCTTGTTATAGTGCTGGCTCGGTAATTTAGAGTGTGGTGCAGACCATAAAGCTTAGGTTGGCTTCACCTCCCGGGGGATACAGTTTGTATTATATTAATCTACTCGAGTACTGTATCGCCCAGTCTACTTTTCTTCATGTACCGCTTTCTTCTACGGGAACGGAAATCATAGCTTTTTAACCCCCCCTCTCCACCGAGGCCCTTTTCCACGCATATCCCACTTCTAATTCCACCAAAAGCTCACGCTAAAACTTGTATCCAACGAGCGGACATAATGCCACCACCCAGCCTATTAACCCATCCATAATTAGCCTCTGTGCACTTACCCAAGTAGAGAATGAGAAGAATAACCCACCGGAATAAACAATCCCTCACCAGATCTCAACACGCCCTCCAAATACTTCGCTCCCTGAAACCTCTCCCACTCCTCCACCTCGACTCCACCACCTTC
Source organism: Tuber borchii (assembly GCA_003070745.1). Taxonomy (NCBI): domain Eukaryota; kingdom Fungi; phylum Ascomycota; class Pezizomycetes; order Pezizales; family Tuberaceae; genus Tuber; species Tuber borchii. The sequence continues at coordinate 144,378 of NESQ01000077.1, forward strand.
AGCGTCCATATCCACCCGACTGGTATTCGACATATCCACCCCGCCTCCCTCAACACCCCTGGGAAACAGCCTCTCGTTCTCGGAGGGCGGGTAGAGCCTAACGTACTTCCGTCCGAGCACCTGGCATAGAATATTTGTGTAGGGGTCAGTATGTAACGGCGAGACCGTCCCCGCGGGACCAAACCAGGCATTGACGATCGGGCCTTCAAGCGGATGCGTGCGCAGGTCAGGGGGCGCAGGTGGTGGCGTGGTATAGCAGTAATCCGGCGTTAAGATATCCGCCCTTAGTGAAGGGATTTGGGAGAATAGGCTGTGCTGGGCTAGATACCCCGGATACGAGCCGTCCGCCTCCGAGCAGAGGATATAGGTCTTTAAGAAGTCGCGAAATGGCATGATCTTCTGGGACCAGTTATCCATAGTGTAGGATTTGCCCAACTCGATGGGCACGAGGCGGGTGCCAAAGTGGGTTTTTGAGAGGAGGTAGGAGGGTGAGGACCAGGGGTTTGTGGCCATTGCTGGCCAGGCTGTTAGTAGGTTTTGGATCTGTAGTGGAGTGTTTGCCGTGTCGAGGTGGTTTTGGAAGAAACCGAGGGATGGGGGCGTTGTTAAGATCGGGATCTGGTGGGTGATTTTTGGTGATGGAGTGGAAGAAGGTCGGAGTTCTTGGGGGAGGAGAGAGGGGGGTGGGGTGGTTAGTCTCCTTCGCTTCCTCCTTGATGCTTCCCTATCTTCCTCCTCCCCTTCCTCATCCTCCCTATCTCCATTCATTTCCGCCTTCTCTACCTTCCCTTTCCCCTTCCCCTTCCCCTTACCCCCAGCACCATTCATCTCAACCCCCTCCATCATCTCCTCTCCATGCACTGCCAGGAAAGCCCCAACATAACCCTCCAACTCCGCCAATATCTTCTCGATAACCTCCCGTCGTCCATTCCCGGGTGCCGCCGCCATGATCAAGGCCATATCTAGCGTCCTGACAATCTCCTCATCCGCACGTCTAACACCCTCCGCATCCCTGACGGAAAACAGCTTCTGAATCAGATACACGCCTTTTAAGATGCTCACATCCGTGTACAGCCTTAGCCAGCACAGCGGCACCTCACGATAGGGGAACGCATGCAACTTGTTTGTTGCGAGGCGGAGGACGTCGGTGCAGCGAGCGACGGTTGATTGGAGGAGGTGCGGGGTCGTAGTTAGTGTTTTTAGGAGCTGGAGGATTGGGGCGCCGCAGGGGTAGAGGTCTCCTAGTTTCAAGTTAGTAGGGGGGGAAAGAGTTTAAGGCGAAATTGTGGGGGAAGTGTAGGAGAAGTGGGAGGAGTAAAAGCACAGTAGGCGGAACACGGCAGCGTACCTGAAGAGGACAATTCAGACGACACAAGGCTCGTCGCAAGCAGGCAAGTGTTCCTTAAAGAAGTGTTCATCGGATTGCAACGTAATGTGTAACGTATATTGGAATACGGGTACGGCGGGGTAGTGAGAGCGAAAGTCGATAATCTCAAATTCTCCCAGGCACGATATTATGTTCCCGGCACTAGTTTTATAATAATATGATATTATATCCCCAATTACGGTGTATTGTTTTCCCGGGCACAAAGTAACCGTAAGCCCTACAATATCTTCCTTTTTTCCTCTTCCCCTTCTTCTGCCCTTGCCTTCCCTCCAAAAGCACTTCTGCTGCACGGTACCCCAAGCACGGTTCGTTAGGAGAGGAGGAAAAAGAAAAGAGGGGGAAGGCAGAAACCTTACGGGTACTGTTTGAAAGAAAGGTACGGTATTATGATGTTCGAGAAGAGAGCGAGTAAGCCTTACCCACTAAAACCCTCTCGTTAGCCTTTATATACGCTAAATCCTGCGAAACCTCGGAACATGCCGGCTTGTACCACCATCATCACCATCATCACCACACAACCCCAGCAACCTCATCCATTCATCTGGCCAATCGTTGACCAACACAGATCTCGCACAAAAGCAGTACAAAAACTACAAACCCACCAGTACTCCTGATACCACATGAGAACTAAATCATAGCCCCAATTCAATCGTATCCAGTCACCGTAAAGCCTCCCCCTCCCCCTCCCCCTCCCCCCTCCTTTGCACTAGCCCGAGTGTTCCTTCCTCTCATGATGCCACCACATAATAAGCAGGCAGGGAGTCAGTCACACCTAGGGGAGTCAGCCTTAAGCTTCCACCAGTCGAATTGCGTGCCGTGCTGCCCTCGAGTAATTAGTCCTCCCCCCATGATACTCCACTACACTCCGCACGGCAGCAGCAAAAGTACCAGTGCGGTGCGGTATAGTTGGTTGGTTGGGCGGTAATATGTGAGCATACAGCGAGGCAGAAATGGAGGTGGTTGTAGTTGCTTTTTAGGCTGAGGGGGATGATATAGTATTTAAGCTTAATCGCTGCTGGTTCTTCTTCTCTCCTCGTGAATTGATTGTGCTGGGCTGCGTCGTGTTCTCTGGGAATCTACTACCGGTATCCTTTCATAAAGGCCTTTTTAGCATTCTACTCGAGTACTTGTCGCCTTTTTTTGTGTATCTTTTTGTGTGTGTGTGTGTGTGTTCTCCACTGCTGGTCTTAAGTGGAGTTTTTTCTTCACCAATTATACAACTACACTACCTTATCCTAGCATCGACTTGGCTCGATCTACGTTCACTCGGGAAGTCACTCGGGTAATTCATTCAGGACCAACAATCGAGCTTTAGAAAGCGCAGTGTACCGTAGTAAGTACCACAGCCACCACTACTACTACTACCAACCGGCCGGGCACCAAATCAACCAGAATGGACCCAAACTGCGCAATCTGCAACAACCCCCCGAAGCATTCTTGCGATTGCGAACGCCGAAGCCTAATCCACGCTGTGGAAGAATCTGAAAGACGGGTTCTCTCCCCTCTAATAGCTGATATACGGTTTTTCCTCCCCTCCCCCCGCTTCCTTCCCACCCTCCCCGCTAACATTCTCGACTTGTTATGATAGTCTATGGGTAACGACCCAAGCCCGATCCTCAATCCACCAAGACTTCCGCGCACGTGAGGCCCGCCGACGAGCAGACTACGAGCGCTGGCGACGGGATAACTACGGTAGGATTACACGCACAGAGCTGGAGGAGGAGGAGTATGAGCTGCATAGGGGGATCAACGACGATTGGAGGGCTGCCGTAGAGAGGTACCCTGATGTGCTGGATTATTTCTATGGGCTTGTGGGGTGGACGAGGGGCAGTGGTGGGAGTAGTGGTGGGGGTGGGGTGAGGAGAGAGGTTTATCTCACCAGGAGGGGGTAGACATTATCATAAAAAGAGGGAGGGTAGGAGGGAGGAGTGGAGTTTTTTTTTTTTTTTGTGCATACATACTCTTTCGTCTGATGTTTTGGTCCACTTGTCCGGACAAGTTTGGTTGGGTACTATCACGATTTCCATGAAGCGCAGCATAACGACACAACATATATATTGGTATCATACCATAATAGAATAGGGATCTCTCCACCTATAAAATATCTCCACCTACCCCCTCTTCTTCTACCTCAAATTAGCCCCACCCCCCTCTCCAACCAACCGACCAACCCACAGGAATGAAACTACTCACCCTACCGCTCCTAACGCATTCCCTCAACTTTAAAAACTCTTCGAGGCACTTATCCTTATGAATGTTGTTGTAATCCGCAACCACGCATCTGCCATACGCGGACATCTACATCTCCCTTGCTATTACTACCCGTTTCTCCTAAAGAAGGAGGAAAGGAGGGAATATACCTCCGCCGAGCACTTCGCGACCGCGCTTGCGAATTTTTGAATTGGGCGCGTCGGGCGTGAGGGGGTGGACATGGTTGATGTGGGGCGTTGGTTTGTTTCGCGTGGCTACAGGAGCTTTAAGTCACTGTACGGGTAGCTTTTGGTTTAGATGAGGGAGCTTGGCGCCAAGTTGGGCTGGATTTGATGGGATTGGATGTTGTCGATAAGTTATTTGAGCACCAGTAGTCTACCGTAGATTTGAGAGCTTCAACGGATTGGGGCTAGAAGATGTGTTTCTGCTTAGGTACTGTGGTTCTCGGTATCGATCTTTCTTTCTCTTCATATTTGGAGAACAGCGCAGGAGTTGATCATAGCATTGGTATTTCGGATATTATACCTCATCTAGCTAGTCTGATGTTATATACTGTACGATAGCAGGATATATATATCTGCGCCTACGCCTCCTTGATCCTCCCTTCCAGCCTCGGTGCAATGCTTCTTGTCCAGTCGACCACCAATTCCGAGTCCTCGCCCTTGCTCTCACGAACTCCCGCGAGTCTCGCCCACTTCGATCCGGCTTTCGAGACCAGCTTTCCAATCTTTTCTTCCTTTGGCAGGTCACTTTCGTGAACCTCGTCAACGTGCATTTCCTCATCATCGTCATCACTGCCGGAGTTGTTATCGTCATCAGCTTCTTTCTGGGTGACTTCTTCAGGTTGTAGCAATTCGCCCTGCTTAACCTGTTCGGACTTGTAGCCGCCGAAAAACTCTCTGAACGCGCCACCGCGTCGCCATTTGCCCATGACCTTTAGTGAGAGGAAGTACTGGCGCAGGATCATGGAGATGAGAACACCGTTTTCCTCGTCTACGATATCCTCTGCACCCGCCGCTTCTGTCAGGGAATCGTAGCCGTCCTTGCCGTTTGCCATATATTTCCTAGTGGCGACGCTGTAGGCCTTGTCGGGGATAATATCATCTTGGCCGATCTTGCAACTAATGATACGAGAGCCAGCAGGGAGCGAGGCGTCGTAGGTGTAGAATATATTACTGACGTGTGTGAAACGTCCTTCGAATGCAGGAAGCTTGGAGAGACCATTTTCGATGGCTTTGAGGATATTGGCACCTGAAACCTTGATGACCACGACGGGGTCTTCAAATGGGAAACAACTGACAATATCACAGAGTTTAAGGACTCCGGGGGGATATATTTGGTCTCCACGGATAGTTCCAGCGGCTATCAAAGCGCAATCTGTCGAGTAATAAAATCGCATCAAGTCAGACCTTCACCAACATTAGCTTCTATCGAATCACCGGAATGCAAGATGCTCACACAAAGTTTGCAATGTTCGACTCCTTTCTTCGGATGGTACTGAACCTTGCATCTAGTGGCACAGCCGTGTATCCAATTGGCTTTTCCAGTTTGGCCTTCAACCCAGAAGTCAATTTATCTACAAGCTGGACTGTCGAAGGGTCCTCAGGCCTGAAGGAATGTCAGAAAACGCGCCAATAATGGGGGCGATCAACAAACCCACAGTTCTTTAAGAATATCTCTCCGGATAATATCAAAATTCCAGCCGGGGACCAATCCATCCTTGCTCTTTCTCCGAGCCTCGATGTAGGAGAGCTGTTTAAAGTCGCAACCAGATCTGATGACATGACACCCATTGATGATCACATGAGCATAGTGATGATCGTGGCTAAAGGCTTACATTAGCATAAGAACAGTTTCAGGATTAAAATATCCAGAGGAATCGATTACCTACCCTCCAAGGATGATATCGATAAGGCCCTCCGGTATATTATTCGCCACTTTAATCTACCGCTTATCAGCAAGCACTCTCCAGACTCCAGAGCCCGCCAAAACCTACATCATTCGGCTCCCTCTGATGTGAGACCGCGACGATGATATCCGCTCCTTGCTCCCTCAATTTCGGCACTATCTCTTTCGCCATAGCGGATGCGGAGGTGTACTTCAAATCAGGCGGCAGCGAATTTATCGTATCCAGCCACTCCCTCTCAACAAGCCCAATAACTCCAACCTTCAATCCATTACTACTCTCCAAAATCACCGTCTTTGGCAGGCCACCGATGCTCACGCCCTCACCGAGCGCAGGGTCCTCGACGTTTGCACAAAGCCAGGGAAACTCGCATTGCTTTGCCAAGTAGTTAAATTGGTCGACACCAAAGTCAAGATCGTGGTTCCCGAACCCGGCCACATCAGTCTTGATCTGGTTTAGAATGGGCACCATGTGCCGGCCCTTGGTCACGGAGGATTCGAGAGAAGGGTTAAACGCATCGCCCGAGAAGAAGGTTAGGAGAGAGGGCTGGCCGTCGTACTCGGGGGCGGAACGATAGTGGTTTACTAAGGCCACGAAGCGGGAAGCACCGCCGACAGGGTCACGGGAGCTGCGGATTGATTGCGTTAATTATGTTGCGACTGTTTGTCGGTCACTGTGACGGGGAGGTAGAAAGCTTGATGGTAGAGGGAGGATGAAAGAAGAAGACAAATACCTGGCATCAATGTGGTAGACCTATAATAATTGTCCCCATCAGCTATTGCATGCATCCCCAAGAAATCATCAAAATCAGCAATTGAGACTCACATCATTATAATGTAAAAAACGCAAATCCGGTTCACCAGTTGCTCCAGAGGAGTAAGTAACGCTCTTAGTAGTGTCAGCCATCGTGAGGTAAATGGCGGGGTATTAAACAGTAGTTGGAAGGTAAATTTTTCGGCCAACAACAACAGCAAGGTACGGTAATCTCAAGTTTGTCAAATTTGCCTCACTCTACTGTATCTTAGTAGAACAAAAGAGGAGGAGAACGGGGGGAGAAGGGCGGCAATTGACTCTCCTTTTATCTTATCAACAACTAGCCCGACAGCGGGGAAAAATCACGAGGTGCCTGAAGAAACAAAGGCCTCGACTCGACAGAATGACCTACGACCGGCAAAGTACTGTGCTGCACGCATCTTAGGGGTATAAAATTCTTTCTGTAACCATCCTCATACATTGCTACATGCGATGCGTATCAAAGTAAGCCACTGATCAGATTCTATCTCCTGGACGGTCAAGACGGTGGGAAAATTGGTCTCATGCATTAGTGCCGATTCGGATTACTAATAATACCAAGGATAGTAAAAGCATAACGAGTCTAGTAGCCCATTATTCCGTGGCCAAGACTAAAGCTAACCTACAGATGTGTTACTTATCCATATAAGGCAAATTTAGTCGCGCTAATGCATGAGACCAATTTTCCCACCGTCTTGACCGCCCAGGAGATAGCAGAGAACATCCCGTACTCAGCTGAAAATACTGAGGGGAACGCTGGGCATGCCGGCTGGTGAGTACTCGAGTACCGGTACCGGTATGTGCACGCTGGTTAGTTTTCGAAGAAAAGGCGGGGAACGGGAGTTAATTGGGAAGAATGTCCAATCAGGGTTAATCTATTGGCTACCGTATCATAATTATGTTTCAGTCGGGGATGGGGTTCCTGGAGGGTGCGTGCAAGTGGGACGCACAAAGTGAGTGGGCACGAGCGCAAAAATGGCAGATTTCACTCTAGGATATTACACTGGAGGAAATTTTACAGAAATGCAAACTATCCATAGAACCACTGAAAACAGTAAGGACATCATTTTCTAGATACAAATGTCCACTCAATTCCTAACTCCTCAAGAGTGGTATGACCGAAGAACTCCCTCTCTTGGATGGGGAGCGGCTGACGTAACATGGCTAAGGCAAAGTCCCTGTATGAGTATGATATAAGGAGGGATGTCTCCCACACAAACTTTCTTCAACCACGCAAACCTCCTTCAACCACGGGCAGAAGACAACAACGCCGGGCAATCCATACACCATGTCTTTCTCACGTGAGTTGTGCCCTACCTCGGGGGAAATAACAGCTAAAGGTGTATTTAGGCCTTTAGAAATTCGCTGCTACTCAAGCTAGCGCGATGGTTACTACTGCCTGGACTATAGTCCTTGTTGCAGCTGCAGCCAGGTTTCCCAACCGTCCAGTCCGCCCGTCTTGGAGGTAGGACGGGGCAGACTATGTGCCATAGTCCGTCATTTCTTGGGCGACGGGACGCCCTATGCCCGACAACCAAAGGCCCGGACGGATTGTGGGCCTGGGCGCCCTGCACGATGCAGTGAACCCCGAAAATTAGTCTCACGTCCTCATGCTCCCCCGGTGTCCTTTATATTATTCGACTAAAATCTACCTCTCGCGGTATGATACCATGGCTATGTCACACGAGATAAAAGTTGGAGTCCGCGCTATCCTACAAGCGCTACCCAAGACCATAAAAAAGGTCTTTATTGTTTTTACTATACCCGAGGATCGTGTGGACAAAGAGGGTGGGTGGGCCATGGTGGCAGATATGCCAATTGAATTAAGACGAATAAGAGGGATGTTTAAGTGTGAATGAAAGGAGGATGAAAAAAGAGGGGCAAGGCAGTGCGTTAAGTAAGCCACGGTGGCATACCTTTTCAGGAGACGAACATTAAGTAAAGACCTGAGATAGAGGAAATAGTGGCGGAAAATGAGGAAAGCATGGATAGTCTACCAGGTATTATAATTAACGATAAGGATGAAGAGAAATTTAATAAATTTAATAAAGGAAGGATGAAGAGAGGACTTACCTAACTCTGGGTGTGCCATGGTGGCATACCCTGGGATATGAAAAATATGAAGAAAAAAAAAAAGAAAAAAAAAAAGCAAGGATACAGAAAGGGTAGGCCATGGTGGCATACTCAGACTTGTATCGCAAGGAGTAAATAACGGGATGGGAGTTTTAATGATGGAGTAATAATATAGTATGTGGACATATTTGGATATTAGGTGGGCCATGGTGGCCGACTTGTTATCTTAGTCATACTGTGCCGTACCAGTATGATAACATAGACCGTGGCCACCAAAGCTGACTGAATTCCCAAAGAAAACTGCGCCAATACCAAATGTTTAAGGTGCGCTTTCTCCGATGGGCGGATGTAATGTACTGTATAATAGTTAGATGCATACCCCCAGCACAAGGCTCGTAGAGGAGGAGATGATGGCAAAAAAACCCCACTACCAAACTATGGGCGCGAATGCCCTTGCGATGCATCGGTGATGCAAGTGGTTGAGTGAGTGAGTCCTAGTGAATCACTGGGTGCACTACCAATACTCTGAGCCAGCGTGCGGAATCACGATTAGGCGATTCCAGGGTATAACTTAAAGCAAGGCTTTTTCCTCGTTTCCTCTTTCTTCATTTTTGCCTTCCTGGGTATGATGAGAAGGGGCTTGAAAGAAGGACTCCATCTGAAAACCATCTTGATAAGTTAATCCCTAACTTAACACTCCACTCCATCCCCACCGAATTCCGCCAATCCCCCGAATGGTGGTAAAATAAAATTTAATAAAGAATTCTTCACAACTAAACAAGTCTCCTCTGTAACTACACGATGCTACCCCCATTGCCTAATATATGATACCAGTTCCCCAGCGCACAAGCAAGATATTATAATATCCCTTTCATCACTGCGCCCTATCCGTGCTCCGGACCGCCATCTAACCCCCGACTGGAGCAACACCACTATACAACCCTACAAGAAATTCACTATGATACCCCTAGTCTAACCAACCAACCCCCTCCCTACCCCATCGAGGGTTCTATACTATACAACACTAAATTCACTAGATCTCATCTAGCGACTGTTACTACAGTACAAGCAAGAGTCTGGAGTGGGGGGGCGAGTATATATTGAAAAAAACGGCAAATAGCTCATGCCATATCGCAAATATTATGCTTGGAGCTAACGGTTGGAGTTATGGAGATGTTGAATCGTTATGATATGATGTGATTGGGTTCGGACATTTAATTGACGGTGATAACTATCGATGATATAATATAATGAGGGGTTGTAAACTGACTCACGGCTAGGGTGCATAGCCAAGATCAGCGGGAGCTTTAGAGGTTTGGTGGTGTCGTGTGTGATAGTAATAGTACTTTTTGTAAATGTCATGATGATATGGGTATGGTAACTTACGTGGGAAGCTATCATGCAGTGGTGGTGAGAGGTGTATGACATTGTATAATAATATTATGATACTGGAGATTGGAGGAATTGAGTTGTCTATCTATAATACCTGCATGCTCCTGAAATATAAGTTACCCTATTTCACAAGCTAGCTTAGATCCTCCTTGGGTATGATAGATAAGTTTTACGCTAGTCCTAAATGGCCGAAATTCTACCCTGCATATATCACAATTCCCACTTCCACCCCACATACCGGCGTAGTAGAAATTCTCCCGGACTCGAGAATATTACACAGAATGGCAAGAATTGGTAACTGTCATGCTGAAAAGTAATAATCGCAATGAAGGTAATGATCAGTGATGAGGTTTTTTTCTCTGTTTGATTCCATACGCAACGGAGTGGAAAAGGCTCAAGTGAAGAAATTCAATGTCTTCAATTGAGTAAATTATAACACGCTAAAAGGAAAGAAAAACTCAGAACAAGAGGGAAGGCTAAGTTAAGGGGGGAAAGAAGGAAGGAAAGAAGAAGGGAAGGAAAACAAATATGATGTCATAAGACAAAACTTTTGATGGCTCGCGTGTCCCTCTGTCAGTGGCATACGCGCACAGTACCACTGCTTGGGGCGGCCTCTGAGTGCGGGGGTTTCGCATGCCAAGTGCGGCTATTTTCAATAAGGCAGTTATGTTATCTTGCGAGTGATAGACTGTGAATTTGGAAGGAGAATTGTTGAGATGTATGATATTGGTCGGAGTGGGCAAGCGAAGCGAGAAGTATCACGAGTTCCAGTGAAGTGCGGTCTCCGAAGAGGGCGAACGGTTTGTTTTGCTTGATAGACTAAAGAGTGAGATTAAAGGAAAGAGAGAGAGAAGAAAACAAAGGGGAGAAGAAAGGGGAAAACGTAGTCTTGAGAGGGGGTGACGCAGCAACAGAGAAAGCGAGAACCCAACCGTGGCCGTCACTACAGTTTCCAACATGAATGCTCGATTGGGGTTTTGAAACTCCAATATTCCTCGAGATTGACACCATGTATGATAGTAAGAAGTGAAAGGGTGTTAGTGCTAGCTACGGCATCTGGCTCAACTATAAAAGTTTCCAAGTCCCATAACTTCTTTAATCTCAATTCGGACACAGTCACTATCCTCAAAGTTTGATCACAGTGTAGAAAAGAGAAAGAGGGTAATATACTTAAGCCCAAATTAAAGCTCCTGACGGTGTGACAAACAAAACAAAATGCGTAGTTGCAACATAGGTAATCAAATATCAATGTCACTCTGTCCGAATCTTTAATTTGTCCCCAAGTATTTAATTTAGAGAAAGGACAAAAAGGCGAGGAAGGTGAAGAGGACAAAAGCAAGATAATGACATTGTGGTTTATTCCTCAAGCAAGACAAACTAAAACGACAAAGACAACCAAAGCAAGAGTTACTTACCGTAAGAGCTCGAATAATTAGGCCATATGCTAGGTAGGGCGTTGGAGCCGCCTCTCCTAGTAGTTTAGTGGTTTTTTTCTTTTCTATTTTCCTCTGAGAGCTCCTTTTTTTTCTTCTTTGCATCTTTTCAAGTGGAGGAAATTTTGGACTATGATACTGTACCTAGCAATCATTCGAGTTCTTACGGTACGCCAAAAAAAAGAGGAAAATATGGCTCGTTACAATCATTACAAGTGCCCATGTTAAACATTTTCATCAGCTAGCCCAGATGCTGCCCCTCTGTGGCTAATCTCATAACGAACGATGGAAAGGCCATCATCGTCTTGGCCAGGGTTGACTGTATGGTAGTTGGCTAAGAGCAAGATTTTGTAAACTGCCGCCCCAAGGGCTGCTCCAAGGCAGGGTCCGACCCCTATTGTAGAACTGTGTTAGAGAACTTGGCTACATGCTTTGCGGGGAAAGTGAGGGTATTACAGTAGATCCAATGGTAACCCGGGAAATCGCGGGTAATAACCGCTGGTCCAAGAGACCTAGCAGGATTGAGCGAAGCGCCAGTGAAATAGTTCCCAAAGAGCAGGATAGTGAAAAAGCAGAGCCCGATGCCAAGCGGGGCAATAAAGGTCGCACGATGCTATTAGCCAGTCAGCCTTCATTACACAAAAGTCTAGGCAGACAATCTGAAGTGAGGGATCATACTTTTTCCACAGCGAGCTGGTGACCAGAAACAATGTAAGCTTCTTTTCCTGCATGAAGAGACTTGGTCAAAAACACCATGTCCTACCAAAAAGAATGCAATCATTAATTGCGCTGTCAAAAAAACCTCAATAAAGAGCCCTTGAACGACAGAGACATCCGCTGTCGCCCCTGACATTAGCCTAAACCCCAGGATTACGGTACGTCACACAAAAGTGCCTACTCACGTGCTAGACTCGTCCCAACAGCCAGCTTTCCGGGTGTGAGCCCTTCAACGAGTCCAGCTGCTGCAATCCCTCCCAGCAATTGAGCACTTCCTATTAGAGCACCTTTGAGAGGAGGAACCCCTCCAATAAGGACACATCCTAAAGTGATCGCTGGGTTGAAGAAGGCACCGGTGACACGGTAGAAGGCCCAAACGTTGACGGTAAGGGAAAACCCAGCAGAGAGGGACTCATAAAGCAAAAGTTCCGGTGTTGGGACAACACGAGTAGGATCTTTTGGGAAGGAACTACTATTGCTAGCATGATTGATCTTGACTGCCTGGGTGCCGCCAAATGCGAGGGATAGGAATAGGAAGGTTCCTATAAGACATGGGGATGATTAGCCTTTAAAAAAACAAGTAGACGGAATATAGAGTGCAGAATCAAATACCTAAGAATTCTCCAAACTTTACAGAGCACGGTGGCATCAGTAGATTCTTCAACACATTCATCTTGCAATCACAGGGCATACCATTAAAAGAACATCTATAAAAGCCAAGTGTCAATACCCCGGCTGGCTAAATACCTAGAATTATGAAAGGGCTGTGCCTACAGTTTTTAAGGGTATTCTGCTTCAAAGGAGCCTGCGATCCCACATTGAGGCTAGCATTCCTAGAATCAACTCCTTCAATTGGGGTAGTACTGGTAATTGTGTTGATTTTTTCAGACATCTTGCTCAGGTTATCAGTTAAAGTGATGAAAGTTTAGAGGATGCTCAAGAAAAGAATCTTTTATTATTGGAGCTTAGAGGGTCGGAGGCGGTGGCAGTGGGGCTGTGTGGTAGTGGTGGTGATAGTTTCCGTGCAGACAAAGGTACGAGACAGCGATATCTAAAGCCCAGCAGGAAGGTGCGAGCCTTATATATCTTATTATAGACCACCCAGCACACCGTCTCCTGGAAAACAAAACCCCACACTGTGTCAAGTTGTATAGCCTCGATAGTGATTTCGCGCTGCCATCACAGTCCTGATGCTCTCGACTGCGGAATCCCAACGCACTCACTACTTGCAATTGCCAGATGTTAGTAGGACGGAGTGTTATTCCATGCCACCAAGACCCTGAGACTCTTGCCAATTTTTGGTTTGCACGCAATAATAGTCCGCTTTTCAAATGCCGGCAATTACGAACATCACACAAAACCCCACTTTTTTTTCCTTAGGTTCATATTTTGATAACCAGTTGTGGACCATAGATCCGATCGAGGCCGAAGGATACACGGCATCCTTCCAACATTCATCCTGTGAATTTGTGGCAAGAGCTCCATCCAGGCAACTCTTTGGGGCCAAGAGATGTGGTAGCAGAAACTTCAGATAAATTGGGTGATCGAGATGCCCCAATCGATAAACACAAGTGACGTATAATAGTAGGACCCCAGACCCAAACATCGCTCTCCAGTAACCCGGATAGAGATGCTGGGGTCTCGCTTACAGCTGCCGATCAAACAAAGAGCCACCGTTTGAGGGTTTTTTTATTTTCCTTTCTCTTGAGAGGAGAATTGAATACCGGACTATCTTGAATAAGGGAGAATTGTCCTGGACATCTGAGTTTCCTATCTTGATAGGGACTGGGAAAATGCTGGCAAAACAAAACTCACCTTACCGAAAAGGGATATTTAGGCGACGCACTTGCGCTTAAACTAAGCTATCGGTATGGTGCAATGCAACGTGGTAAGCTAACCATTGTTGTGGTTGTTTTTGTTTTGGTTCGCTGTCGCCTCACCCAATCATCATGTACAGTACCATAACCAGTCCAAGCGCAAGAAATTCCCTTATCCAAGATAGCACGGTAATCTTCCAACTCCCCGGCACATGGGATATGCCGCTTTCAATGTACCGGTACTTGTACTCCCAGAAGCATCAATGATAGAATCGGCCGTGTTTTCGGGTGCTAAAGTGGCACAGCACCACGACTTATCCTCCAACATCCTTGTTGTATTGTCGGGGGACAAAAATAACCGCGGTATCAACGGGCGAAAATCTTCGGCAATGACAACGGCCTCCCCCACCAACCCCACTATCATGATAACCCAAAAAAATCAAAAAAATGTAAATACATAGTAGAAATTAATATTTGGTATACCATCCATCAGCCTTAATAATTGCTTCTATTCTATCCACCATTGACCCTGCCAAAGTATCAAAAACCTTTGGGTCCAAAAGTTCCCAACAATTAGTGATTGCCTCCTCTATAGCCTTCTTGACCACATTGACATCACCCCTCATAAGATATAGCTCAGGATAGTGCTTATGAAGCTTATCTTTCACCAGAGACCAAACATTTTCAATTGGATTGAGATCTGGTGAATAGGCAGGAATTTCCATAAGAGCAACTCCCTGTCTTCTGAGCCATCTCCTAAAAGGCAAGTGAGTCTTAGCATTGTCAATGATAAAAAATACCTCTTCTTCTCCAACCTTTTCCATAATATTCTCCCATATCCCTAGAAAGTCATAATGATCATAGACATCAATAATTGACTTTCCAGTAACTCTACCCCTAGCAGAAGCAGGATCAGGAAAAACAGGTAAAAAAAGACCATGTGTTTGACCATAAAAAAAACCAGTCATCATTTGACTAATCCCTCTCTCCCCTCTCCTAGCAGTAGGTTCAACACAATCCTTATTCCACTTCTCATTTGGGTATCTAAATACACATTTTCTTCTCTTTCCTCCACCCCTCTTAACAGATATCTCATCCCCCCACATTGCCTTCCTTCTCCACATCTCCCTTGTCCAATACCTATGACCTAATGCCCATTCCAACCTCTTCTGAGCAAGATCTTCATCCAAATGAACTCTCTCTTGTGCCACCCATTTTTTAAGATGCTTTTGTGCAATTCTTCTCTTCACTGTCTTGGTAGAAACATTGGGTGCAACTTTCTTAGCAATCTCAAAATAGGTAGTGTGGCGATTTTTGAGAGCTTCCTCTACCATGGCTTCATCCTACAACTTGGTAGTCTTAGGATGTCTTCCTCTACCCACATTCTCCTTGCCCTCTTGAAACCCCCTTGCAATTGTGTTTCTGACAGTGGTGGAAGGGATATTAAGGTAGTGGGAAATTTGCTCAACTCCCATTTGAGGCTCATGTAACCCAAGGATTCTCCCCCTGGTAAACTCAGAGAGGTGCTTGGAGGGAATAGGTTTTTTGGCATGACTGCGCAGAATAGGAGGCATGGTTTATTGAAAAAAATAATTAGGCAAGATGGTTTGGTTTTGGTTGATTTAGAGGAATCTGTTTAGGTAGTGTAGGTAGTGTGGGGTGATGAGGAGGGGCGCGTTGCCATCGATCGTTGAACCGCGGTTATTTTTGTCCCCCGACAATATATCCTGCACCCAACTCGAAACCAGGCTGATTGCGCAATGGGGGGGTTCCCGTCGTCGTCTAATCGTAACGAAAATGTGAAAATGGTGCAGAAAAGATTATGAGCGGACCGTCCCCCTTCTAATACTCGGATGCCAGGGATACGGTAGTCCGCGAACAGCGAGGCTGACAAAGCAAGAGAGTATATCGGGAATAATGCACGCATTAATGGTGTGTTGAAAGCCGGAAGAATTCCCCGCACGGTTTTCGCTTTACTATCGGTTAAGCTATCTATATAGAGGCTTCTACTGGTTATTAGACATATGCATTGCCACTTGAGTTCTCACCGGCTTTCTCGGGGGTTCTCAGATACCAGTTCCTGCGGAAAGAGAGTAAGTATCATCGAGAAGGAAGGCCACGAACTATTGATGTAACAAAGGATGTGATGAAGGAAATCTAGGATCAGGTATGATAGCTGCAAAAGGTGAGCTGCGAAAGTTGGTAGGGCGTAGGCTACCTATGCCCCAGAGGATTCGGGCGGCGATTGCTGCAGGTGGCGGGTACACAGTTTTAGTTTATGCCGAGGATAAACCCTGCCGTTCGCAGACTTACCCTGACACCCCAGTATCATACAACAGGAAAAGATGTTCCCATTTATTCCACCCACCGCCATTAGGGGCTGGCCCTACCGGGAGGACTAGGATAATTGAGGATGACGCTAGAACATCCAGAATTTCCCCCTTTGGATTAAGGTTAGAGCACGACGAAGAGTTTCTTTTTCAGCCCTCAGCTGAGAAAAATACGACAAATCATACCAGGAGGGGCAGCTCCTGGCATGAGGCCTAGTTCTTGCTCTTATAGTACCGTAACTCAAGAGAATAGCCCCTGATACAAGTGAAACCTCAGAATCACATAAACTCACTCGCCTGGTATTGGCCACTAGGTTGCAGTTGCTTCACAATTACCAAGTTCCACCTCAGGTATAAAAATCTATCACAGCTCCAAGCCGAGTTATCTCATAGCTGTTACTGGCATTTCTAAAAGAACATGAGAGTGGCACAAGCCATGGGGAATCCATCATGTGGGACACAAAAAAAAGAGAAAAGAAAAACAACAAACTCCGTTTCCTGACCCTACAAGCCATTACATCGGTCATGGTCATCATCGCTTTCGTCGCTGTCGCATAACATTTCGTCCCGTATCCCACATAGTGATTGTCATTCGAGTACAGGGAAAAGAAAAAGAGAAAAGGTGCGGTAAACTCCAAACATTCATAATCATGACTGAGAACCATCCAACTATAGTATCGTATTATGCGGAAACTGTGGCTTGGGGCTGCTGCTGCGGTTGATTTCCCAACTCGATTATCTGCTTCATCAAGAAGCCCTTTTCATCGATGAATTGTTCGTCCTCTAATCCCATGAATAAATATATTAGACTAGGTTTTGGTCATAAGATATGTGAAATTTTCCTTACCCCGGCGATCATCATGAAATTTGGGTAGGAAAGCTAGAAGCTTCTCTCGATTCTTTAACAGAATATCCTGCACAGGCTTCGACTTCTTTGGGTTCGCCACAAAGACCTGTGGATTATCATTAGTCGGGAAAACTAAGTCAAGCGATGCCCAAATAAAGAAAAACCTACCTTGAAAACGTGGAACGCTTCGTACTGAATGTTCTTACTCTTATCACGCAGTAAATTCATCGTCAACTTCAAGTGATCCGGAGAGTCCACGTAAGCGAGCATTATGTTGTAATTCGCCCTGTCCAGAAGAATCTCTCCGAGAAGCTTAATCGACTGCCGTTTGGTAACATAATTCGGCGACACCAAAAGGGTATTGTATTTCAGGAAGAACTATGAATGGGGTCAATGCGCCGAGTAGTTCAAGATAATAGGAAACACGTACTCTAGCATAATTCTGGCTGAGAAATTGAGCTACTAGCGGCTTATGTTTGGTCAATAGCTCCTATAGAGCTTGTTAGTAAGGGGACGATGTCTTCTCAAGAGATATGAATGGTGCTCACTCTAAAAGTGCCGAAAGCGTCGCTCGCGATGTCAAAGCTACCGCCTTGGACGTAATTAAAGAACCTCCAGAATCTTTCGTCATAGAGTACAACATGTGCCAAAGCCTGATGTTTAAAGCTTTCCCGAAGAATTGTCCCACAATTGTTGGCCACATCTTTGTTTTCATACCCCTTAACCAGTGTGATCAAGGTATCCGGACGGTTGGTATGAAGGTAATCAACGGTGGGGAAACGATTGATAGGCTGTGGACAGTATCGGAGGAGGCCATTGAACAGCGCAGTCACATCTTTCTTGGCCTATATATGGTGAACATGAGCGTGTCGGTGGTCAGCAGAGGAAATATTTCAAACTACCCCGGGTAAGACCGAGATTCGTTTCCCAAACAGAGAAGAAATATTGAATAAGGATTCCAACCTCAAAATCCAATCGAGCCATGTTATTGGCAAGCAATGGTAGTAAATCTATTGTGTAGACTTCCTGGGCCAACATCTGAACCTGATCTGGAATTGGATCCGTTTCTATTTTATACATGTCAGTAGCGGAATTTCGCAGAAAACATGGCAACCTAATCCAAAATCAAAACAGGGAGGGAACGGCAGGAACGGACCTGCATTTCCTTGTAGGACAACCTTCATCTGAGCGAGTAGCCGTGAGGCGTCTTCGGATGCCTACAAGAGACCATGATAACCACCACCTTTAGCAAATACCACAAACCGCCTATAGAAGCAATCACAATACCACTAGGTAACGGAAGAAGTAGACTTACACGGCGTCTCTCTAAATGGACATCCATTCGTGAGATAGACTCCCGAACGGCCCGTACAAGGTCCTGGGGAGTCTTTTGGCGGTTTCTGCCGAAGAGAAATGACATGGTGGAGGCCTTTCTGGGAATATGAAGCCGGTACTATAACAAACGGGAGGCGAACCGGGGGAAGGCAGAGGGGGGGAATAGTTGAGGGCCAGAGGAGATTAGGGAGAAGGCAGCCGCGTTTCTGTGATGGAAAGGCTGGCAACGTTGAAGCCCTTGGTGACGGACACTGGTCTTGGAAGGGAAGATGACAGGGTGCACCAGGCAAAGTTGAGCGGGGGGGCGGGTCTTCTAACGAGGAGTTGTTTTTTAGAGTGTTTACCTTACCCACAGTTCTTTTCTGTGTTGGAAGGTGAGAGCAACGAGCGCCACGGGCAACCGTTGTCTTGGCATCTAAGGTTTCACGGGGTACCAGGAAGATTGTCTTTCATCGACGATATCAATTGCCGATAGTGGTGCAGTTGGGTTGCACTTTTCTTTTCTCTTTCCTTATTTTAGATGGCAATTTATTTTCTGCCCACTTTTCTCTCCTCCTTATGCAGTATTGTTGTTTTCGTCTAAGGACGATACATCTTACCAGAGCATAGTAACTGCACGCATGGAAAAATGCAGCGTGCAAGCACTATTATCCCAGGTGGCATCGCAGTTCTCAGTGTCCGACTTAGGGACTCTTTCCTGCCGGTACCTGGGCGCAACAACGGGATGGCGATTCCAGCGGTGTGTGCGTGGATAACTTATACACCACTCAACACAATAGAATTTTGAAAAGCTCTGAGACTGGACTATATTCATTCGTCCCTCACAAAGTCACCGGTATGTTGGTGTGCTCTGTGGCACAAAATAACAGTGGACACCGCGCAACGGGTCAAGTGAGCTGGTACTGTACGGCACCGTGATGGACTGGCATGAGGCACCAAGAGGAAGCCATTATCCTCTGGACAGTCTGAAACAGTAAAATTGGTAGCCAGCACGCCAATCCTGCTTTGGTGCTTTGGGATTACGCGAGCACAGGTATTGTAGTTAGAAATCAATACCGGTACTCGTAGTCTCTAAGATGTTGAGTGACTTGAACACTAAAAAGCCAACAGCCACAACCCGAAATAGCCAGCTGCCAACTGACCTAGGGCAAGTGTACCGGGCTACTGATTTCAGCTGTCCAAGGGATGATACCCCGTGTGTAGCGCCTCAATACAAAGGAAGCCGTGTTTCTTGCGGATTCAATTTTTGCCAAAGCTCGAATCTTCCTATGATACCAAAGAGCACAAAAAAGCTGTATTCACATAACAAATACCTTAATGACAGCTGTGATGGAAACAGAAATCCAGTAGGAGGTACACAGGTTGGGCAATACGGGTAATCCCAAAAAAAAGTCCAATGTTAAAATATTTCTTTTGCAATAAAAGTGCCACAAAAGTCAGAAAAAATCCATTTTGAAAGGCGCGCCAAATTGGGCCTAACCGGACTTTGTTGTAGGCAAAGACTGCTGAAAAGTAACGTTTTTTGCAAATGCTGAATCAAAATAGTTATGACTCACTGAAGGCTGGCCTTTTCTTTCCTCACAATTCTGTAAAGCTTTAGGAGAGCTGAAAGAAACATGCTTTCACCGGATGTGTCTCGGTGTGGGTTGTGGCATTTCAACGGTTTTCCCCTCTAATGTAGTTTTTCGTGGTGTTTTCGAGCATCCGTATCATACTCGAGTGCAGCGGCTGGATACTGGCAATCATATCTTGACCAGAGCTTTTGCTATGATACCGTAGCTTGGTCCCATATGACAATGGGCATTGTTTACGATACTTTTGGCCTCTCAACGCACAGACCATTTCACAACAATACTCACTCTCACTCATCGGTGTCGGGCTATGGCTGCGTGGACAAATTTGGGATTGCTGGGGTGGATGAAATTATTTCTCATTGGCTGTAAGGAGGAAGACAAGGTTAGTTTCCGAAGAGCCTGGGGGTGGAACTTGTACGGATATAGGCTAGAGGATAATCGTATCTGGTAACTTCTTCCATTCAATCGTCTTTCTTCCCTTTTTCTCAACCGCTTTCTGCTTTCTGCTGCCTGACTCTCCACTGGTAGTGCCTGAGTGCTCGAGGATTCGCGCCGCGCCGCGCCTCAGGCCTCCACCACTCCTACCATCACTCCCACCTCCACTACAACTTACCCCCCCCCATTCCCAGTCACCTGGGAATCGTCACTCTCACTCACTCGCTACGGCCCTTTCCACTTCTACCCAACCCCCATCGACCATCGAACCAGCACGGTCCACGCAACGCAGGAACACAAATGATATACTGGTACCCTATAACTTCATCCCCTACCAGCTTCTAGAATCCGCTAAAAGCAAATAAAATAGATTCTGGAAACGAAACAGATAAACAACACGACACACGATTAGATCGAATAATTACGGTTTGCTCAACGTGCCCATAACGTCAATTCTACTTTGGCTCCACTCGCTAGCCCGTTCCCCCTCAAAAAGCAGAAGCCCGTCTCCACTTACGATATCTCACCCTCTATGCAATTTTGTCGGGATTCACCATAGCTGTTTCCTTCTCGCTTCTCCTCGTTTGAGTTTCTGGGGTTCGGAGAGGCGGCCTCACTGGGGCCTCGTCCTCCGTCTCGCCATCACCACTTTTAACTACGTTGTTCACGTTCCTCGGATTTTGCCTTCGTCACGACGTTTGAGATGGATGGCCCTTCACCCGAGAGTGGTCCTCACCCTGACACATCAGCACACCAACACCACGGTCCACGGCGGCGGTGGTATGACGAACCGTTCGTGACGCCGACCGCCACACCCACCGAGAGTCCGGAACGTAGGAGAAAGGGCAAATTTCCGGAGGGTGTAAAAGCGGGCATCGACAGGCCCACATTGAAAGAAAAGAACCTCATAAGCAAATCTTCTAATACTCAGACAGTCCGTGGCGGGCATCAGTTTACAGTGGGGAATATTAGTAATGGTTTAATATATCTAAGGTAAATCTCCATTCGCTCAGTTTGCCCACGAGAAGCGGAACGGACTGAGATCTGCGGGAGAGTGCCGTATACCGCATGATGGCATTCCTTCCTTGACGAGGGATGGAAATACCCTTAGGTTTCGGGTTGCGGGTTGCGGTCGCTCTTGGGGTTGGAGTAGAGACGTGTTGAATGTTTGCTGAAATCCTCTCTCTCAATAGACCTGTTGCTCGACCTGCGCGCGACCTACAACAGTTTACGTTGCCACCTACAACTCCACCAAGTTCAGCGGAGGAGCCGGAGGGCAAAAACTGGCACCAGGACCGCTGGGAAAGTGGGGGTCGACAAACCGGGAAACGGTTACCTTTAACACCACCTCCCAAGACACCGACTCGCAAACGCTCCGTACTGTCAGACGGGGACACGCCCGATTCTTACATGAAATCATCACCTCCCATACCACGAACAAGGCATCAGCGCGCATACTCCTATAGTACTGTCGGTGAAAGTGTAGTGCCTTACAAACCACCAGACCTTGGTGGCTTTCGAATGAAAGTTGAACAAGTCGACGAGCCGAGCGAGGAGCGCCCTCGGCCGCGAACAGCTGGCCACCAGGAGACATGTCAGGGACTTGATGTACAGATTCCTGATTACAGTCTTGGCTCTCCTCGCTTTTCCCCAAATGGAACGCCCTTTCTTCATGGCGCCTCAAGCCTTCATGTGCCCTCAATACAGGTGGAGCGGGGATCTTCCCCTAGCCTTTCTCTCCAAGCTGATTTGAGATGGCTCTGGCCTGGAGCGGACGCAAGGTCATTTACACCTTCTCCAGTCCCAAGTCGAGAGCCTTCTCCATTACCGTCTGAGCAATTATCAGGTGGCCAAATTCAACATGTCGCATCATCACTGTCTTTAGCAGGCATGTCTCGTCTTAGAATATCTCCGGAAATGTATGATATCTTGTCATTTCCACCAGGTTCTGAGGATCCTTCGGTCGTTCGATATGATAAACGCACTCAAGAAATTACTGCTGCTGTACCAGCGAGGATAATATCTCAGATCACATCAGCAGAATTTGTAGATTACCACCTTCTTTCCGACTTTTTTCTTACCTTCCGTCAGTTCATGCAGCCATCCGATCTTGTTGCATATCTCGTTGCTCGCCTACGGTGGGCCATCGACCGCGAAGACGATATAGGCAGGGTGGTGCGGGTTCGGACGTTTGTTGCAATTAGGCATTGGCTTCTCAATTATTTTGCCGACGATTTCATTCCTTCGCTACCCTTAAGAGAGGATTTTGCGAAAGCTCTAAATAACCTGTCAAATGCAGTTCGCGAAAACGGTCAACCTTCGGATATGAAGATAATTCGCGAGTTGAAGAGATGTTGGAGGAGAACGTGCGCTCTGTACTGGGATACGCTTACTGGGTCTGATGTGAGCATTGATCAAGACATTCTGCCAGGTGGCCCGCCAGGGAGCAGATTCGACTCTGGTAGGCCCCAGTCAACATTACTACGCCCCAGGAAATCTGCGCCTAGACTTGGAGCGTTGCTACCTGATCCTAGCATTGGTACCGAGACATTTATTCAGGAAGCAGTTGGGGCATCTGCGGCTACGAGGGCTGCTGAAGGGACTCCACTTCGCAGCTTCTCCAGACCTATCAGCGACTTCAGCAATGACTCGGCGAAGACCCCACCGCTCCCATACTTTTCTCTTGAGAACAGGAGCATGTCGACCCCTGCATCATCTTCAATCTCACCTTCGAAGCTAAGGCCATCTCAAACCACCGTATCCTCAGATGCAGCGGGATCGACAGGAGAGGGCGATAAGGAATATCACCCCACTTCCCACAAAAGGTCGGGTTCATTTTCAGATGCACTAAGGGACACCCGGCAGCCTCTTCCACTCCCAAAATCAATTGCACGTTCGACACATCTTCTAATGGCTTTGCCTTATGCTGGCTCGTTAGTCAGAGGGAACCTATTTCCCCCAACGCCGGCGTACGTACAAGTTGTAGCACCTCCTACACCTGTCAGTGAGTTCTCTAGCTATGGATTCCTCGCCCCTTCGGATACGGCTGGCGGCCCTGTGGCTATGCAATTTGCGAAGAAAACTTGTGACCCAAATCAAGGAAACAAGACTCTGCATGGCCCTGGTATGAGAAGATTATTGGGCAGTGTGCGTAGAGCATTAAGCGGAAAGGTAGGGAACGGCGCCGGACCTCATGGTGGTGGTGGTGGTGGTGGTGGTGGCATGCGTTTGCCACTTCCAACGGCTAGACCAGTTCGTGGCAAATCTCTCGGTCCAGCGCCCGACAACTCATCACTTTCTAAATTTATGGCTGCAAGTTCATCGGGGAACAATGTTGCTATGCTTGGGGGCGGTAGGGCGGCGAGGATTGATCTACTAGGAGCGGGGGTGGTTGAAGCATTCCAGCACGCGATGCAAGAGGAATTGTCTAATGACGATGGCGAGTGGATATCTTACGACGTTACGCAAGGTGAAGGAGAGAATGGGAGCTCTTTGCATGAGAAGCGAATTCAACTAGATGGAGTCGGTGATGATGGGTCACTGCTGAAGGCCGGACTCGAAAGTGCCCCAAGTGAGGATGGAAGCTATGGCCCGGAGCCTTCCGAGATCCCGCCTCCCCCCTCAACTCCGAAGAAATCGGACCTACGAGAGCCTATTGGGCGGCTTCCGAATTTTGGACCAGCTGAATCAGTCATTTCGGAAACCGCCAATCTAGCGAGTGAAGCTGGGAGTACCTATGATCGGAAATTTTTGCCCGATAGAAGTTTTCAGTCATCTATATTTTCGGGAGAATCTCGGCAAGCCCGGAGGAGTAAATCCTTTTCATTTGAAAGCACACCATCTTTGTTCAGCCAGCACTACGGTAGTATGCGTAGGAAGCCAAGCATACCTCCACGTCCTGGAGCGGGAGGGAAGTCTCTGCATTCGGCTCGCTCATTTTCGATCAAGCGTGCCCAGTCCGGCATTAGTCAGTTTGGCAGCACAATAGATGGTAACTCAGAAAGGTTCAGTTACTTCAACTCGCCGGAGAGCAGGCGAGGAAACCTCCAACCTGCCCGTATGCTGAGACGTAGGCCTGGTGGGGACTTGAGACTCGCAGCAACTGTAGGTGATTTAGATGGGCGACCAAGGACTGCTGGGTCTATAGGGACTGGCAATTTTTCTGATATGGGTGCTGCTGGGACGCCTTTACAACAAAGACCCAACTCAATTGGTGTCACCGAGAGTATACATCCGCAGCAGCGAGTGACAACGGGAATAATTTCGTTAGGAGCAGTTGCCAGGGGGGCAAGTGTCCCCATGGATAACACACCAGCCGATGGGAGAGCTGCCTGGTCTGAAGCTGATGCGAAAGCTTCATTCGAAGCCGGGGTTCAAAAGCTGAGAGACCTTCCGGATTTTGAAAGCGATGATGGTGGTATTGAGGTTGCATTGATGAAGCTCGAGGGCACCTATCAGAAGAGGGCATCCGATTTATCGCTTGGGAAGGAGAAGAAGCCTACTATGAGTTTTGCATCTGGTCGATCTTTCATCTCTCAAGACTCATTAGTGATAGTTGGAGATGCACACTCGGAGAGAACCTTTGGAATGGATACCTCTGTTGATGACGACGAATATATGAGGCGGATGAAACGCAGACATAAACAGGTGTTTGATCATGTTCCGCTTGATACACCTCCTATCCTGGAAGGAGGTTCAGCTGGAAATTCCTCTACAAATCTTTCAACAAATGCCCCTGTGTTTAGGGACGAATCTGAAGCCTCAGAGCCCATCCTGGAGAGGGGTCTTTCGGTCAACCATTGGAACTTCCGTGAGACGATGACTTCTTCAAACCTATCGCTCCCTCCACTAGAACGTGGAATGTCATCTAGTTCCTCCCCGATACATCGAGGCTTGTCACCGCGCCCGTCGCCAAATGGAAGTGATCTGCGCAAGATTGACACCGGGTTGGCAAAGTATCTAGACAAGAGTTCTAGTTCGGAACAATTCAGGGACGATATAAGTGAACTCTCATCCGAGATATCATTTGAAATGGTTCAGTCAACCAACAAGAGTACAACAAAGTTTCCTCCAATGCAACCTGGGACCATTATTGCAGAGCTCGGAATTCCTTCACACCCTTTACGACATCCTCCATCACCACCTCTCACTCTCGAGAAAACATTGTCCACATCACCAAATAACGCAAGTCCTTCGGCCATCCGTCGGCCCCGTTCTCCCGTCAGCAGCTCTTCTCGAGCAGAAACGTTTCCAAAATCAAGAGTGTCAGGGAGAGCGTCGGTAGATGCTATTCTTGGTAGCAATGGTCCCCGCTATAATGATACAGAGCCGACCCTTCGGCCCACTTCAATCCACTTACCATTTATCCTCGCTTACGACTCGGAGCTGCTTGCGAAGCAGTTTACTTTAATCGAAAAAGATGCGCTAATGGAAGTGGACTGGAAAGAACTTGTTGAGCTGAAATGGAGCCCGACAAGCTCGAATGTGAGAGATTGGGTTGAATTCTTGAACTCTAAGGATACAAGGGGCGTCGAAGTGGTGATTGCTAGGTTCAACTTGGTTTGTTACCCCAAGCTATGACTTGAGGAATTCTTATTGATGAATGTATAGATGTGTAAATGGGCTAGATCCGAAATCGTCATGACCAAAGATATTGACGAGCGAGCTAAGACCATTGTCAAGTTCATTCACATCGCCGCCCATGCAAGAAAACTTCAGAACTTTGCAACTATGTATCAGATCACAATTGCCCTTCTCACAGCCGATGTGGCCCGGCTTCGACAGACATGGTCCTTAGTCTCGCCCGCAGACCTGAGCACCTTCAAGGAGATGGAAGCTCTCGTGCAGCCAGTACGCAATTTCAATAATCTCCGAGCGGAAATGGATAAAGTTACTGGAGAGTCTGGCTGTATCCCATTCGTTGGTATTTAGCCTCTTTCGCTCGCCACTCTCCCAATCACTGACATCCCTCTAGGAATCTTCACCCATGACCTCATCCAGAACGCCCAGAGGCCTCTGGTAATCAGCACATCCCCGGACTCAGAGCCCCTCATCAACTTTGAACACCACCGTACCACCGCATCTATCGTGAAGCGCCTCCTTCGCCTTATCGAAGCATCACATAAATACGATTTTAAAGCCGTAGACGGTGTCTGCGAGAGATGTCTATGGATTGCATCGCTCACAGATGAAGAGATTAGAGATCTAAGCAAGAGCTTGCAATGATGGACTACCCCCATTTTTCTCCTCCCTCCTTTTACCATTCCCACCAAACCGCAATCACGACTTCATGACGCCTGACACGAATTTCATTATTAGCTCTAAGGCTAGAGGAGGGCTTAATAATCGGGCCAAGCAGGAAAGATATCCTTTGGGCTTTCTTTATTTCTTCCCTTTTTTTCTTTATACCACTATTCTCAGCTTTCTCCTACCTATGATAGTTTTACCTATCCCTATTTTCGGGTCTCGGCCACCCTTCTCTTCTATTTTCACCGCTATCCTGATATTGTAATTCTTCGGCTTTGTCTCGTCCTGCACCCGGCGTTTTTTTTTTTGTTGGCTGTTTTGTTTCTTCATTTGGTTACTTTCTATTCCACTTTTTCCTTTTCTTTTTCTCCTATCGGAAAGCGCTTTTGAGGTCCTGTCTAATTAGTCTTAGTGCAAACATTTGTACCTCGAACTGACAGTACATTTCGCACCCTTTGTGATTATACCGTTTTTTTCCCCCTTCCTTTTCTTTTCCTTGTTTCTTTCTGTAAGTTGGTTAGTGTTTTTTTTGGGGGGCAAAGTTTGTATAGTATGCATTTATTCTCTCTCTCCTTTCTTTCAGACAGGGAGGAGTAGGATGGCTTTAGAGGGAGGGGGATTTTCCCTTTGTTTTTCTTTCCACAGTTTTACTTGGGTTATTGTTTGGACTTGGATTTGGGTTAGGTTGGATTGGGCACTATTGTATTGTAAAGATGGAACTTTTGTTTGGAACCTTTGTGTTGAAATTCAATGTATTGTAGTTTATTTGGTAGGTTAGGTTAGTTTTAGTTTTAGTTTTAGTTTAGTTTAGTTGAGTTCGAGGGTGAGTTGAGTGTGGTTAGCTTGGGCTACTCAGGGGGGGGTGTTTGGCGCGCTGCGATTATAATTTAAATCGTGATTCGATTTCCTGATTTGGAAATTATTTGATTCAGGGGTACTGGCATGTGGATAATAATATTATTCTAATATTATTCAAAATAAAAATAAATAAAAAACTCTAATTGTACGTTTAGAAAAAACTACTAATTGGTCAAATTGAGCTCTAAAGTCAATTGCATAGGTAATCGCAACACGTTTCCACTCTCAACCTCTATGTAAATTTCTCCTTGCGGGCGGTGTTCAGTCCTAACAATTTTTTTTTAAAAAAATACAAAACACAAGATACAAAACAACCCAACTATCCTTTAAAAATCTAAGAATAGACCCAAATTATTATTATTATTATTATTATTTCCTAAAGGGTAATGCCAGGGGGTGTTTAGCAAGAAAAGAGCTAATAGTTTGAAAATCAGGACCACCGGTACTTCAATCTAGAGTAGTTCACTGTAGTATAATAATAGCTCTAGGAATAAAAAAAATAAAAAAAGGATCTCGAAAGGCCAAAACGTGATTCGGAATCGCAACCGGGGGCCGCATTTGAGTTTAGGACGAGTTGGTGGGTTTGTAGACTTCCTGTGTTATGTAGCTTAAGCAGTGAGGGATATTGTAATTGGGGAGAAGTACTTCCTTACGCTTTGTTCTTTATACTTACATATTATATACCGCACTCAAGGATGCGGTATCATATTCAGCGATATTATGTCAACAATGTGTATATTACCCACTAGCGGAATCAAACTTCAGACTCCGGAATTCAAAAGTTCAAAAAGATACAATAACCCCCTAACGACCAAACCAAACCAAACCATCTATAAACGAAAGGCTAGCCTTTTTTTCTTCTTATTTTTTTTCCATCTTTTCTTGGGAAAGATGAAAAGGCAAGGAAGACAACGCCCGGACGAAGAGCGAACAGTGAGGGAGAAACAGAAAGACTTAGAAACTAGGTAGGGTTGAAAGAGGATACCGACACCGCTAGGGACGGGGGGCAGAATACAGAACGTCACGTAACTTCATAGCGTAAGGTAGGAGAAGGAGCAAGAGGGAAAAATAGAGCCCATGATATAATGAAAAGAACAAAAGAGCAGATCTTACGCCTACACCCGAACCCATATGCTATTGCATATCATCTCGCGCCACCAATCCCGCTTCGCCTTGTTCATTCCAATACCAGGATGAGACGTGAGAGAGGTTGATGGTTAGTTAAAGTCGCATAAAAAGGGAAAAAGAACCTGAAATGCGAATAAGAAAATTATAAGATGGATAGAAAAAAGAAAAAAGGAAGAAGCAGTAATAATACGAGTGATAATACGACAGCGATAAAGTCCAGTTATACAAATTACAATCCAAAGGATAAGGTAGGTTAAGGTAAGGTCTGCTACTGGGTGGTAGGAGGAATCCGGTCACGTGCCATATCGTATTCCACGGGATATCTAAGTTACGGTAAGTTACATTAGCTCATAGTACACCAAGGAGACCACGTGAGGAGGAGTATCCATCAGATTTTGTGTCGGATCGATCGAGTGAGACATGAAAGACGGGTACGGGCTTCAATGGGATTGGATTGGATTGGGTTGGGGGAGATAGGCCACGTACTTTCTCTGGGTTTTCTGTTTAAGCACCCTGCAATAGAAGTGAAATATTAGCTTCTTCTGCTCCTGCCGGGTCCATTGACTAAGAATTGGGGGGTGGGGTGAGCGTACTTGACTTTCCGGTGCACGTAGTCCAGATCCGACTTTACTTCTTTAGCGACCTTCATACCTTCCAGGAAGCATCGTCTTGTTTCTGCCAGCCGTGCTTGAGCTTCCTCCTGTAGGGCAATTAATTCTCGGGTCTTCGAGTTTAACATGCCGGAGCTGTGGTGACTTTGTTAGTACTTTACCCTCCTCCTCCGAGTGGACGAGTTAGTGAATGGAAGGTGGCATACGTCTGAGCCTGTACCGCCAAACTCCGATCCAACTGCAGCGGATCAAACGCACCAGCCAGCCTCTCGGTCAGCAGCGCAACGAGGTCCACATCACCGTCTCCATTCTCCCCGTCTGCGCTGCCGGCATACGAGCTGCTGCTGATGCTCGACGTGCTCAGCGATGGCGGGCCCTGCGCGTACCCGGAGTAGCGAATTGGCGTTGCGTCGGTGATGCCAGGCGACGTGCTTGACGAGGACGACGAGTGGTGGTGGTGGTGCGGAATCTGTTTCGGTGGAACGCTGGGGTAGGAGGGTAGTGAGTAACTGGGGGTTCGGGAGGCAGGAGCGTGGTGGTGGTGATGAGGGTCGCGGTCTTGTGGGTAGTTTGTGTAGCGGTCGTTCATGGCAACTTGCTTTGTCTGAGGGGGGGGCGGACTTTGCCTGACGTTCGGCAGGTAATGGCAGACTTGGGTTAGGTAAAGCTACAGTGCTAAAGGATGTGGTTCGTCCAGAGCAGCGTAACTTATGTGTGTGTGTATTGTAGTAGAGCAAAAGCAAAAGTAAAGGGAATGTAAAGTCAAAGGTAAAAGATACTGCCCCAGAGTATAAACCTGTTTCCCGCAGGTGAATGGGGAAAGCTTGCCTTCTGGAATTTTTGGTGGCTCGGGTGTAAGTGAGCGAACGGTCGGACCCGGAGTGGTTTCTCCTACTTCTTCCTCTCCTTCCTTTGCTAGAACAGCAATGCTTTGGTAGCAGTGGTGCGCACCTATTTTTTCTCGAAACTTGACTCGGCCGCAAAGCGAAACAAACCGGAGCCGCCGCTAACAAAGTGGTATGAAGAACGTGTGGAAGGGGGAGGGCAAAGTGAGCCCTGTGGTGAAATTGATATTCCGGGATTTGTTGGTTCCTGAAAGTTTGGTCGGCGAACAGCACACTTCACTCCTTTATCATTTTTTTGATCTGGACCAGCGTCTGTGTCCTAGTCCGTGCTCAGGAGGGTCATCATAGCACTTGTATGGAGAGGGGGAAGAGGAAAGGAAAAAGAGGGCAGGAGAAGGTGTGGAGGTAGATGATTGTGATTGTGGTGGTGGTAGTGGTGGAGGTGATAATGGTGGGGGTTTGCTTGCTATGCTTACTTGATTTGCTCCGCTTGTCTGTCTGTCTGTCTTTGCTGTTCGTTACAATGGTCCGCGATATTTTCTTCTATGAGTTGGCAATCATTGTTTGCTTGATTCCCTGCTTGCGCGCCCTTCTCTAGGTTCTCTGCTCACCAGGTTTGACTGGTGACGAACTTGTTCTACAAGAGCTGGGCGGATAACTTAGCTGGGTGGGAGTCGTTCTTGCTTGCTTTTCCTTTTTTCCACTCTCTTCCATTCACAGGAGGATACTTACTGTACCCACAACAGGTACCCCTATCTCGAAGATATTATCCAATTTTCCCTCCCCCCCGTCGACATGTCGTTTCAAATCTTTATTTCTCGCAGAATTGGCATCACTCTGCGCAACAATGGGTCGACATTGCATGCGATTGGCCAATTCGTGGTTTTGTTTGTTTGCTCGCCGCTTAATCTGCAATGTACAGTACTATATGAGGAAACGTATATTAGAGGTACGAAAAGCTTCAACCCAGCACCAAGATGAGAGATATAATAGATTGATATTCGGTACTTGGGTATATAGAGAGAGGGTCTAGGCACAATTCACACCTAACCTATGATACTTGCATTCCGATCCACTGTTTGCAGTAAGCTGTGAGTTGCCGTCAGCCCTGCGGCCGCAGATGGGTAAACCGTCTAACTGGTCTTCCCCCCAACCTCCGAACGGTTCGGGGTGCTGCTGCTGGGCATCGATAATTAATCAACGCCCGGCAGGGAAGCGAAAGGGAAAGGAAAAGAAAAGAAAAAACTTCATATAACATCATAATAGAATCAAACCCAGCTCTTGCTACTCTATCCACTGCCCTCCGCTGAATCCTTGCATCTGCATCCGCTGGGCTGGGAAAACCTCGCTGTTTAAAGAAGCAAACAGACCTTAGAGCTTTTCCTTCCTTTTCTTCCCCTCCATCCATCCTCTCCATCTCTGCTGCTGCTGCTGCCCCTGCTGCAGGTGGTATGCCCCTCGAAAAACAAAAACGGACAACGACAATGACAACGTCGACGACAACACTGACAACGGATAGAACAACACTCCACCGCCGCCATCATCATCGTCATCAATCCTGTCCCCCCCTCTTCCTTTCCCCCTTCAACCTTCCTATTCCATTCTCTTCAGAGCCTTCTTAACTCACCTCACTTCAGGCTACCCTAACTTACAACTATAGCACAAGCTCGAACAACACATCCATCCATCCATCCATGTTTGCTGTTTGCCCTGCCAAAATATTAAAAAATGGTAATAACCAAAACGCATACACTCATCTACTATAAGTTGAACAGATATATATCGACGAGTATAGCTAGTGGAGTATCTTAGAACCTTCGCTACATACTACATACTCGAAACAGCAGAACATTCTATGTCGCGAAGAACAAAGCGTTTTCAAAGACTACTCTTGCAATGCAAGCGCCGCCCATCGGGGCTTAACCCCGGTTTAGCTAATTACTAAGGGAGAGTTACTTCCTTACGAGCGCTTTCTCGCGTCCCCCCACTCCCCACCGTTTGATCATTTCTTCCTTCCTTCCTAGGATGTGCTAGCATGAAGTGGAACAGTCTTCGCCGTCCTCTTCCGCCCACGAGGCTACATCGCATTAGATGGCGCCGAGTATTGAAATAATACAATCTACCGACCAGTACTGCACAGTACACCACAATACAATTGTAAAGACTGTCCATTGACACATCCCCTCCCTCCCTCCCTTCCTTCACCTGGCGTGAAAATCTCCCCCCCATCCATCTATCCACCAAACATACCGCGCGCTACTCAAGTCACCAGACCCAGGCTGCTCTTTTCTTGGTACAATATGATAGATATAGTACACCACTACCAAAAGAAACGTAATACGGTACGGTAACTCTACAAGCGACTTATATAACGGTAATCCAACGACGAGTGCTAGTACATCCCATCTATCCCATCCCATCCCATCCCAATCCCCATCCACAATTTTCCCAAACTCAACCCAACCAACACACCAAAAAAAAAACCAGATCAAAAAGGAAGACTAAAAAGATAAGATCGCCAAACCCGGGGTGCGTCCGCTTCCTTCCCCCACCGCCTTATCAACGCCTATCTCTCCCGCTCGCTCCCCGTTACACTCTGATACACGGTGAGAAATCAAAACTCGATTGATTTCTGTGGTGGTGGCAAACGAATCCTACCATGGGTCCCCCCCAGCTCTACGGTATGCCATTTTAGTAATGTCTTACCCATGCAATGTCATTAGTCGGTTGAGTAGATTATTTGAATCTAGCTCTCTTTTTTTTTGTTTGCGAGAGAGCTAGCCTTGGCAATCCTAGATAATATGATACCGTACTTGGTGGGAATAGAGTGGGGTGTCACGGGCGGTGGTGAATACCAGAATGGGTGTTTGTACTTGCTGTGAAGCATGTTCGGGGACTGAGTGAATGAGAGGGTGCGTGCATGTGTGAACTGCCGTCATCCGCCCGTTTCCATGGGCGTAGGGAATACCGGTACGATACTCATTTCACTAGAAAGGCTTCTTTAGCCTAAGCGCTGGGATTACATGGGGACTTCTATGGCTGTGGCCCTCCTGGTCTGTGACTTGGTAGGTCATAAACGTCCTTTACATGAAGAGTTGGGCGAGCCAACATTGCCTTCAGGTACCGTATATAAACATACAAATCACTGGTTAAAACATCAACGACACGCGAGGACCCGATCGCAACTTTCTCACTCATAGATTGAAGCGGAGCAGCAAGGTATAAAGGAGAACTTAGCCCCGGAAATCGCTAGTTGGGCAATTGACAAGACCAGATGACTGCACTGAGCTCATTTTCCTTCGCAAATAAAACCGGATGAAAGCGATGAAAAAACAATTCCAACACGGACTCCGTTCTTTGAACTTCCATAGACTTGGAAGGGCAAATAAATTAAAGAGAAGAAAAGACCAAAGGAATCCCATGCCCAATGAACTTTGCACCAACTTGAAGCAAGCAACGACGTAAATTCGGCGGCTCCTCTCTGAACTACTGGTAGGCTGAAACTCATTACGCAGCCATATAAAGGCTCCGGGCTACGGCTAGACACTAGTTATTTGAACTTTGGGCTAGTGGAGGCAAGAGGAATGCGAATGAGATACCATGATTTTGATGTCGCGGGAAGCACTTGAGGGCGAGCAAAGAAATGTAAAAGGAGACGGAATAGGAACAGTGAAGAAAGGCTAAGTAGGAAAAAGAAAAGAGCAGAATATGAGGTTAAGAATTAGACGAGCCCATCATAGAGGGATAGAGCAGAGACGATAGTTGCGTCCTTTTGGCTTCCTTCACGGAATTCAGCCAAAGTCAGGCTTCCGTTCTTAGTTCCAAGTCAGTATAGATTACTTAGCCCTAGAATTGGTGGAGGATATACCTCGTCCTTATCCATCATCTTAAAGATCTTGGTAACTCTCTTCTGAGGTGTGTCCTCATCCTCAGGAAGTTTTACCATAGATCCGACCTATGAGAGCATTGACCCCGTTAGTTGCAAATTCAGAGAGAAATAAGGTTCGGAGAGGGAAATCGGTTGTGGCTAGGATAGCCAAAGTAGATCTTGGCACAGTAGTGGGCAATCGGTTAGCGCTCCCCGCTAGTAACCTACCATTTTGTAGATAGCCTCTACAATCCTCAACATCTCATCGTAACTAATCTCTCCATCACCGTCAATATCGTAGAGCTGAAAGGCCCAATTGAGCTTGTCATCCAAGGATCCACGTGAGGTGACACTCAAAGCGACAATAAATTCCTTGAAGTCAATTTGACCAGAATTGTCCGCGTCAAACACCTTGAAGACATAGTCTGCGAAAGTAGTGGGGTCGCCGAACGGGAAAAACTGCTTATAGATTTTCTGAAATTCGACCTTTCCAAGAGACCCAGAAGGACAATCTTTAAGGAAACCTAAAGGGAAATCCATTAGTCCGAGCTCCAGCGGGATGGCAATTCATGGTGAAGGAGATTAATATTTGCCACTAGCTACTGCAGCGATAGCATGGGGTTGAATAGGAAAGATATTTCGACAAACCTTTGTACCATTGCTGAAGTTCCTTACGTTCGAAAAGCGTAGCCTTCTGCAACTCCTGCAATTGATCCTGAGTGAGCTTAGACTGACTAAAACACCAAACATCAGTAAATGAACAAACGTGTAATATGTACAAAATAAACCCGTCACATGATCAATGTTGCGGGGCGAGCAGATCTGTAACAACCACAGCGAAAACCCAAGCAGCACACGCAAAAGTAGGCAAGGCGGGCAACAGGGACTCACGTTTTACCCATCACGAAGTGCCGTTGCTAGAGAAACAATGAGGATGTTGATTGTAAGGGGGGAGGATTCTAACAGCTGACTGAAGCTGTTGCCGACTTGTAATCTAACCGGGGAGGTATTAGCGGCGGAGGCAGGATGCCACTGTTTTGTGTTTCAGGAGGGGGGTGTGTCAGTGGCGGGATGAGGAGTGGATGGGTGAGGTAGGGAGTATTCGATGTTTGCTCCCCGGATAGTCACTCCGTAGGAGGGCACCGGTGATGGGGGTAAGCGGGGGGCCTGTGTAAATAAATGTAGGGAGCCGATGGCCGGACAGCGAAAGGAAGGGAGGGAGGAGGGATGGTGGAAGTGGAGGTGCGTACAGGAGAGAAAGGTTCTAAGACACAAAGCGGTTTGTATGAAGTCTGGGGAAGATAGAAGTCTGTAACAGTGGAGGGTTAGGCAGAAAGCTTGAACCGGGAGATTGGCGGTGGTGATATTGGAGGTAGTAGTAGTTTAAGTGGGTTCGAGCTAAGGGGGACAGATTGTGGTAATGGGCACGGTAGGAGTTTGAAGTCAAGTAGGCACAGAGAGGCTAGAAGAGGGGGAGGGGTAAATGGCCTAATTCGCCTGCCGTGGGCGTTGCAACCCCACACTATATACGAAAAAAAAAAAATCCAAGTTGTTTGCCCTTCCCTTTCTCGTTGTTATCCTCTCGGCTTCGATTAAATTAACTACTTGGTCTAAGCCACCTTTTGACCGTAACTACCATGAAGACTAGAATGCAAGTGATGCCAGCCTACCGTATTCGCGACAGTGTCCGTCACGAAGCCTCACCCTCCCGTCTCCCCACACACGACACTCGCAGCCTCTATCGCATGGATAAGAGGGCGCTGAGCCTAGCTTTCCATAAAGCAGCCTCAGCCCTGTGGAATCAGACACCCCTCTGACGATGCATCGATAACATTACCGGTATGATAACATGTAGGCACCGAACACTCTGGCCTATCCTATTTGCTATGCTGCCCCCTTCATCTGCTGCGCGGCTCGTATCAAGCTTTCCGTTATAATAAGATACAGTGCTCGGGTGGGTTTCGCATAGGTGAGGGAATCCCCCGCCACCACCAAAATTACGCCACTGGTGATATTGAAATGTCTAACTATTTAGTAGGGCTTAGTTCTACATCCTGAAGTTAGGCCATACCTCAGGGTGCTTGCTGTGGATTTTCCTGTACTTAGGTACGAATAAACTGCGGTTTAACAAAAATAAAAATAAACCTACATGCTGAAGTGAATATAGTAGTGCTTCTATCTGGCATATCGGTAGAAAATTCGGCTTCCTTGATGGGAGGGATGCCGGGATTGGTTTTGTTCTATGGTGTATCAAACCCCAGCCTACGTCACAAAATCGGGCTTTAGTAGCTCCGTTGTACGACAAGTTCTGGTTCTACAGAGGTAACACAAGAGCATAGAAGCACCGGTGAGGCATGGTCTCAACAAGTTCGCCCCGAGGTCAGACTGACTTTACTTCAAGTCATTAGCACACTGCCAGTATTGTATTGGCATCACAAGGGCCCCGAATTGTCACTCGAGTACCTTGTCAGTGGCCGCTGGTGTTTGAAAAAGGTGCAATGACTAAGCCGCATGCCGGGGACGTGAGAGAACGAGAGAAGCTTAAGAATATCCTATCTAAGAGAGCCGGAGAGACCCACTATTTATGTAGTGAGACAGCAACATATATCGACAGTGGAAAAGAGGCCAAAGGAAACAAAATGGAAAACGGATGAGAACAGAATTGCATATCAAATCAATTGATCGAGCAATGACATGAAGGAAATAGTAAATAAAATAAGTCGAACCAGGACAGCAGTGAACTGACACCAAGGCATACTGACCGGCTTTGTCGTAGAAAGTACACATCTGAAAAGCACTATTTCAACAGTTGGGCAGAGAGTTTCAGCGAGCGAGATGCAATGATTTCGTTCATTGGAGGGGCGGGGGTTCCCGCCCTGCTTGTGTTGCATTGATGTTGGGCATGTGATACCAACTTGACCATTCTAAACCCTAACCCTATCCGGCCTCAACCACCACGACAAGCAACCTCGCAATGCAACCTATCAAAGGTTTGGTTTACCACCACACCAACCATGAACACTGTTGTCCAAAAATCCTTCGATAATCTCGAAACTTCGCTAGCAACTCTCATAGAATCAGTCGCATCCTATAATCCCTCTCCGGCCGCCGCCCGCTCTGTAATTGCAGCAGATGACAGCCTAGTAGAAAGCCTCGACCAACGTCCGTGCCCAACATCATCCCACTAAGAAGAGGAAGAAGGCAAAACTGACAGGATAGGGAGGTAGTCGATGAGCATCAGCATGGCTACCAAAAGATTCTGGCCCTACGCGAAGTATCGGAAATGCTGGATAGACAATTGACTGAATTGCTTGAGGGACTATCCGAGGCGAGGAAGGAGCTATCGAATGTCCCTGGGACAGTGTTTGAGGAATCGCATGGTGCTGCCCTCCCTCCCCACCCTCGTTTTATTACTGTACTAACCAAGTTCCCCGCCTCTGATGTTATTAGAGGTCCCATACGACGAACTCCTAACCTACGCTCGCAAGATATCCAAATATACCCGGCCCCCACAGTCGTCAGAGTTCGCACAAGCCGACACCACCAGCGGCAGCGGCGGTGGCGGTGATAAGACAGAGCAGAATAACGGCGAGGCCTCCCAGCAATCGCATAGATCGCTCCCGCTGGGACTTTCGGAAGAGGACGTTTCGGCGCTTGATCCGTCGTCGCAGTTGCAGTTCACGCCATGGCCGAGCGAGGAGGTAATGAAGCGTGGGGCGCTCACGCAGATGGGATACGAGGAGGAGCTGAAGGCTCAGGGGTTGCCGTTGCCGGTCATGGCCCCTGTTGCGAATGGCCAAGGGCTAGTGGATAATCGGGGGCCGGTGGAGAGCTCGATGGAGGCTATCGTAGTGGCACCGGTGCAGATTGCTGCTGCGCAGAATCACCGACCGGCTCAGAAGGTGGAATTGGATTTGTTTAACCCTGATGATGAATGAGGCATGTGGGTTGTTTTGCTGTCTGTTTTTGTGTAGAAAGTAAATTAAATGAACTAGTTGCTAAGCCAGGTTTTATTACCGGCGACATATGGATATCCATAATTCCACGACCAGTAATGCGCCGGGTGGTGAAGTCTACGATCAGTGAACACTAATTTTAGTGGAAAGTAAATAAATTTGAATCAAGAATCAAAGATTCTAGTACGTCGAAATTTGTACAAACCCATGTGATCTAAAGGCTAGCACAAGCTTCGTGCGCATCTTTATAAAAAAAACACAAGTTCTTGACAATCAAGCACCGCGTCGTGATCTGAAAGGCACTATAATAGCGAAAAACAGCAATCAATAGTATCAAGTAGGGGTTACCCACCCTTGATAACCATCGCACTTTACACAGCACTTTAACGGCATGCCATAAATCAGTAACTAATGGGAGGGGAAATGATTGCATTACGTTTTTCTATTATCAGAGGGTAATTTGAGAACGTTTCCTCCACGAAAAAAGAGTTTCTAGGATATAGAAGCAGGCAAGGTTACCGCCAGCCGCTAGAGGAGCGTTGCCGTAAGCAGGCGAATTCATAAGAAAAGGCGATTTTTAAACTGGGAGGGGGGGGCCTACGTTCAACTCACCCCCTGAAGACCTACCTATCTACGATACCAACAAGTTCGCCCTTCTTCTCCAAATATCCACTTAGACACTACTCTCACTTGAGAGTGTAGCAATAATGAGGGGAAAAGGAATAATGCATCCTTGGATTGAATGGGCATAAATATTATATATAGCAAGGGGTGGTTTAGCGGGGAGGTTAAACGTGACGCATATTTTAGGGGTATGATATTATGATATAGCGAATAAAATAAAATAAGATAAATATTCGAATCTGGGTGTTATAAAGTCCGAGGGAGGGGATGATCGTGGCGGGGGAAATGATATGGGAGACGGTTTTGGGGAAGGATTGATGGTCCCTTTATATACAGCTGCCTATTTTAGATTACGAAGCTTGGGTTGGCGGATTGCGTGGTAGGGTGGGATGTTTGTCGTTAGGAGAAAGAGGAGTGAAGTGGTGGTTTACTTGTTCGTGTGTGTGGTAGTGGGCGGATAGCTGTGTGGTGGGTCTGATAGCGGTTCGCGCGTAAATCACTATTATTAGGTCGATTCTACGGGGGTTTGTTAGGCATAGGCAAAAGCCGAGACTTTACTTCGAGTAGGGAGTCCTAAGGATGGACAGGGGATGGACAGGGGACCGTATAGAGCTCTCCAATGAATCCAATAAACAGAATGATATTGAGTGTCTATATGCTTGATTATCGTAAAGTGGACTTGTCCTACCAGGAACTCTAGAAACCCCCCAAGAAGGTAAACATGGTTAAAAAGAAAATCCTCCTCCAAGAAGTACCTTTTATAGCGGAACTAGCCCATAAACAAAATAAAAAAACCCCGTCTAATGCGCATGCTTTTTCGACATCCCCTTACTAAATATCGCCGTCATAACCATCCCCAACGCCGCGCATCCAGCTCCAAAGAACCATGCAGCCCTAAAGCCTTCCAACATCTTCGCCCCATCTGGGTTGACCCCTCTCTCAATATTTGCAGCAAGAGACAGCCCTAAGGCGATACTATAATTAATAATAGTGCTAACAAACGAACCGGCAACACCCTGCTGCTCCGGCTTGAGTGTGTCGGAGGCTACAAGCGACCCACAGGCAAACGATAGATCCGGTCCGAAAGTAATGACCACTACCGCTGGAAATGACATTCGCCAGTAGGTTTGGTCAACGGGGGTGAGTGCGCACAGGAGTTGGCCGAGGAAGAAGCATAGCATGGAAAGACCGAAGATTATGTAACCGGGGACTCTGGAGAGAAAGTAGACGGCAGAGAGCGTGGCAATGATACCGGTTGGGACTATTGGGAAGATATGTAGTGTTGCTTGAAGACCAGACTCTCCGCGGAGCTCCATTAGGCTATAATAGATTAGTATACGGGGAGAGGGGAAGTACGGAGGGAGAGAGAGAGGAGAGACTGACAAATGCGGCAAGTAGAATTGAAACATGCCAAAACTCATCCAGCCCAGGCAGAGACTGACGGCCACAGCCACAAAAGTCGGGCTCTTGAACAAGCTCATGGGAAGGATCGGCTCTTTAACTTTGGTCTCAATCCAGCAGAAGAGCGCAAGGGAGAGTACACCGATACCAAGCATGATCCCACACTTTGGCTGATCCCATCCAAAAGTTGACCCACCACTTAATCACAGTTAGTCACTAGCTTTTATTCCCAGCACTCCAAATCCTTAGCGAACGAAACTCACTTCAAAGCAATAAATATCAAAGCCAACCCAGCAACCCCAGTAACACTTCCGGGAACGTCGAACCCCGTACTATGGAAATCGTTCATCCCGCCAGTTTCGGGAATCACCCACCAACTCGCGACAGCATAAAACGCCGTGACGATGGCCATACTCCAGTAAATCCATTCCCACCGCACACCCGTTTCCGTAATGCCTGCGCCCCACCCTGCTCCAAGAATGAAACCTGCTGGCGCCAATGCTCCGAAGACTACGAATGCGAGATTCTTCTTCCATTGTTGGGTCCAGGCTAGAGCGAGGAGGGCAGCCGCATTGGGCATCATTATAGACGGCCCGATGCCGACCATTGCGCGGAAAATGTCGAATTGTACCTCGTCCTTTGCAAACCCGGAGGCTATTGACCAGATTGTTGTCCATAGCCAGCCAATCAGGAACATGTTCTTATGACCGTAGATATCCCCCAGTCGACCAGTGATTAGGACGAAGCCGCCGACGGTGCACCTGAGAAATTAGCAAACTGCAAAGTCTGTCTGTCTTGTCTTTATATGGATGGCTAAAACCCACGAGTAACTAGCAGCAAACCAACTCTGTCTGGCACTCGCACCCGGAGGAACTCCTAACCCTTCGGCAATGTACCGTATAGGCACGATTGTATTACCTAAGTTGGCTTGCTGTGGTACTTCGCGTATCAATGACAATAAAATCAACGAAAGCAAGGGAGAAAAAAATACCGTTATCCAATGCGCCGAAGTGACCACCCAAACGAATATAATCTCGTGAAGTCCATTCCTAAAATTACTCTGCGAAACCTTCTCTAATTCCTCCGACCCTTGGAGTTGAGACCGTGAGCTATCCAGGCTTGCAAACTGCCCATTTTCGAGTTCTTTCTCAGCGGCCATTCTCATCAACTTGAGAAAGGACCA
The DNA here is from genome assembly GCA_003070745.1 of Tuber borchii. NCBI lineage: Eukaryota > Fungi > Ascomycota > Pezizomycetes > Pezizales > Tuberaceae > Tuber > Tuber borchii. Next base: position 185,347 of record NESQ01000077.1, read on the forward strand.
GAAAAAAAAAAGAAAAAACAGATAGGTTTAAACCAAAAATAAAAAAAGTAAATTGTATTGAAAGCGGGTTAGGAGGGAGGGTCCTGTGAATATCTAATCTACATGCAGGCCTAAGGAAGGCGGGGTGGGAAGACCAGGTTTATACCTGATAAGGACTTTGTTGCACTTAGCATTTGCACTTACTAGTTAGATCGGCGAGTTGCCGAGTTATTTCCCTCCTATCCCCCCGCTCACCCGCTTGCAGGGTCCTATCATAGGTCCGAGACCTTAGCACGGCTTATCAAACACTTTAACCCCGAATAATTCTAGAATCCCCATGCATGCGGGGGGGAGATTATTCAAGCGTGGGCAAGCAAGCCCTATCTCTCGGATAGTGCCGGTTTGGGTTTTCTTGCTATGGGGTACCAGTGTCCAGGAACCCACACAGCCTGTGCAGTAAAGTTTATGGAGCGGCACAGGTGTTGTGCTAGCATTATATGCGTTATAGGGGAGTATCGGGGTAAACATAGAGTAAGCGACCACTACCGTACGGTACTCTAGACTATCATACTTGTAAAACTCGCTTATTAGCGTTTGCGGCACAAGTGTCGAAAGGGGCAACTAAATTACCTTTAGACCATGGGGTTAAAACCCTAATAAAAGCTTGAAATAAATCCACAATACGGTACAAGTTCCTCGTCACAATGCCTATTACAGGGGTAACATAGTAATTCCCTGGTTATCCATTGCCTAATGCTAGGGGCGGACATCGGATAGCTACCGGGGATTTGGCATTCCATGCAGTGGAGCTTCGGTGGTTAGATTGAGTGGCATACCCCTGCAACCCCGATTTAAGTAATGATAACACCGACACTTTTGCCGCATTCGAACTTGGGCGGTCGGATGTATCATGACGACCAGAGTCATAGGCCTCGGGATTTCCCTAGTTGTGAAGGCCGGGGGTCATGGGTCTCGGGAGAGGGGTAGCTCAAAGTCTGGCACCGGCCCCCTCCTTAGACTTACCGCTAGTTTGATATACCGGTGCTTTTTGTGTGGATCTCTGTTTGCTCTGTTTGGCGGATCAGGAAAGCACGGTATGGAAGGGTTGGTGCAGGCCCAGTACTTGTATATCTCAGGATCGCTGGCTAATGAGGCGTGGGTTGCCGAGTGCCAGCAGCTCCTGCATGGAGTGTTGGTTGGGCCAGATGATTCCGAGGGGAGTAGGACAAGTACCAGTACTAAGAGTAATATTTTCGTACATGGAAGGGATTGTTTTGCTGGCTAATAATCTTGCCTCACGCGAAAGCATCTCTGGGTGCTTGTCCTAGGCAATAGTAAAATAGATAGCACCTGCCTTGCCACCTCCGCCAGGTTGAAATAACAGCCTAAAACGGTAGCTTGCCGGGCCGTTTTGCGCCCTCGGTATTATGGAAACCCTTACTGTGCATTCAAGGCATTAAGCTTCAAGAACTTTACTATGATACGAGTATAATAGAATACATAGTGTCTCAAAGAAGAGGGAAAGCGGTGGTGGGTAGCGATATATTTTTCGAGTGTCCGGTCCGGTTCAAATGCAGTGAATAAAAAACGCCAAATCGCCAAATATCGCTGAGAACAAAAAAAGTACAGGACAACCCCTTCAGCCTTTGAATCCGATGGGTTTGACTCCACTAAGGCGCACCACGTTACCGCCGCCGCTACCACTGGCTGGGGCCATGTGGGCACCAAAAGGGCCTCCTTCATAGTCCGATTCCATCACATCCTCTTCGGTGTACCTTTCCTCTCGGTAGAGCTCTGCAACAGGCGGGAACGCATCAGATTTACCCAGAACAAGCACAGGCCCAGACGATTGACGTGCAATGTATCCTTTGATAAACCCTTGATCCAACAAACTTATAATAGCACATTCCACATCCACCATTTCTACCCGCAGTCCATAATAACTTGTTTCGTCGTCGCCGAGATTTGAGTCTGTATCAGAATCCTCGTCATCTCCTAGGAAAAGAGGGTTTTCAACCCGCTCTGGGCCATGCAGAAATCCCGCTAATACCAAAATGTGTCTCATGTCGAGTGTGGGTGGCCCTTTCTTTCTCACCCCAGTTTGCTCGGAACGAGTGAGCAAAAAGGCCCGTCGCACAAGGCCTCTCCATAACAGGATTTCACATCTGAGTTTAAGCGTTAGGTACAATTCTGTCCGAACCCAAAACTGCTTTCTGTCGGAATCAGGGCCCTCGTCGCCCAATGCACGCCTGAATCCTCGAAAATCCCCTAGGCGTATCGCGTGACAAATGGGGAGAAACATGTCCCCCAAGCCAGCACATTCAGGTCTTGCCAGTAATGCGTCTGATGGAAATTTGCCGAGTATCATAGCGGCTGCAATCATGTAGCGTGCAATCATCTTTCGTTGCTGGTGATCTCGTGGTCGAGCAAGCGCATATGCGCGTTCAAGAGTGCTGAGAGCGTTCACGAACTGATCTGCGTAGAAATAATGGCGGCCATGGTAGTAGTTGTATGTGCATTGCTCAGACTTCGGATATAGGTATAAATAGGATGGGATCGAGGCGGTTTTGATGTTTGAATGGATGGTAGCGCAGAGACGAATTTGGTTCATCTTAAAACTTGGTTAGTGATATGCCCGCATAGAGAGCTGTTAGGGAGAAGAGATACCTTGAAGTAAAGCTTGAAAAGGTCATTGGCGAGTCGTATTGTTGCGGCTTTCTTTCCCAAAGCTTGCAATGTCGGCGCTGGCGCCGCCGTCGCAATCGTACGTTCGCCAAGTGTAGAGTTGAAGGAGCGTAGGAGCACGTTCATCGCAGCTTCAGAGCATGGGCAGCGAGGCTCCTTGGACAGAGCATCGATTCGAAGTGCGGAGGAGGCGAACAACGCGGACGCAGTCTTAATCACGGAGACAAAGATGGTTCCCTGGACAGAGTTGAAGACTGGGTTGAGCACCCTTCCAAACGTGTGAGAATTAGGCCCATATAATTGCCGAGAGGAGAGTTATTATACCCCATGAATTCTTTGAGATTGTAGAACCAGGCAAGCATGTCCTCAATGCTTGAGTTTACCCCAGGATGCACGGACTTAACATACTCCAAATAAGCCACGATAACGTCGACAAACCCAGGCCAATCTTGACCAAGCGCTCTTTCGACCGAATTCTTGTGATTGTAGCCCCGAAGCTCTGCCACCAAAGTGTTCATCGGCGGGCTACGCAAGAGCGAGGCTGGCGAGAGCAACAGACAGCGACTAAGTTGCTCATGATTCTGATGATTTCGGGCATTGGAAACAGTCTGCAGGAATTGTGCCAAAAGCGGAGAAGTAGAGGGACGAGGCATCTCGGGCGAAATCGCAAAGGGCTGGTGTTCGTCAGAGGCAAGATTGCAGAAAACCGGACAGAAGAGAGGAGGCACCGAGGGTGGAGGAAGATGAATGTTGATGCCTGCGACCTACTCGAGTAGACTTGGACATGCCAAGACATCAAAGCGGTTACCACGCGAAGATCGCAGCCCTCAGATCTCTGGCGCTCGTGCTCGAGCGCTGGTACAGGGATGGTGGCAATGAAATTTGGTTGAGACAATGCCATTAATTTTGGCGATGGTAAACGATCTACGAGAATACCATGCACTTGGGGCTCAGACTGTACGATTTTCACTATTCGACTTGTCATAGCATTAGCTGGTGTCCTCTGCTCGCGAGGAATACCGGTAAGCTGTACTCGAGTGTCGTGAAAATGCCCGTCCTAGAACACAATACCACTGCCAGTATCTTGAGGCTCTGGCGTATCCAGCAACGTGATACCATCAGGAGCCAGACAAACCACAACAGACCGCCGGCAGCAAGAGAGTCTGGGGGGCCGTATAATACTATAAAACAAAAGGATTGCTGCTATTCCCGTATTAAATTTCACAACTTTCAGACCTTAGGGAGGGGCTATACAAGTAGTTTGACCATCTTGAGGCTGAGGGCTGATGAGTAATCAAGGCTCCAACATAATCTTGGCACAAAGCTTCATTTCAGATCAGGCCAAGCAAGAAATCTCCTGTGAGATGCCAGTTCTGAAATTATTCTTATCCGATGGAAGGAGACAGACCCGCCCCCGATTCCTCTCGTCCCTGATCACAGCATGAGACTTTAATAAACCGCCATACTTCTCCCGCAAAAGCTATCTTCAGCACAGTTCCATAGTATATTTGGCTACCGCGTCATCAGCATCCATAGGACTCCTTTGTGCTGAGCTCCAACGAAACCATATCCACGAGCCCCCTATCCTGTTCAGCTCTCACCATCCTCCACTCATCGCTACCTTGACCTCCAAATCCGCCTACTGCTCGCGGCTTCCTCCCGTCATTTATCCAAACCCCGCGGGTATATCACCAAACACCTCACATTCTTCCTCCCTGAAATCCATCTAACTAGTGAGGCCCTTGCGTTCCCAGAGCTGGCCGGAGTTTAGGGCGCACCCCGCAATCATGCACTTTTCCACTCCGTTAGGCCCAATAGTTGGGACACTTTCACTACTTCAAGTCACATCCGCCTTTTATCTTCCAGGAGTCGCTCCAACAGACTACGATAATGGTGGAAAAGTCGCCCTGAACGTAAATAGTCTTACGCCAGCCTTTGTAACAGGACGACCGCTAAGTTCCATTCTTCCATTCGACTATTACCACCCGGATTTCAATTTTTGCCGTCCCAAGCACGAACCTAAGCATGAGTCCGAGTCTCTGGGTTCTATTCTGTTTGGGGATCGTATCCTCGATTCGCCCTTTGAGCTTTATATGACCAAAAATGAGGTTTGCAAGACGCTTTGTGAAACGCAGTACGAAGAGGTGAAATCAAAGTTTGTCAACCTGCGGATCAGGCAGAATTACAATATCAATTGGTTAGTGGATGGGCTTCCCGCAGCTATGGATCGTGATGATGGCGATGAGGAGTACTATTCCCAAGGATTTCCTCTCGGAGCTGTGCAAGAGGGAGATGGACTTCCTTATCTCAACAACCACTACAACATAATCATCGACTACCACGAGATCCCAGGCCGCAATACCAAGCAGTTCCGTGTAGTTGGAGTGGTTGTTCAACCGCTATCCATTTCATCCAAGGTGGATAATGGAATTGCCAACTGCGACGACAAGACACCTGTCACTCTTAAAGAGGATGGCCAAACAAAAGTCGTTTTCACCTATTCAGTCTCCTGGAGACCCTCAGCTACTGCCTGGGCGACCAGATGGGATAAATATCTACATGTATTTGAGCCACGGATCCATTGGTTTTCTCTTATCAATTCGGCGATTATCGTTGTATTCCTTACTGGCATGGTCGCAATGGTGCTTTTGCGAGCGCTCCGCAAAGATATTGCCCGCTATAATCAATTGGATCTCAATGAGGACGTCCAGGACGACTCTGGCTGGAAGCTAGTACACGGCGACGTTTTCCGCTCCCCTACCAATCCCATGCTACTCTCAGTCTTCTTGGGCTCAGGGGCACAACTGTTTTTCATGACAGGTGTTACCATCCTCTTTGCCCTCCTCGGCTTTTTATCACCTTCCAACCGTGGGTCTTTGGGGACAGTTATGATACTGTCGTATACGTTGTTCGGATTCATTGGTGGATACGTTTCCGCAAGAAGCTACAAGTCCTTCGGAGGAGAGGCATGGAAACGAAATATCATATTGACCCCACTGTTTGTTCCCGGAATCGTCTTTGGAGGGTTTTGCCTCCTCAACTTTTTTCTCATATATGAGCACTCGTCAGGAGCGGTTCCGGTCACAACAATGCTGGCCCTTGTTGGGATCTGGTTTGTTATTAGTGTGCCTTTGAGCTTTGGGGGCAGTTGGCTAGGGTTTAAATCTCCGGTAAGTTTTTCGTTCCTGTGATATGAATCGAGCCTGGCTTACATGGTGTGGAAAGCCATTCTCCTCGCCTGTGCGCACAAATCAAATTCCTCGCCAGATTCCCGATCAGGTAATGTATCTGAAGCCGGTGCCAAGCATGCTCCTTGTTGGTATCCTGCCGTTCGGTGCGATCTTTGTCGAGCTCTACTTTATCATGAACTCGATCTGGTTCCACAAGGTCTATTACATGTTTGGGTTCTTATTTATCTGCTATGGTATCATGGTAGGTTGCTTCCCTAATCGCAATATCGGCAGCATGCTAATGGGATTTAGATTATGACCTGCTCTACTGTTACGGTTTTAATGATCTATTTCCTCCTCTGCTCAGAAAATTATCATTGGCAATGGCGATCCTTCTTCACTGCCGGGGCGAGTGCTATTTACATCTTCCTCCACGCTATCATTTACTGGGTCTCTAAACTCAGTCTTGGAGGCCTTACCAGCAATGTGCTCTATTTGGGTTACAGCGCTCTCATAGGTTTCCTGTTCTTTGTTTTGACGGGCACCATTGGGTTTTTTTCCTGTTGGCTGTTTGTGAGGAGGATATACGGCAGTATCAAAGTTGAGTAAGGAATATATGAGCATGGTGTTGAGTGAGTTTTTCGGGTTGATGGGTAGGATTGAATCGAGTCTGATGCATTTCCCATTCATGTATATTCTGTGAAGGGAGGTAGGGAAAAAGTGGGCATGTGTTTAATTTTTCTGCCTTTGTTGTTTCCTTTACATACATCCTCTTGGGTGTTTCTCCAATTCGCGTCAGGCGTCAATGTAGGTGTGGTGTGCCTTAATTGTAGACTTATTTATTTTTTTCGCTTTTTATTTGGGAAGGCGAATACCGGTATTGGTATAATAGACCGGTATACAAAGGAGGGGGGTTTACGAGCTTGTTTGGCTGAAAGGAAAGAAAAATATGATGCTCTTTTCAAGCCAAGCACTATCTTTAAGTTATGCTGTGCGATACGGGAAATCGTTCTCCCCTACGAAACATATATAGTATCATAGCGTGCTGTTGGCTCCTTGTTCTGGTTAGAATTGTGGTACTTAGAAGGCTCTGCGGACCTGAGAACAAACGATAGAAACAAAATCCTAGACAAGCAGTAAGCATTGTCAATATATATTCCCTTCTCCTTTCCTTTGCTTTACTGTCCTTTATTTTGCAGCATTCCTTAGAGAGTTGAGGCCCCAATAATTTTACCTTAACTTCTGCCATCTACTGTATATACCATCCTACAGATCCAAAGATAAGCTATTACCGTTCGATAGCTGACTAATAACCCCCCCACCACCACTCAACCATCCAAACCACTTCTCCTTCCTCCATTCTACAACTCCACCAAACATCCAAACCACATACATCTCCACACCTTCACCCCACAAACAACCAACAAAAAAAAACCAAAACCAATAACCAAAACAATGGAAACTCCCCCTACCACCACCACCACCCCCTCTACCACCCCCTTCCACCGCCGCGACGCCATCCCCCTCTCCATCCGGGGCACACTCTACGGCGCAGGAGCCGGAGCCTTCATCTCAGCAATGCAAAACACCCTAACAAAAACCCCTGTGACGGCCTTCTCCTTCATAACCCGCACGGGGTCCACAATCTTCCTCGCCTCCGCAATGGGCGGTTCATACATGTTTTTTCGCACCGCAGCCGCAAACCTTCGTAACGTTGAAGATAGCCTGAATCCCACTATTGGTGGGGTCGTCGCCGGAGCACTATTGGGGACTAGGGTTAGGACGCTACCGGGAGTTGTGGGGTGTGGGGTTGGAGTGGGCGTTACTATGGGGATTTTTGAGTATACTGGTGGGGCGCTTGGGAGGAAGTTTGCTGGTGGTGGTGGTGGGAGGGCGGGGGAGTTGGGGAGGAAGGAGGCGGTTAGAGCGCAGGGGAGGAGGGATGGGAGGGAGAGTATTAGGGAGTTGGGGGAGGGGAGAGGTTTGTGTTGATTGATTGATTCTTTTTTGATTTGAGCTTTTTTGGTTTTTTGGTTTTGTTTGATGGGGGGTGGAAGGCTGACTGTGACTGGCTGACTGACTGGCTGGGGGGGATGAGTAGGTATTTATGGACCTGGATGGGAAGAACGGAGGAGGGAGAGGTTGACGGAAAAGTATGGGATTGATTTTGATAAGGTCAAGTGAAAAGTAAAGTAAGGTGTCTTGTGCAGCACGGTTCACTTTTTCACACCCTCCCTACCTCCCTCACTTTCTTTTCTTATCTGGTGGGCTTGCTTTTTCTTTCTTTCTTGAGCAATGGCGGTGATGACCACAGGGGGTAGGAAGGTATAACACTCGTACATAAAAAAACAAAGACAAGCGGAAAAATAATGATCCCGACTCAACAACTTTATTTCCCTTTTTTTATTTTAGAAGTCCCCCATTCTCATTTCATTGCAATTCCCATTTTCTCATTTTCCCCTTATTTTTCCTCATACGTATAAAGTTCTCATCCATCCATCCATATATCACGACACGGACATGAATTATGATACCTAATTGATTGATATCATCAATTAAAACTAACTCCCAAACATCGAGTGACAAGTCATGAACTCTAGCAGCAAACCTTTTTTCTTTTCTTTTCTTTTCTTCTCTCTCTCCCTTCCTTCATTCCTATTCTTTATTTCACTCGTACAAGTTGTAATAACTCCCATCCATCAATCCATCCATCCATAGCCTCAGCTTGGCAGGCAGTTTGTGAAAACAAGTAAGAAACGAAAAAAAAAGATAGGAAGAAGGAAAAAAAGGATTACATGAAAAAGGATAAGTCAGGAAGAAAAAAAGAAAAAAAGGCAAAATCGAAAACTCCTACCCATACCCATACCCATACCCATACCCATACCATACCATACCATACCATACCATACCATACCATACCTAGCCAGCCAGTTTAGTTATAGTTATACTATTTTTTTTTGTCGTTATTCCTTATTCCCATTCTTATTCGTGCATTTTTGTGTGAAGTGGAGAAATGACTCGGACACAAAAGAAAAGGGAAAAAGAGAAAGTAATCCCACTCTACTAAAACAATGAATGAAGAACAAACATATGAACCCGAAGGTCCTTGTGTTTTTTTTTCTCTTTCCTTTTTTCCTCTTTTTTTTTCCCCCCTACCTGCTATTGTGAGGCAGTTAAAGCATGGCCCGTCCGTATACAAGATAGATAGATAGGTAGATAGGAAAGAAAAGAAAAAGAAAGAAAGAAAAAATTAAACAAAAAGTAGATAGTCGAGATTCCGAATATCAAGAGAGAAATAGCCGAGAATGAAAGAAATTTGTGTAGAAAGTGACACTAAACTAAAAACAAATAAACGCCATATCCGTTTTGACCCTGACTCGAAAAAGGTGTAGGAAAGAACCCTAGAGTGTTAAAGAGAAGTAAATGGAAAGAAGAGAGAATGAAAATGAGAGAAAGATATGGAAAAAAGGAACAGGGAAAGAGGACAAGAGTCTATCATAAGATCCTCATCTGCCGCGGTCTCGTGGCAGCGCACAGAATGGCGATATCCTCCTCCTGACTGACCGCCACGCCACCACCACCATTCAGACACCCATCCACATCAGAGAACTGTGTATCGAGTAGTAGGATAGAGTCCTCCTCCTCCTGGTCTTCGGAGCACTCCTCTACTTCCTCCTCCTCCTCCTCTACCTCCTCCTCAGCACTATCGTTAACAATGCGGGTACCGGCTGGGGAAGGGCCGGGCGTAGCATAACAGACAGTGCCATCGGAGAGTGCCTTCCACCACTCGTACGGCAAGAAAGCGAGTTGTCCGCCGGGTGTCACGCGACGGTACAACAGCCCGCTGATAGTACGCCACGAGCAGACGGATTCTCCGGGCATGACGGACCAGAAGTCGTACCAGGCAAGCATCTCGATGGTGAGGTACTGACGTTGCTGGCAGAATTCCCAGATCTTGCGGTTGGTCTCACTGACTTCTAGTTCTGGGGTTGCGGGTTCGTTGGTGGTGGTGTCGGCGCAGCAGAGGCCGCGAAGGCCGTTGTGGAATGTGACGTTCAGGTGTCGGAGGCGCCGCCAGGTGTTGGTCTGGTCGAAAAGGTGCCGGCAGACATGGATGTTGCGGAGCGTCAGGGATTCGAGGGTGTCGTTGTGAAGGACGAGGCGAGGACAGAGGTGGTCTCTCGTGCTGTCGTGTGCTGCTGAGTTATAGAAGCGAGTTTCGGGGGCGAAGGCAGGTTCACCGATATTCACTTCTATGTGAAGGTGCTTTATTGTTTGATAGTTTGGGATGGTGGCGCACAAGATGGTGGCAGCGGTAACTAAGAATGATTAGTCTCTTTTTTTATTTTTTTCGGTTCCACACGGCTCACACCCGATTGCTAGTTTGGTGGGGGTGGGGAGGGGGGAGGGGAGGGGGGGGGTTTACCCTGTGAAGGGGCTAGAATAGTAAGTCGCTCTACTGCCAACGCCTCCAAATCATATCTCATCCAGTCCTCAATATACCAACCGGGCCATCTCACGGAGGGATTATCCTCCAACATGCCCCCAGGTAACCCAGCAATTATGACAACCAATTCCTTGATCTTCCGACCAGGTCCTCTAAACGCTTTACGCCTCTTCACTGGAAGCCGCGGCTTGACTAGGGTACCGTTGCCATCCGTTTCCAGGACTGGTTGCTTTCCCTTCTTTTTCCAATCAACCTCCGGATAATAATACCCACTTAGCGAGTTTAACTGGGCCATGCTGGTAACAACAGCAGGCGAGTACAAGTGCGGCTGAAGATAGGCGCGGGCGAATCTATTAAGGCGAGATAGGCGAGAGAGCGATCTCCTGCGCTCAAGCAATGCGCAAAAATTGTGGTTCAGAAATCGGGGGTCCGTGTATTCGATAAAATTGGACGAGATCTCGCCGCAATCACCACGAAGCGCATGCCCAAAGATTTCTACCAGGGCTGTAGGCGGGAGTGAATCAAAACCCACTGCTGCACCGTGATGGGTCGATGGTGAAACGCGCTGGAAATCTCCGATGGGCGCAGGGGATGACGGTGGTGGTGGTGGCATGCACGGAACTGTCTCTGATTCCGTGCATTTCGGCGACTTGGCTATCGATTGAGGGGTGGTCGGGGATGAGTTACCATGGGTACGAGAGGAAGTGGATGCGGCCAAAGGCGAGGGGGAGGAGGAATTGTCATCATCCTCAGCCGAAACACAGGCAGGTGGTTCGTCCGCTAGGGTGACGGAGCTCGTGGAGCTTGCAGGGGAGGGGGCAGAGTTCAACAGCAAGCTGTTCTTGACCTTTGGGGACGCATCGGGTGTGGGGGGAAAGGTTGTCATGGCCCGTGAAACCTGACAAGACAGAGGGCGTGACAGGATCAGGACTATATCTCGGAAGACGGGGGTAGGGTAGATAATATGGGTGGAGGAACAAGTAGCGGGAAGAAGTTTGTCGCGAATGGCAGGGAGCCTTGCGGGATGGATGTGGAAAAGCAGAAAGCGAGCGGGGAGACGACGATGCTATTGGCTGGGGGGGGGGGGGGGAAGGAAAAGAAAAAGGAAAATGCTGGCGGCACGAGGAGGAGTTAGAGATCGAAATCAGAAATTGGGTGGAAAATGGAAACGAACGGATGCAATAGCAGAACCAAGTAACAGTGTTAATAGCTGAAGCTTTTCGCGGGTCTAAGCGAGACGCGATGCAAGCCAAGTAATGTAAGTTTAGTTGGATTAGGATTGAGCCTTCCACAAGCGATAAGGAAGGAGCGATGTTGGTGGTGGATAAGAGGAGGGAGGGGAGGAGGGAAGAAAGAGTTAGAGGCCTGGCTAGACAAGCCGAAACGTTGGGTAGTGGAGGGGGAGTGAGTTAGGTGAAGGGAGCTTATGGGTATGATATGATACGGTAAGGTAAACTTTTGGCGTGGTTTCCCTAGCGCTAACCGGGCCCTTTGGTATTTGAGGGGGATAAGGAGTGATAGCTCTATGGGTTACGCGTAACTTTTTCTTTTTTTTTTTTCCTTCTTTTTTTTGCAACGACTGGAATCGGGCACAGTCCACAGAGAGAGAGAGAGAGATAGATAGAGAGAGAGAGAGAAGGCTTAGGAAGATGAGCAGCTTTCTCTCGAGATTTTTTTATATTTTTCCCCAGTAGAAAAGGATGGTCCCCGGTTTTTCGATATGATAACCGGACCCGTGCCGGTAAAAACTTGTTACCCTAAACCCCGGTCGGATGTTGGAGTACCGTACACGTACACGTACAGTACCGGTACTCTCTAAAAAATATAAAAAATCCCGTGATGAACTTCAAATTTAATTCTCCGAAGAGAAGATTCGCCACCGAGAAAGTGTGAAAGGGAAAAAAGAGGGCTGGCTGGTTGAGTTGTGTTTTTATTTCGTCGCCCAGGGCTGGGGGCGGACAAGGCGAAGGGTTTATCATGCGCGGCTCACTCCCCGAAGTTGCTTGGTATGATATTTACGATAACATGAGTTATGTGCTGCACTGCACTGCACTGCACTGCACTACACTGGTATCTGAGGGGGGACTCAATTTACATGAAGAAAAATCATCTTCCTCTGTATCCTTCAGCATTCGCTATTCATCACTCGGGCAGCCTTACTGTAAACTTTTGATAAGGTGGGAGGGAGGGTTAATTCATTCCACTCGTGAGTAATGAGAACAGGGTACAGTACTCGAGTACCGGTACGCATCACTAGGGCGTTGTGCTTATTGTCACTACTCGAGTATGATACCGTACCAGTAAGTTAAACCCTAAAATGCGATTGATTCAGGGTTAGGGTTTGTTTCCAATTGCCCGTTTTTTTTCTTTTTGATTGGAATGCCGGTGCCAGATCAACAGGTCGAACGAACGCCATAAAGTGCCGGTATGATAACGGTATCGGCGCTGTGCTGCGCCCTTATGACTCGAAATCAAGCCAAAAACTCCCAACCACAATCACATCTTGAGGAGGATATAGTTTGATAGGAGTACCGTACTCGGAAGAAACCCATCCAGTTGTATTTTTTTTCTATCGCATTTTCAATAAGAGTAAACAGTAAGAGTTGGAATAGATGAGGATCTCTCGCTAGGACCTTTAGAGTTGCCTCCCCCAGTAAGACCCACTGGACCCGTGCTTTCTTTCTCCCCCTTATCATAATCCAAAGGGGAACGGTCCCAGCGTCATTATCGTCTCTTTATAGGGAGAACTATTGGTAGTCTATTCGTGGGGATTATGAGCCATGCATGGTTCTTGACAAGGCTGTTTTACAAGTACTTGGGCGCAAGCTAAGTCATGGTGCAAACTAAGCCATAGCATGGCGCAATGGGTCTCGAATTTTGGTGTGTGTTTTTTTTTCCCGTCGATCAATCCCAACCTACCTGCCTGCCACCATAACTTACAAGTAATTCGCGCGCAAGTGGCAGATGAGCCCCACTGCCGGTAGGTATTTTATGCATAATATTATTATTATGTAAGAACAATAAATTACCCATGGGTTGCTACGAGTAGTTTTCAAAGTGCCCGGCACGATAAACTACGTACCAGTGTCATGCTTGTGGAGTAGAGCACGGTAGTTAACCTACATTAGACTGGGTCGCAAAGATAAAGGGCGGAAAAAAAGGATCAGCAAGATTATGCGGGGTAAGCTAGTTTCCCTCAGTGGAAAAATTCTGGGTTAGGGGGATACTAGAGATCTATTTGTTTATAATATGAACCCTAAAAGAACCATTCCAAAAGCCTTGATTCCTTCTTCTTCTTAGGTCTCAGTTTGGCCTTATACTAGTATACCATCAGATTCTTAATAAAAATCCATAGATTTATGATAGAAATCACAGCCAAACACAGAGTGCAACTTCTACCTTTTCCTCTGCCTTACCCTATCATACCAGTAATCGATCAACACTCCTAATCCTTGCCTTGACGCCCAAAGCTTTCTTTCCGCCCTTAACGAGCATGCGCGAAGTGCTCGAGCACCGGTAAATAATATTATGATAGATATCATAGATGAATAAACAAATAAAGAGGAAAAGAAAACAAGCTCATCCCCATCCCACCCTACAATAATCCGGTACGGTAAGATACTAACGCAGCACTGTGCAGTACTAGATCGTATTTCCAAGTAATATTTATCAAAAAGGACCAACCTGCAGCAAAACGGTACAGTACAATAATACGGCAACTTAAAATCTCACAGTACGACGCAGGCATAATAATTACCATATCAATCACCAACACCAAAGCAACTCTACCAGTATTTTAAAAGGACCACACTATAAGCCACCGTACCGGTACTCGCTCAAAGCTAGGAACTTTCACCACCATAACTCCCCCCCCCTCTCCTACTATCAGTATCCAGGCGGACGGAACGTCTCGCAGCCTAGGGTCCGTCCGGGAACTGGCAGAAGAGGCCTAAAACACTGGCATCTTATAATACCCTTCCTTGTTTCAGAAGTTAAAACATACTACAATATGTATGTTTCGCATTCGGGCCTACAACAAGTACCCTGGGTATGATAGCGGTATCATATTGCACTAGAGAGCCTTGATGCTCTGCTCGGGTAGGTAGGTATCATATCGGATATTGGGCAATAGTGTATCTCGGTATTATATATTGCTATGATAGCTCGTTTTTTATGTGCAGTATTTGGAAGGTATATACTTTAATACAATAAAATATGGTATTGATATGGTTGTGGTATTATAGAATCAATGCCTTCTCAGGCACAAGCATTTACAAAGTGTCCACGATAGAGTTTGTAAGCAATTAGTTTGGGTTAACTTGCAAATAATTCTTGCCTGTCTTGCATGGAAACATCTCCCCGGTACTCGTACTCGTACTTAATTTTGGGAAATGGCCGTAATCTACGCCTATAGATAGGTGCTAGTACTAGTAACTCACCTTCAGGATATAGGCGCTTTAAAAATCGCCAGGTACTGTACTATAATAACTTGGTTAAAATTCAATTGAACTGCAAGACTATCATATTCTAAGTGGCATCTTGAATTGGGTATGGCTCGTAATGAGCCTACACGGAAGAGGTACTTTCACCATCGAGTGGAAAAGGAGGGAGGGAGGGAGGCAGGGAGGGAGGGAGAGTGGAGCAAGAAGATAGAAGCTGAGGTAAAAAAAGAAAAGGAAAAAAAAAAAGGAAACAATAACAACGTTGATAAAACTGTAAGCCAACGAACCAAGGAATCTACTCCAGTCCTAAATAACCCATTTCGTGAAATGACCAGATCCCCTTTCCCCCGCCCCGCGTCCAAGCCCCAGCCAGACCACCCACAAGAGGAAAATGAAGAAAAAAAGAAAAAAAGTATCATAGCATGAAAACATAATAGATATAGAGAAGTAGGCATTTCGAGTTCATTATTTGAGAATAATAGGTGTTTTTTCGTCTCGACTAGTGATCCGCTGGGTATCAGCCGCGCCCACTGCGCTGGTTATCCATTTGACAAAGTCTACTCATAACACCCCAAATACTTTACTGTATCTCATCTCTATTTTCGGTCAAAGAACCATGAACCGCGCTTAGGATGCTGGGTTTCCTGTTGAGCTGCAGATCCCTGGACACCAGAGAGTGGCACTGGTGCTCCATTGACGTCGCCGGATGCACCCCCGCCACCACGGAGGGGTTTCGCGATGCGAGATCCCTGAAAGTTAAAGTTCGATCCTCCAATCCCCCGGGTACCGACCTTGGCAGCTTCTAACCGCTCCTTTACGGCAGTAAGTTGTGCCTCGAATCTGTGGTCACAAATGTCGGGTTAGCATTTGTATCGCAAAACTATGGCTCTAACCTCATGAAGTACGTACCTATGATTGGCAGCGGTTAGTTTCTCTTGGGATTCCTGAAGCAGGCTTTCCAAGCTTTGTATCCGCTCGTTTCTAGCATTGAGCTTGCGTTCGGCGATAGCAACTTCCTTCTTTAGCGTGCTATTCTGTTCAACTAATTGCCGTTGAACGTGGGTAAGCTGTTCGAGGTTTCTTTCGAGGAAAGCCATCTTCTTCTGCTGGGCTCGGTTGTTTGACGAACGGAGAACATTGTTGTATTGTTCCCGCGTTTCGTCTAGGCTGATTTCGAGCTCGACAACCTGCATAGGTCAGCGTTTGATACTACGAGAGGAAAGGCGTGAATCTTACCCGTTCACAGCGATTCTGCAAGTCACGCATAAGAGACTTCTTCATAACATCAAATTCAGCAATCTGTTGGGCAACAGTTTTGCCACCAGGCAGAGCACCGGCGGTGCCATTTGTGGCGGCACCGGCTTTGACCCTTCGTTGCAGTTCATCCACGGAAACTTTCAACCTTTCGTTCTCGTCACTCTTCTTGGAGAGCTCCTTCTTCAAATCTTCTAGCATCTGTACCTCAACATCTTGTTTGCTAAAATACGCCTGTTCAAGCCGGGCCTTGACCTCCGCAATATCCTCATCGGAGAGATTCCTCTCTAGCAGCTCCTCAAGCTCTTGTTCAAGATCCAGCAGTCTTGTTTCGAGTTCTTCTCGGCGTTTCTGCGCCAAATCTTGTTCTTCGGAGCGTTCGTTGAGCGAGAGCTCTGCTTGACGTATGATACCTTGGGTTTCTACAAGCCTAGCCCGGAGGTCTCTGATATCATCAGATGTGATTTCTTGGCCAGAGGCAGAGTTGTCCTGAATTGCATCTAATCGATGTATGACCTCCCTAATCATCCGCTCATTATCCGAGAAGACCTCACCACCCAGATCGAAACCAGCCATCATCTTAGCCATCTTTTCCGCCTTCCTCTTCTCTTTCTCATCCAGCAAAGCTGATGTCTCTTTGGTTGACATTTTGACGTCAAGAAGATGCTGCTTAACTTCATCTAACTCTGAGGTAAGCTCAGAATTCGCTTCTTTGAGCCCATCCATAGTGATCTGGGCTTCCTTGCTCTCGAACGAGACTTTCTCGAGCTGCAACTTTAACTCATTGACCTCGCCTGAGAGTTTTTCGTTATCCTTGCCAGTTTTGGTGTCGTGTTCTTTCAAAAATGCGAGCTCCTCTTTTAGATCAGCTAAGGTTTTCTCGGAGGCTGCCAATGCAGATTCCCGGTCCGCCAATTGATCTTGCAATTCATTCTCCCTCCTGAGGAATTCGTCCTTCTCATCCTTTTCTAGAATAACCGGTGTTGATGATCTCACTTCAACACGGCTTTCCGGACGAGATGGGCTCTGCACAGCCTCGGCAGCTGCCAGCTTGGATGGTGTATCTGCCCGTCGGGTTCTGGCATCTACTTTAGGCAGCTCAATTTTGATTGGGGGCACCCACTTCTCCTTCGGAACCGGATCACCACTACGCCATATTGTAACCTCCCCCTCCAAAGAAGCAATATATTCGGCAAATGTAAGGTTTTGGTTTTGAGCCTTGATGAGCAAGGACTTGAGTTCGGCCGGCGATAGTTCTGCATTGATTTTTGCCTTGTTTTTGATAGACTTTGCGCGCATACCAAACCGGAGAGTTGAGAGGGTCTCATCATCGTTGTATGATGAAGGGGAACAATTGATGATCAGGGTTGTCCGGGAATTACCTCCCAAAGACTCTTGGAGAATACGAGTAAGTTTTGAATCTCGGTAAGGAACATGGGTAGATTTTCCATCTGTCAAGGCATTGATAACCATTCCCAGAGCAGAAAGAGACTTGTTGATTTTCTTAGCCTCCTCAAGAGTTTGCCCAGAAGCACCAGTCTTCCCGACCTTTTCGGAACCAGCCAGATCGACCAAGTACAGATAACCCGCTTTTTGTGACCCTGTCTCGACATTTTTCTGGTTAATCTGGACAACGAATATGGAGTGCGATCGCGAAGACTCCTGGTTCATATTGGTTGCGGCGACAGCACGAGCACTTCCACCCCTCCTCATAACCTCGTAGACCTCCTGAACACTTGACACATAAATTTCCAGTAGGCCTTTGACATAGACACCCCTGCTCTTCTCTTCGTGGACAGGCAAATTGTCGTTTGCAGGATTAAGCAAGTCTCGGATTCGTTCCATGTAAATCTCCATGTATGAGACTCTGACGGTGTATTCAATGTTACCAGGAGAAGCCAAGATCGAGGCGAAAATTTGCTCCACAATTCTCGGGATGATACCCTTGGAGGATTCATTGTCGATATCTGCACCCATCATGGTGTAAGACTTTCCCGCACCCGTCTGACCATAGGCGAAGACCGTGCCGTTGTAGCCGTTGAGAATATCGTCGACCGTAGACCTGATAGAAAAGTCAAAAACATCGGCCTGTTTGGAGCTCATGTCAAACACCCGATCGAAGGTAAAGGCCCCAGCGGCCTCTTTGCTCTACAGGAGGTGTAAGCTATTGAACCACTGTAACCAAATATTCCTCAAACATACCGTAAGCTCGCATGTATCCTCTGAAGGAAACGACACAATCGGCTCACCACCCTCTCTGATTTCCGTTGAGTTCTGCGGACGGAATCGAGCGACCACTGATGAATTTCTTAAGTCAATAGAAGTATCCCGGGTCTAAACAAGGAGGTTTCTAGCCTACCCTTAATGGTGTTGTAGCTCCCCGTACCACCGCTCCTGCGAGTAGGTAAGTCACTGGAACCCCGAGGAATAGAAGGGGTTATCATACGCCATATTTGCTCAAGATGGGTTTGTCTGAAAGAAAAGAAATATCCTCGCCTGAGGTTGGTTTCTACCTCGCTCGCACAGGTAGCTCAGGAGAAACACGGGACGAGATGACTAAAGCGGGGAGCGGGGCTCTTAAACGAGTGAGAGAAACTTCCTTTGGATTCTTCTTGTTTCTTTTTATGCTTTCCAGGGGGTTTTGTTTGGACCTCGCTGCGCGTTGGCGAGAGGGACGTTAGGCAAAGGAGTGTTAGCACAGTTGTTGTTGTTGAGGTTTGTTGACGGATTTTCCCCTGCTCTCCTGTTCTCATACAATTCGTTCGTGGTGCAGGCTGGAAGAAATCCTGGCTTAGAATTACCCTTTTAGGGCCTATGTTGCTACTTCGGGACGGGGTTTCTCCCCGCTTCCTCTCTCGCTGGGGGGTTCACAAAAATGTCACTCGGTAGAATGACTTATGGGCCTAATCTTGGCTTAAAAGTGTAAGGAGAAGGTCGGGGGATGAATTAATGATTAGAGAGCATAAAAACGATCTTGATTTTGGAGACAAACACCGTTTCAACTACTAAAGTGGGCACTTACATTTGGTTTGGGCTCTCGGGGGAAAGGGGCTAATCTATTAGATTTCGGTGGAGGAGTTGGCTCGCAGAACTGACCATGTTTGGGGCATGGCTTATCAATTTAGTGTTAATGATTCACCTGGATATCATATAAACAAAAGGTGGTGCTAGCAGAGGAAACCACGACATTTCATTACGGAGGAGTTTATTAGGAAACAGTAGATCAAAAAACCCAGGATTAAATATCAAAAAAAAAAAGACAAAAACTTGCAGAGTGAATGAAACCAATGTGAAAACGGAAAACGGAAACCAGGTAGGATAATGAGAGTTGATGGTATGAGAAGTAAAGTAGGGAAGAATCATGCCTTCGGTAACCCCGTCTCAAGTTTTCCACAACATTCGAGCCTACCATGGTATTGACCGCAGGAGAAAAAAAGAAAGAAAAAGAAAAAAATCCCTTCAACGCCCAACATGACAGGACAACTCCCGGATGGGTATCAACACCCCTCCCAGCTCTTCTCCACTGTCTCACGGACCCTCTTAACATACTCCCTCTTATTGTCCTTATAAAGGTTCGAAGCCTCGACATTGGCCGGGCTCGAGGTATTGGGGTCGTTCAGGAGACTAGATAAAGGAGTAAGTCAGGGTACGCTCTGACCAGGCCATGGAAGCTGGATCTCCCAGATGACTAGGATGAGAGTAGACGCAATGGCGGCCAGAGCTGGAGCAGAGGAACTGACCTTTGAATACTAGTTAGGATAGCGGCAACATCGTAGGTTGGGCTCCATCTATTTTGCAAGATATCCAAACAAAGTTCACCAGTGGCGTAGACATTGGGGTGAAACATTTGACTAATGAATTTCACAGACGGAGGCTTATTCGGATACTGCTCCTCGAAATGCATGACGAGACGGAAAGTGCCATCCTCGAATGGGGTATCAACAGGGCCGATTATAACGGCGTTCCTATGAGCATGCTAAGTATGTGAAGGCGTTGGGAGGGAGGAGCGTGGCAAGAGTTTCATAACATCAAAAAGCGAAGGGTATGAAGGGGGATAGGATGGGGAGTGAGAAACAAACCAGGTCATAACATTATCGCTAATAGGAGACGCACTAACACCGGCCGGCGGGTCTGTTTGCATTCTCTGGGAGAAAACTCGTCAGTATCGATTAGGCTATGACTCGAATTTCTTTGATACCTTGAAATCTCTCATGAGGCGGCGGCGGGCAGAGGTAGACATTGTGAGAGCAGAATGTTGAATATGTTAATAGAAAGATGTTGCTCTTTGAGAGGTTCAGTAGCGGGGACAGTTGACAGTTGAGGGGAAGGATCTGAGTTGTTGTAGCGGTAATGGGGAGAGAGCTCAAGTGGTGGCACAAAGGTGCGTGAAGCGCTTAGTCAGTAGGGGGGGCAGCAGACCAAGATAAGGAAATTTGCCAAGGCTGGTTGAGGGTGAGCGAGAATATTCTGCGTGATGTGGACTGACTGAGTCTGAGGGGATTTATAGATGCGGTTTGAAGTTAAATTGGGGCAAGCTTATGAGCGAAATAATATTGCTATGTAGTAATACCATGGTGCTGGAAAAGCGCCATAGGAGGGTTTGGGTTTAGAAATAGTGGGAGGAAATGGGGAAATTTTAGGGCGCTTGGTTCATGGATCTTTTCCATTGATTGCACCGGTTACAACCTAAAATCCGAAGATGACCCCCAATCCATACCCGTACTCGTACCGGTACTCGAGTACCATAGATTGCGATTTTTTTATATCCCTACAATCAATGTTGATGGAAAAATTGACATTACTTCCGGAGATAATTTTTCCCCGGAAACAAGAGTGTCGCCACACACAGAGGCGAATAATTATATTTTTCTTATGTTCCCTGCCACCCAGAGCCTTTAGCATTACCTGCAATAGCACATTTTATTCCACCAATCATGGGGCTTTCTACATGCATTTCGTATCCATGGCTTTTAGGCCGGATTTCTATAGAATCTCAATCCATGGATCCGTGGCGACAAGTGAACTGAGCGGGCTCATCAAATACTGCGGGTTTTGGCATTATGATAGCGGGGAGGGGCAACGGCCTTTCATTATGCACGGTACGTGTTGAGCAAACTACTTGTAGCTTAGACTACCCTATGGATTCGAGTATGCACAGTACTATCTTGACGAGATAGAGGGGAACCACGGGGATTCCAAGCACGGGAATGGGGGGTTATTGTTTCTTAGAACGCTGATCAACCCTTGATAGTAGCTTTTACCTGAAGTGTTAAGGGCTGCAGTGGTATGGCTCTTGGCGTATGTGGTAAATTGCGATACTGGTAGGGAACGGAGGCATCAAAAATGCTTCTTCTGTGTTTTTCTACTGCCGCAGAAGCTGGTAAAATTCGCTGCCCGTCCCAGGATCTTTTGACTGCGACCCAGTAGGGGTGAGGATTGGCACTCTACTTGGAAGAGTGATGTTTCATGAAGATGCTCTAATGCTGAGGCGCTTTGTGAATGATCACAGTTATTTTTTCTTTTTTCTCCTTCCCCCCTGGTGTTTATAACTTGTATAATCTTGTATCATACCTATAGTGAGGTTTAGCGGTGGGAATAGGCCGGAAAAAAGCAACCACTTAATAGTAAGTGATTATGCTTAAATAAGAGCAAAATGTGAATTAAATAATGTAGAAAAATTGAAAAACAGAAACAAAAAAAGTATAAGAATTAAAGGAAAAATTATTTACTATGGATAATAGGTCTGATAGTCTATTAATATCCTAGTGTTAGATGGGGGTTTTATTTTTTTCACTTTCTCAGACTTCTGTTTTAGTTCTTTCAATATCAAACTCCCCTTTCTTACTTCCATCTACTAGTAAGAATAATCTAGTTCCCTTCAATACTCTTTCTATGTACGTTAGTCTATGTTGTAATTTACGTCAAGGTATCGTAGCTAAATACTGAGGCGTGCCAAGACCCCGTGTCCACAAACTTTTTTTCACGCCTCTGATCCCGCTGTCTCGGAGTTGGAGGATCCTGGGGCGGACCCAGTGAATTCATATCACGCTCTTGCAGCTGCCTGATCTAGGAATGGTAACTTTATTTGCGCAGGAATCCAGGCGAAAGTGTCGGTAAATTTTCATACTCGAAATGGGGGCTGGGTACTGGTATTAATCCGCATTGTGTTTGCCAAGCCCTGACCGCAGCACGTTTGGCCTCGATTCAAGCACAACTAAGCACTCGAGTCTCGGACTCTTGCTCGGCCGTCGGTTGGGCTTTGCTGAATCGTCGCTTACCCACGGCGACTTGCATGTGAGATTCTTCCTCCCCCCTCCACGGCCTGGACCAAAATGTTGTAAGAGAACACCTAAACCCACCTTTTATTAAGCTTAGAGCCCCTTTCCTCTTTCTTTTCTCTTCCCTCCTAATTATCTAAATCTCTAGAATGTCCTTCCTGCGTTTCGTTCCCCCCCCAAATTACTATCGGCTGTGGGCCATTATCAGACCCGGGCTTTTAGCCATTCGGTGTTGCGTTTGGTCCCAAATGCCTACATCTTATCCGCAGCTCGTACCCCCACTGGAAAGGTATGTCGTATAACCCGAGGGTTTATAACTAATGGTGGCTCACAATCTACAGTTTCAAGGAGGGCTCAAGGACGTTTCTGCCCCACAACTTGGATCCTGCGCTGTTAAAGAAGCAATCTCCCGGGCAGGTGTTCCAGCTGCGGAAATCTCAGACGTCTACTTTGGCAATGTTTTGCAAGCGTCTGTTGGCCAAGCTCCGGCAAGACAGGTCGCCTTGCTCGCCGGTCTACCAGAGACGACTGAAGCGATTACGGTGAACAAAGTTTGCGCTTCGGGGCTTAAGAGTGTTACGCTTGCTGCCCAGAATATCCAGTTGGGTCACGCGAAGCTACAGGTTGCTGGGGGTATGGAGAATATGAGCCAAGTGCCATATTATTACCCTCGAAGTACACCTTCATTTGGGCATGTTACGGTTCAGGATGGCTTAATAAAAGATGGGCTCTGGGATGTATACAATCAGATTCAGTAAGCAATGGGAGTGTGGGCAAGTGTGATGAGAGTTCTAGCTAATCTGCTAATCTAGCATGGGGAACTGCGCCGAGAATACCGCCAAGAACCTATCCATCTCGAGAGAGGATCAGGACGCATACGCAATCGAGTCCTACCGTCGAGCAAAGGTGGCGTGGGATTCCGGAGCTTTTGCGGAGGAGGTTACTCCCGTTACCATCAAAACAAGAAAAGGAGATGTAATTGTTGCGAAAGATGAAGAATATGAGGCAGTGAGGTTGGACAAAATCTCGACCCTTAGGCCTGCATTTCAGAAGGAAGGAGGTACAATAACGGCTGCAAACGCGAGCACATTTAGCGATGGAGCAAGTGCCGTTGTGATCGGAGATGAGTCTATGGCGCGGAAGTACGGAGGAAATAGTAGAGTGCTGGTGAGAATAGTCAGTTATGCCGACGCTGCCACAAAGCCTATTGACTTCCCCTTGGCGCCAACCTTCGCTATCCCGAAGGCACTTGAGAGAGCTGGTTTGGGAGTTAAGGATATTGCAAAATGGGAAATCAATGAAGCATTTGCTGCCGTTAGTAAGGCGAATGAGAAGGTACATACAACTCAACTTCTTTGCTTAATAATCTCGTAGTCTTCGGCCGTGAGACTAATTTCGTGTATAGATTCTCGGCCTTGACCCTGCAAAGGTCAACGTGAAAGGGGGAGCGATCAGTTTAGGGCACGCACTGGGGTCATCAGGGTCCAGGATTCTGACAACGTTGCTGTACGTTCTCGAACCGGGGGAGTACGGCGTGGCAGCGATTTGCAATGGTGGAGGTGGGGCGACGGCACTGGTTGTTCAACGGATTGAGAGTGTATAGTAATCAACGGTGGTCGAGTGTTGTAATTACTGCTTGCGAAATATAAGCATGCGTTTAGGGGTCCAAAAGAATATAGCGAGGAAGCTTGACAAAACTGTTAGGAAACCGGTATTCATTTACTAAAGAAAAGTTGAGTGATGGGAGGTGGTGAACTGAGGTGACCAAAGGAACGAGTAGCTTTTTTTATCTAAAGCATAGGCCTCAAGAATTGAAGGGAGGTCTAGAGTATGTGTCCTTTTCTGCCTTGCGGGATTTGAGATTACGAGTGCCTGCACAGGAAATGAGCACAGCAATAAACTTCCCTTGTTCCGGCCATACTGAAAAGACTTGCCTACGATATCCTCACCGGAATACGGCGCTCCGAATGTGGGCGAAAGATATCAATTCCTTTCCCCAGTGGCAGAGGGGGATGCCCAAATTGTGGAATGTGGTGAATATACCTTTGTAAGAGATTTTAGGATGTTAGCTTTTAGAGCCTTTCTTTCTTTCTTTCTTTTAGGTTCCGGTTTTCATCGCTCATTGGTGGGGAGCTTTGATCTCCCGGTATCACTCGCAGTCTTGAGTAACTTAGTGTGAAAATGCGTAGGTTTTAGCAGCGGAAAAAGTTGATTGATTTTTTACCTATCTCAAGAGACAATGAGCGACGCAACTCTCATATAGCCTTCCTCCACACATACACACATGGTACACAAAGAAGTGACAAGGAAGATAAACAATGAAAGTTAAAACAACAAAGAAGATATTAGAGTAGCATATTGCAACACTCCCACCCTTCCTGTCACGCCTGTAAATCCTAAGAGCCCTGCCTATAGCATTGTAGAAACTCATTTAAGAAGTGAAACAATGATTTGACCAGCCTCATTAAAAACCTATCATGCTGCCGTGATAGGGAAAAAGAGTACTGCCTACAGGTTGAAAGAAAAATAAAAAATTCAAGTAACATTTTCAATAAATGATCGTAATCCTAATCCTTGAGTGTGCTTTTGGTGAGTATCGCGGGTGAGTGCTTTGGTCAAGATATCGGCCGTCATACTTGTTGTACTAAGGTATTGGAAGGAAATAAGTCTCTTCTGGTAAGAGTCCCGAACATGATGATATTGGATCGCAATATGCTTGGAGCGAGTGTTGAATCTTGGTTGCTGGATAAGGTGAAGGGCGCCCATGTTATCACCGTAGAGCAGTTGAGGGGTATAGGGCGTTGCTGTAAGTTCATGGTAGAGTCTTCGAAGCCAGATAGTAGCCTCTCGTGTTGCCTCTGAATACCCGATATATTCAGATTCGGTTGACAAGAGCGAAACTAGTGTTTGCTTCTTCAATTTCCAGGAGATTGCTGCGCCGGCTAATGTGAAAACGTACCCAGATGTAGATTTTGAATCACTTTGGTCTCCAGCAAAGTCCGAATCACAATATCCAACGAGTAGAAGTGAAGGAGATTGTGCCTCAGGGGTTGAGCGATAAAAGTGAAGTCCAAGAAAGGCGGTTTGTTTAACATATCGAAGTAGTCGCTTTAAGGCAGCAAGATGAGTTGCACTAGGGTTGACACTAAACTTACTGAGCTTGCTGACGGCATAAGCAATATCCGGTCTTGTTCCAACTGCAAGATACATTAAGGAACCGAGGATCGACTGATACTCCCATTGATCTGCTTTCAGGCAGTTTGAGGTAGTAGGTAATAGGTTTTTGACTTCGAGTGGAGTTGAGACGCCATTGCAGAGGTCCATCCCAAATCGCCTAAGGATCTTTACTGTGAATCAGTTTTGGTGAAGGTAAAGAAAGTCCTGTGTAGTTATGAGTTCGAGACCAAGAAACTGTTTTGCTGTACCTAAATCATTTATCTTATACATCTCCTTAAGCCTCGCCTTCAGTTTACTAATTCTCTCAATATAGGGGGACAGAATTAGAAGATCGTCTACATAAAGAACAAGTACTAGTTGTGAATCATTGGTATGGTAGAGGTTTGGATCGTTTGGTGAGCTTTCGAGACCGATCGCATGAAGATACTGGTTGATATGATTGTACCAAAGTCTTGGAGCCTCTTTCAAGCCGTAGAGTGCCTTATGCAACTTGAAAGCGCATTTCGCATGAGGTTGTATGGGTTCTGGCTGAAACCATTCGATTCCTTCTGGCATTTCTATGAAGATTAGACTTTCCAATAGTGGATTGAGGAATGTGGTACAAACATCTAAATGGTGAATCTCCCACCGATTCAGTGCAGCAAAGGCTAGTGCCATTCTGATACTTGTTAGCCAAGCGACTGGAGCGAACGTCTCACTGAATAACTGTTGTTCATAGCCTTTAACAACTAACCGCGCTTTGAAACGTATTGTTGCATCTGGGTTTGTCTTCATTCTGTATACCCATTTACATCCTATAGGACGTAGACCATGCTGTTCATTGATATCAGATCGCAAGACCACAGACCAAGTCTTATTATCGATCAATGACTGGAACTCCTCTCGCATGGCAGATTTCCAATATTCATAACATTGCGACCTGAGAGCTTCCTGGTAGCTAATTGGGTCCTCCTCAGGCCCAGCTACCATATACCCTCCACCACCAGAAGTGGCACTTGCTATCGCAGCATGAGGGTGCCCCTTAGGGCTGTCCAAAATCCTTTGTGAACGCCGTAGTGTAACGGGGTCTTGAGAGGGTTCAGCAAGCCTTACACTCCCAGATAGAGACGCTTCTTCACAATCATCTCTGTTGGCCACCAGGTGATCTGCAGAATTCGGAGTACTACTACTCTTCTTCGTAATTGCCTCTTCTTGAGTCCCTTTAAACTCAAGACTTTCGCTTACTGCTTCATGCTCAACAGAAGCAGTTCTGGTTCGGTTGGCAGCCTTTGCTAGCAGAATCTCAATAGGCTTATTCGGATAAAGAACTTCCAAATCGTCTTCTGGTGGCATATTCTTTGGTATACAAGCATTAAGGATATCAACCTCTGCTCCATCACTCCTCCGAGTACCCAACATCCGTGATTTATCAAAGACAATATCTGAAGCCTGAATAATCCGACTGCCAACTGGATCCCAAAGTCGCCAAATCCCTATTATATCATGCACGTAGCCGAGAAAGATACACTCCTTAGATCTCTCAGTGAACTTTTCCTTTCGTAACTCCTTCGGAATTAACTTAAAGGCTCTACACCCAAATCTTTGTAAATGCCCAAGTTCTGGTTTTTTGTTTTGAAGCTTCTCATAAGGGGTAACTCCATTCAGGGCATGGGAAGGAGTCCGCGCATGCAAATATACTGCAGCGTTCACCGCCTCTGCCCAAACTCATCAACCATATTTGAATCAAGAAGTAGTGCTCGGGCCTTAGTGACTATGGTACGAATCATCCATTCGGCTACTCCATTTTTTGACTGAGTATATAGTGGGCTTGGCGTAAAGCTGATCCCACATAAGTGAAGAATTCCCCAAAAAAGTGAGTTGTTGTATTCTCCGCGCCCATTATCGCAACGAAAGTGAGTAATAGGTCATTGGGGAAACTGCTTGTCTAGTTGCGCCTGCAACTCTTAGAAGATGGAGACGACTTCGGTCGAAGACTTGGTTTGCAGAAAGTAAACCCAGGTAGTTCGAGAGTAGTCATCGATATATAGAATAAAGTATTTAGAACCGGAGTGAGAAGAGGGCGTAATTGGACCACATAGGTCTGAGTGAATAAGTTCGAATGGGCGTGTGGTTCTCGGAACGGGCTTTCGTTCGAACTTTCTAGTGTGTTTTGACTTTACATATACTTCACAGATGGAGTGAGGTTCGACTTCCTTTAATGCGATTGAGGTTTCAGGAATTAGGCTTTTTAGAGAGGCTTTATTGAGATGAGCAAGGCGTTGATGCCATAACTCTAGGCTTGGGAGGTTTGTTGCAATACTGGCTTGTACTTTACTGGTACTTTGGCGGAATTCTGTTTGGTTGTAGTATTCCCTATCGCTCGTTCCAACAACATAGTAAAGTCCATTCTTCTGCAAAGCAAGCATATATGCTTTGCTATTTTCTGGTTCTAAGGAACAAATCCCTTTTCCAAAGCTTACAGGATTGAATAATGAAAGTGCTCCCACCGAGAGCAGATTGTAGGTCAGTCCTGGAACGTATAAAGCATGAATACTTGGACAATACCCTTTGACACGAATAGAGACCTGTCCTTGACCCGTAGCGAAGAGTGATGATCCATCACCAAGAGAAACCGGAGTTGGCTTATCAATTCGTTTTAGGGCTTCGAATAAGTGTCGCTCGAAGCAAAGATGGTGACTAGCACCTGAGTCCACTATCCATACCCCTTTGTTTTCCTCACTTATACGCTTAAGTGTTCCGACAAGAGCCTTTACGGAAGCAAAAGCAGCCTCCACCTCTCCCTTCTCTTTTCTTCCCCTCATACTCGTACCACTACCCTTCTCCCTATCTTGTCTTGCATGCTCCGCTTGCTGTCTTAGCCAGCAACCCTGTTTCTGATGCCCTGGCTTCAGGCAATACCAGCAAACAAAGGTATTGGAGTTCGATCTCCTAGGTGGTCGATAGTTGGAACTGCGCTGATAGTCTGACCGGTGGTAGGTAGATTGATTTCAGAATCGTGGCAGGTGTCGTGGCCTTCCACCAGTCGGGCGTGGTGTATACGCTGCAAGAGCAGTAGGAGCAAGCATGGTAGAGGAGATGTTTGTTGATTATGGAGAACTAGTTTTCCGTGTGCAACTTATTGATTCCCATTCAATCAGGGTTGCGATAACCCTATCAGTGGTCTGCTCCTCAGCTGGCCGATGAGTTATTATATCAATAATTGAGTCGAACTCCTTTGGCAGTGTAGTCAAAAGATGACTAACAAAGGTTTCCTTAGGGATCTCCTGTTCGGACCCTGCTAGTTCCTTACTGCAGGTGAGGAGTTTGGTGATGTATGTTGCAATCGATTGGTTGGGTGCCGGATGGAGCTGGTTGAAGCGACGTAGAAGTGCTGTTCACCCTGCACAGGAGTTGACAGTATCCAGCTTATTCTTGAGCTCCAGCCACATAGCATGAGGATCACGCATACTATGTAGATATGCCTTCACTGAATCCTCGCATGAGGAATGAATCATTGCAGCTCCAATATCAGAATGCCGATCAAAGTCGCCTGTGTTCGCATTTCGTCCTTCTGGTCATATCTCCTCACCAAGAACGATCGGTAGTGCTTGCTCAGCCTGCAAAAGGAATTGGATGTCGTGACACCACTGGCTGTATTTCAGGTGATTGAGCTTTCCCGTCTCACCATACTTGCACCGGTAAACTCCTTTTTCCTGAAGGGCAGAAGTCTTCAAAAGCGCAGAGGAGGATTGCATATTTTCGGATAGAAACGTGATGTGTTCTTCGTAGACAAAGATTAAAAACAAAAAAAATAGATAAGAATAATAGTTCTTTCGTTCCGGACTTAGTTTGCACTAAGCCGGGCTCATAACCTGTGAAAATGCGTAGGTTTTAGCAGCGGAAAAAGTGATTGATTTTTTACCTATCTCAAGAGACAATGAGCGACGCAACTCTCATATAGCCTTCCTCCACACATACACACATGGTACACAAAGAAGTGACAAGGAAGATAAACAATGAAAGTTAAAACAACAAAGAAGATATTAGAGTAGCATATTGCAACACTTAGGGCAGGCATGGACAGTAAGTTATTTTCTGAATGGGTGAGTTGGGGAAGTGTATTAGTGTGGTTATGGTGCTTGTGCTTGCGCTTGATGGTATTGTATAATTCGTAGATCGATTGTGCGGAGATTTACGGTTCTAGTTACTACTGGGCAGAGGGAGTGTACTGCACGGGCTTCGTTGGACCTATGTGTTGGTTGATCTACGATACGGTAATCCTCGACTCGCTTTGGTAGTGGTGCTACAAAATGATGAAGCTTGTCAGGTCTGCTGGCTGTGGTGGCCTTCCGTGGTGCTTGAAAGGGAAGTATCGTATAGCCTCACGTGTTTTGGGAGCTTGCGTGGAAGGAGGTGTTCGTTGTGCTTGGCTTACGCTGAATTGGCGGAGGGGGAGGCTTTGAGTGTGCTCGGTTGGAGGAGGGTAATTCGGAGATAGTAGGCTGTTGTGTGTGTCATGGGTAAGGGCGTCATTCGGGTTGGGTTTGCCTGGATCATGAAAGGTCACTCTGTGGGACTACCCAGTAGTTTCAAAGGGGAAAAAAAGGGCGCGAGGAGGTCGAGATAAAGCATGACTCTGGTACAAGGTGTATTGGGATAACTAATGATTCCTAAATATACTGGGCGGAAAAAATTTGAGCATTATCTCGAGGAGAGGAAGGTCATTTGCGGGGAAACGTCTAGTGATCCGGAATGCACCCAACCATGACGGCCCCATTGGGGTAATATATTTTTGGGGTCTGAGACTTCGTCCTGATCATGGAACTCTCACATCTACACACTTCATACTTTTCATGTCATGAGATATATTCCCCTGGGGTTTTTTTGGGCCGTTGTCCGTGTTTACGTCTTGTAGGATCCTGCTTCTCTTGGGAAGTAATGTCTTATAATTCATCAGCAATATGGAAGCTTGTATGGGATAGAAGAGCTGTATGTTAGGATGGAAGAGTACTCTTAGTTAGCATTCTTAGCATTCTGAATGTTCTCTGAACTCGTCAGGAAATCCTGCGAGTTCTGAAGAATCGGAGTTGCGAGTATAATAAGAGATAGTATAATTTAGACATGCAGGGACTCATCTACATGTTGGAGGATGGTCAAGGAGGTAAGAAGGAATGCCGTC
The DNA here is from genome assembly GCA_003070745.1 of Tuber borchii. Taxonomy (NCBI): domain Eukaryota; kingdom Fungi; phylum Ascomycota; class Pezizomycetes; order Pezizales; family Tuberaceae; genus Tuber; species Tuber borchii. Next base: position 215,937 of record NESQ01000077.1, read on the forward strand.
TATTCTCAAGTACAAGTCTGTTAACTAAATAGTTCTAACGAACAAGTGCGACCCTATGATTTATCATTAACGCCATCATACATTCACCATAACATAATGAGAATGGTTGCCAGTACCCTACAATCCCCGACACCATCAACCTGTCACAAAGCAGCGATTTATAGCGCATAGTTCACATCCCCCAGCCAAGTGACAATGTAACGTGAAATAGAAAGAAAAAAAAACACGACTATGAAATGAAAAAGAAGGAAACACTCTCCTTGAGCCCGCTGCTCATCATGATTGCCTAATGGGGGGGAATTAAGAGTTCCCATATCATCAAAAGCCCCTGCAGATGTCAGCGCGCCAGTCTCTGTCTCTTCGCTGGCCTCTCTATAGTAGACGAACTCTTCAGGAAAGGTTTATTGGCCCCTAGATCGGCAACTATATTAGAGAAGTTGTCCATATTGGGCGCTTCTTGCTTAATCATAAGCAACTTCCTGTAGAGGTCTTCTCCAATAGAGTGCTCGGGTATAGGAGCGTCGTTCGCAATCCAGGCATTCTTCAGGCAAGCCTCGACGCTTGGTCGATCCTCTGGAGTCGGTTGTAGGAGGTCATGAAGGAATTCCACACAGGTGAGGCTCAGGCCTCTGTCCTCGAGTGCTAGAGACGGAGTGGGTGTGGTCGTGATATACCGATATAACTCGAATGGATCCTTGAACAGTGGGCTGCCGGTGAACATCCGGTATAAGGTACACCCAAGGGACCAGATGTCTACCTTATTGGTCTTGAGTTCCGGCGCGTCTAGCATTTTGGGCGCCATGTAGCCGGACGTGCCAGTGGTGGTCTTTAGGTAAGTGGAGGCATTGAAGGGTGGGATGTGTTTTTCGGTACCAAAGTCGCCAATTTTTACATGGAGGACTTGGGTCTCATTCTCTGAGAGAGAGAGGAATATGTTCTGGTGGCTGTTAGTTTGGGCTCGTGCTAGGGGTGAGGGGGGAGCAGACCTCAGGCTTCAGATTGCGATGCGTGATACCTTCTTGATGCATTACTGCTAATCCCTGGAGCAGCTGCTTGATTACCACCTTTGTATCAATTTCACTCCACTGGTAGCCATTCACAAAGGTCTTTGACGTGTCACCAATTAGGATGTACTCCATGGCAATGTGCACCCAGTCAGCGTCCTCATAGGAAGAGTGGAATTTCATGAATCATTTGTTCTGTGGAAATATCAGACAAAACTTCCCTTATTAGATGAGATCAATGCCTATTGTGAAAGGAGGTGAGTTTGGATAAAACTCACATTTGATAATGCCTTCGAATTCTTGATCTCAGCTTGAGACTACTTGGAAGAGAAGTTTGGCAAGGCTCGTGATATCCTCTTCACAGCCCACAACTCGGGGGACTCCATCTCACATGTCTGAACTTTCTCTAAGAATACTGTGCCGAAGGAGCCACTGCCGATTCTGTAATTCAATCTCCAAGCTGGCGGTTCCCTAACAGGAGTAGGGTAGACTTCTCCATCGCTAGGCGCGGGTGATAGGGTTCTACTCCGAGGTTCTGCCCATCAGGTGATGAATTGTTAGGTTCTTACTATCAGTCTGGAGACAGAGCCACTTACTATAAGTCCCTAAACTCTCTGCAATGCTGGTTTTATCAACCCCTTGATGGACCGCCATATCCGAGAATGTATTTATATCCGGCGCCGCTAGCGCAATCTTAGACAACCTGCTGTAGATGTCCGATCCAATACAGCCCCCGGATCCAATATCTCCACTCATAGCCCAGCCTGTCTTGAGACAATGCTCGGCGCTCGGTCGATCCTCTGGAGTAGGTTGCAGGACGTCATGAAGGAATATCACACAGGTGGGGCTCAGGCCTCTGTTTTCGAGTGCTAGGGATTGAGCCGACGCGTTTAAGGAATACTTTAATACCTCGAATGGATCGTTGAACAGCTGGCTGCCGGCAAGCATCCGGTATAAAATACACCCAAGGGACCAGATGTCTACTGTATTGGTTTTAGGTTTCGACGTGTCGTACATTTCGGGCGCCGTGTAGCCGGGTGTGCCAACGGTAGTCTTTAGGTAAGTGGAGTCATTGGAGAGTGGGATGTGCTTTGAGATACTAAAGCCGCCAATTTTTACATGGAGGCTTCGGGTCCCAACCTCTGGGAGAGAGAGAAATATATTCTAGTGGCTATTAGTTCGGGCTCGCGCCGGGGGTGAGGGAGGGAGGGTGCAGACCTCGGGCTTCAGATTGCGATGTGTGATACCTTCTTTATGCATCACTACCAATCCTTGGAGCAGCTGCTTGATCACTACCCTTGTATCACCTTCATTCCACCGATAGCCATTCGCAAACGTCTCCGACATATCGCCAGTAGGAATATACTCCATGGCAATGTATACATAGTAGGTATCCTCATAGCAAGAGCGGAATTCCACGAACCGTTCGGGCTGTGGAAACATTAGACAAACCCTCCCATATCAGCTGAGACCAATGCCTATTGTGAAAGGAGGCAAGTTTGAACAAAACTTACATTTGATAATGCCTGTAAAGTCTTGATCTCAGCTTGAGACTGCTTGGGGGAGAAGTTTGGCAAATTTCGTGGTATCCTCTTCACAGCCCACAACTCAGGGGACTCCATTCCACGGGTCTGGACTTTCTCTAGGAATACAGTTCCGAAGGCACCACTGCCGATTCTGTAATTCAACCTCCAAGCTGGCGGTTCGCTAATAGAGGTACGGTAGACCTCCATTTTTTCAGCCATGATCTCTGGGCCTTATCCCTAATTCCGTAAGTCTTCGTTGCGAGGTAATGTTCTCACTGTTATTCACTAGTCACGGCAGCCTTGAGGTGTGTGTTTCAGTAGATTTGATGAGTTGTATTTTTGTGATCACAAGAATAAACCTTGGCATCCCTTGGCGTCCCTACGCATGCTATTGTCATGCATGCCACAAAACCTCAAATAATTGGACACGTACTGCCGTATACTCTGGCCATACTCGAGTAGAGACCGTTGCCAAGTGGGAGATGGCTAAAATTGGTGTTGGGCTACACTATAGGTGGAAGGAAAAAGCATCAGAGTGAACAGGCAATCAAGCCTGATTTCTCTGGCTAATTGGCCAGAGAGCCGGGTTGTGTTACCCAGGTGATCCGAATCTCCCCCGGGAGTGATAGTCTTGCAAGCCACCACATTGGCAACAATCTATATGTCCGGAGTCTACGGTATGAAGTCAAAATAAGGTGTGAAACCAGGAAGATCGTGCTTGGTGGGTTGAATGCACTGGGCATATCAGGCGCAAAAAACGTTTTTTTACTGATGGAGGATAGCTTAGGACCAGGACCGCCAAGCGAAGGCCCAAGCAGAATGGTCAGACCCCAGTGGAAGTATTAGACTTGCCCATCCAAGCATACCAAGACTGAACAAGTAACTCTAGAACTGGCTTGAACCTTTTGCTAATACAGGCTCCCAGGTCCCTATAGAACTCGCCTATGTTTAGAAAACCCTATGCTACCAAGTGCTTAAGTTGGTATACCACTAGTATACAATACTATCCCTACTTTAGTTCTTAATACCAGTACCCAATTCGGGCTTAGCTCCACCAGCAGTCGGAATTAGTCCTACTAGCATGTACTGTACTAGTACAGTATGTGGTCATTACACCTTTCTAGAATTTTGCCCGCCAATCATTCATCCATTTAGAAAGTCCTGTATTTCCCTTATTCCCACTCTTCAACTTCGAAGCCAATTCAGCTTCTGCCCTCTCCCCAATCCTAAAAAAATCCCACTAATCTCATGTGTCAACGAGTTTTCCCATTCTCACGTTGATCAATCAGTAATTTTTCAACCCCTTATCCCCTCTAACCGAGCATCATCATATGCGTATACCCGAGGCCTCACAAAAACACCCAGTCAGCCCATAAAAGCCACGACAATTTGACAAATGCACTGGGAAAATCGCTCACGAGGTTGTTAAAAAAAGAATCTACTGCGGTCATGGGAAATCACTCGCCCACCTTTTCAAAAATGCACTTGACGCAAATCTTAAATGTGAAAGCGATTTCTCATTTATCCTGACTCCCGTGGTTCTCCCAGCGATTCAACCCCAAGGCAAACACAAGTAACTCGGGGCTGCCATTTTAAACACCCTAGTCCAACTATGTACAAAAGCATTTCCCTCACCACCAAATATTCCATATCTTAGCGCATAGACCCAAATGCTCATAGTCCGACCAGTTGCAGAGAGCAGTATGAAAAACTAATGCAACGAACAAGTAAATAACCAAACCGCCCTTACTTTCCCTCCAAAAACATAGCAAACTCCTGGTCTCTATCCAAACTCTTCTGATCTAAAGATCTTCACATTCCTGACGATGTTATAGGGATATTAATACTATTTCACACCCAGACCATTTTTGATAGTTAGAGAACTCACATGTGAGCAAGAGTACCCAACGTCGTCGTCATATTCGGCTTTATGGTAGCCTTTTGGGCATTCAGTGGCTTGCTTTCACCATAAATAGATACATATTTCTAGATCTAATGTAAAAAGTGCTCAGGTTCCTTTAATTGATGGAATTCTATCTAATATTATATTAACTTTTTCTTATAATATTATGTATTACGAAAATTTTGCATGTTCCCATTAAGTATGATAGGGCCCTGCCTCTCTTGGGAAGTAACGTCTTATAATTTATCAGCAACAAGAAACTCTGTATAAGATAGAAGAGTTGTATATTAGGATGGAAGAGTACTCTTGGTTAGCATTCTTAGCATTCTGAATGTTTTCTGAACTCATCATGAAATCCTGCGGGTTCTGAAGAATAGTAAGAGATAGTATTATAATTTAGACATGCAGGGATTCATCCACCTGTTGGAGTATGGTTAAGAAGGTAAGAAGGAATGCCGTATATTCTCAAGTACAAGTCTGTTAACTAAATAGTTCTAAGAAACAAAAGCGATCCCATGATTTACCACAACGCCCGACACTATCAACCTGTCACAAAGCAGCAATTTATAGCGCATGGTTCACATCCCCCAGCCAAGTAACAATGTAACGTGAAATAGAAAAAAAAAAGCATGACTATAAAAACGAAAAAGGAAACTCTCTCCTTGAGCCCGCTGCTTATCATGATTGCCTAATGGGGGGAATTAAGAGTTCCCATATCATCAAAAGCCCCTGCAGATGTCAGTGCGCCAGTCGCTGTCTCTTCGCTGGCCTCTCTATAGTAGACGAACTCCTCGGGAAAGGTTTATCGGCCCCCAGATCGGCAGCCATATTAGAGAAGTTATCCATATTGGGCGCCTCTTGCTTAATCATAAGCAACTTCGTGTAGAGGTCTTCTCCGATAGAGTGCTCGGGTATTGGAGCGTCGTTCACAATCCAGACATTCTTCAGACAAGCCTCGGTGCTTGGTCAATCCTCTGGAGTCGGTTGTAGGAGGTCACAAAGGAATTTCACACAGGTGAGGCTCAGGCCTCTGTTCTCGAGTGCTAGGGACGGAGTGGGTGTGATCACGACATATCGATATAACTCGAATGGATCCTGGAACAGTGGGCTGCCGGTGAACATCCGGTATAAGATACACCTAAGGGACCAGATGTCTACCCTATTGGTCTTGCGTTTCGACGTGTCATGCATTTCGGGTGCCATGTAGCCGAGCGTGCCAGCGGTGGTCATTAGGTAAGTAGAGGCATTGAAGAGTGGGATGTGCTTTGAGGTACCAAAATCGCCAATTTTTACATGGACTTGGGTTTCATACTCGGAGAGAGAGAGGAATATATTCTAGTAGCGATGAGTTTGGGCTCGTTCTGGGGGTGAGGGAGAGAGGGTACAGACCCCGGGCTTCAGATCGCGATGCGTGATGCCTTCCCTATGCATTACTACTAATCCCTGCAGCAGCTGCTTGATTACCACCTTTGTATCACTTTCATTCCACCGATAGCCATTTACAAAGGTCTTCGACATATCGCCCATGGGAATATACTCCATAGCAATGTATATATAGTCCGGGTCCTCATAGGAGGAGTAGAATTTCACGAACCATTCGTGCTGTGAAAACATCAGACGAAACATCCCGTATCAGAAGAGTCCGATGCCTGCTGTGGGGGGACGCAACTTTGGACAAAACTTACATTTGATAATACTTGGAAATTCTTGATCTCGGCCTGGGACCGCTTGGAAGGGAAATTTGGTAAAGCTCGTGATATCCTCTTCACAGCCCACAACTCAGGGGGCTCCATTCCACGGATCCGGACTTTCTCTAAGAATACTGTTCCGAAGGCGCCATTTCCTATTTTACAATTCAACCTCCAAGCTGGCGGTTCCCTAACAAGGGTACCGTGAACCTCTACATCTCTAGGCGTGGGTGATCGGGTTTTCCTAGTCGTAAACGCTATTCATCAGGTGATGAGATGTTAGGCTCTCGCCATCATCTAGGAGTCAGAGCCACTTGCTCCCCAATGTATCCCCCGAGCCACTGCTGTTACAAGTCCCCGAACTCCATGTAATGAATGGCTTTATCGGTCTCCTGATTGGCAGCTATATCCGAGAATGCATCCATATCTGGCGCCAAACGTTCGATCTTAACCAACCTGCTGTAGAAGTCCGATCCAATAGAGTACTCCGATTCAGAAGCTCTGTTCGCGATCCAGGGCTTCCTGAGGCAGTTCTCAGCGTTTGGCCGATCCTCTGGATTCGGTTGTAGGATGTCATGGAGGAAGCCCTCACAGGCAATACTGAAGCCTCTGTTTTTGATTACCGAGGGCGGGGAGGATTCCCTGTCGGCATACCTCCATACATCGCGGCGGCTGTTGAACAATAGGCTGCCAGTGAGCATCCGGTACAAGATACACCCAAGGGACCATATGTCTACCCTACCGGTATTAGTCCTAGGTATAGATGTGTCACCCACCTCAGGCACAATGTAGCCTGGTGTGCCAGCCGAGGTTGCTAGGTACATAGTGGTGTTGGGTATTGAGATAGATGTTCATGTGCCAAAGTCGCCGATTTTTACACGGAGTGCCTGGTTCCTACCCTCTGGGAGGTAGAGAAATATGTTCTAGGTACTGTCAGGTTTCGACAGCTGTATTTTGGGCGAGGGAGGGTCCAAACCTCGGGCTTCAGATCATGATGTATGATCCCTCCTTCATGCATTACTGCCAGCCCCTGGAGCAGCTGCTTGATTACCACCTTTGTATCACTTTCATTCCACCGAGAGTTATTCACAAAGGTCTTCGACATATCTCCTATAGGAATATACTCCATCGCAATATACAGGAAGTGATCGTCCTTATAGGAGGAGTTGAATTTAACGAACCACTCATACTGTCGATACATCAGACAAAACCTCCCATAAATCGAATGAGGCCGATGCCCGTTAAGAAACGAGGCAAGTATGGATAAAACTTGCCTTTGATAACGCTTGTAGATTCTTTCTCCTCTTGGCACCGCCTGACGGAGGAGTTTCGCGCAGCCTTTGATATCCTCTTCACAGCCCATAACTCAGGAGACTCCATTACACGAGTTTGGACTTTCTCCAGGAATACAGTTCCGGAGGCACCACTGCCGAATGGTAATTGAAAATATTTGTATCTATGACACTAACTACCGTAAGGTGAAGTGTACACGATGCTCAGAATATAACTTTTAGACTTAGAGATTAATTCAAGCTTGCGCTATCCTATCTAACAGGAGGGAGGAAACTGCCCTTTAAATACCCTTTCTCTGTTACACGAATATTGAGTCATACCAAGGAAATCCCTAGAAAACACTAGAATACAATAGCATACTTAGTCACATGACTGTGTCATATGACACAGTCATCTGACTAGAAAAGAAAGAATAACGTAAAAATTAACACTTCCCCTACGTTTTCATTCCTAATCTAACTGAAAAACCTTCAAATAACACCTTCGTCAATCCCTTTGTACAAATGTCCGCCAAATTATTCTCCGTCTCCACAACAACCACTTTTATCTTCCCCTGTTCCCTTAACTCTCTCGTATAGTGATGTTGAACGTCGATATGTTTCGTACGATCAGAAACTCCCGCATTTTCTGTCAGTTTTATGGCAGCCGTGTTATCACAGTGTATGATCGGGACTGTAGTAATTCCCATGTGTAGTAGGCCACGATTGATCCATACACTTTGACGAGCTGCGAAAGCGAGGGCGACGTATTCGGCTTCAGTCGTAGAGGTGGCAACAGTTTTTTGTTTTTTAGATCGCCATATAACAGTGTGTCCGTAGGTTAAAACGATAAGTCCGGTAAACGATTTTCTATCGTCGAGGTTAGAAGCGAAGGATGCGTCACAATAGAGTTGTAACGGTGTATCGTTCTGATTTCGAGTGTATCGTAATCCGTTTGTTTTTGTGCCTTTTAGATATCGGAGAACTCGTTTGGCGGCTGATAAATGGGTGTTTGTTGGTTTGGAGGAGAATTGGCTTAGAAAGGCGGTAGCATGGGCGATATCCGGTCGGGTTGCAACGGCAGCATACATCAAGGATCCTATTATGGATTGGTATGTCTTTTGGTCGCATAACTCGTCATCGTCTTTAGCTTTGGTCAATGTCGAATGAGGTTCGATTCGTGTCGCTACTGGTTTTGCTTCGGTCATGTTATGCTTGTCTAACATTTCCGAAATATATCGTTCCTGGTATAACTGTATTCCATTATCCAAGGTGTCGATTTGCATGCCGAGTAGTAGTGAGGCTTGACCTGAGTCAGTACATTGAAAGTGGGATTGTAATTGATTAACGCATTCGTTAACCAACTTGGGTTTTCCGGTTATTAGAATATCATCAACATAAATACAACAGAATAGATTTTTGGAAACAAGAATGCATGGGTCGAAGTCGGTAATGGTTAGGTTCAAGGTTTCAAGTGTTTCGGTTAGTCGTTGGTACCAGAGGCGGGGAGACTGTTTGAGGCCGTAAATAGCCTTTTTTAGCTTCCAAACCTTCCCAGGTTTTCGAAATCCTTCTGGTAGTTCGAGGTACGTTTCGCAATCGATGTCGCCGTATAGAAATGCGCTTTTGATGTCAAGTTGCCTTAGAGAGTAACCACGTTGAACAGAGATGCTTAGCAGCATTCTAAGAGATTCCAGTCGTGCAACGGGTGCATACACTTCTTCGAAGTCTTCCCCAGGTATCTGATTAAATCCTTTGGCGCAATATCTCGCTTTTCGTCGTTCGATAGTACCATCTTTTTTGACCTTAGCCTTGTATACCCACCGTCCGGTTAATACTCGTCTGCCGTTTGGTCTGTCGACTTCTTCCCCTACTCTTCGTTTCTCCAGAACATCCATCTCTTCATTCATCGCTTTCTGCCATTCCTCTTTTTCTTGCGTTTTCATAGCGTCTTTGTAGTTGTTGGGATCTGGTATGTGGTACATCAGTCCGGCTACTTCGTTATCTTCAGCAAGATAGAGCCTGTCTTCCAACTCTTTTATATTTCTCACCAATCTTTCATTTTGTTCGATTAGGATTTGTGCTTCATCGTCATCAATGTCACTATCCTCAAGGTCTCGATTGTTGTCGTCATAGAGTCTTTTAGCCTTCTGAAGTTTTTCAGCTGTATCTATTCTTACTCTTGACTGAGAACGGGTACGTCTGGTTGATTGTGTAAGAGTAGGTGCTTTTGATTTGGATCGTTTGCATTGGATCTCGTCATCAAGTTCTTTACCTTTCTCGGTTCGCGTTCTTGATCGTCCAGTACGTCGTTGAGTAACATTAGGATTAGTGTGTGCGGTGGGAGTTGGTATTTGTGCAGGAGATTCAACAAATCCTCCTGGAATGGTGTGTTGAGCGAGTGGTTCTGGTGTGGTCGACTGGGATATAGGTGTTTCTTCATCAGTTGATCCTTCGTATCCTTCGTCTGTTGGGTGTTGAAAGTATTCGAACGATACCCCTTTCGTCTTTATGAATTTAACATCCCTTGCTTCGGTTATCGTGTGTCGCTTAGGTATGTATATGCGATATATTGTAGGATTGGAAGTGTATCCTACTAGGTAACCTTCTTCTGATGTTTGGTCAAACTTTCCTCGCTTCTCAGCTGGGATGTGTACCATAACATTGGTAAACCAGGGATATAGATGACTGATTGTGGGTTTCGTTCCGTTTAGTCGTTCGAAAGGTGTTGTTTTTATTTTGGAATGCCAGCGCCGGTTGTATAAATAGACGGCAGTAGAATATGCCTCACCCCAGAGGAATTTCCTATCTCCTGGCATCATACATCTTACCATGGTTGTAAGAGTACGGTTAATCCTTTCGGCGACTCCATTTGATTCAGGGTTATAGGCGGGAGAAGTGGTGTGTATGACACCTCGGTTAGCGAAGAAGTTTGTGACATTCTGGTTAATGTACTCTGTACCATTATCACTGTGAAACCTTTTGATTCTTTTACCGAATTGGGTTTGCACTAGTTCCCAGAAATGTTGTATGGCAGTGAATGCTCCATCTTTTGACTTCAGTAGGTAAAGCCAACAGTACCGTGTATAGTCATCAACAAAGGTCATGTAGTACTCGTTCTTGCCTAGAGTGGATACTGACATTCGTCCGCTTAGATCTGAGTGAACTTTATCGAATGCGGCTTTTGTTGAGATTTCAATGGGTTTTGGTACGGTATGTGTTGATTTATATTTGCTGCATGTGTCGCAGTCGAAGTACTTGGGGGCAGAGATGGGATTCGTATCCTTGTAGCAATCCTTTATCACACTAGGATGTCCAAGGGCTTGGTGCCATTCTTCGTAAGAGGAAATCATAGCTCTTTCTTTGCTTGTCTTAACACTCCACAATCCATTTTTTCTTTCCGCCACCATGAATACTCTTCCTTCCTTCTCATATTTCCTCAATCCTTTTTCTCCAACCACTCTAACTCCCTGTTCATCCAATCGGGACTCTGACACCAATGAGTATCGAAACGAGGGTACATACAGGGTTCGTTTAAGGACCACTGTTTGTCGATGTCCATCCAACAGGCACACGTTGATTGTAGCATCTCCGGATGCAGTTGCCTGATGAATTCTTCCGTCTGCTGTTACTATGGTTTCGGAAGAAGGGGTCATGTTTAGGAAATCACCTGAGTTGGGTGAAAGATGACTCGTTGCTCCTGAGTCACAAATCCAATCATTAGTGATCTGTTTCTTATCGTCTTTATCAGCAGATATTCCGGCTTTGGTCATTAGGATAGTAACTGTTGCATCGGTAGTGGCTGCTGTATGAGATCGATTTCCTTCCTTCTTCTTCTTCTTTTCCCGTTGGAGACCACGACATTTTGCGACCGTATGATTGTCGCATTTTTTCCCTTTTGATGCGCACCAGTTGCAGTGTAACTTGGGTCTAGGTACACTCAACACTTTCTCTTCCTCCTTACTCTCCGTTTTTTCTGCTGCCCTTCCGAGGAAGTAATCACGAACGTCGACGAATCGGGTGGTCTTTCTTGCTGAAAGAACGTCGCACAGGTCAGGATGTATATCGTTTACGGAGAGCATGTAAACGGTTCCTTTTACTGCCTCGGATTGAGTCCAAGCTTTCATTGCCGTTCGGAATTCGTCGGTAGTGCCGTCGGTTTCTTTGTCACTGGCACATCGTTGGGCTAAGCGGTTCCAAGCTGTTTCGAACTTGGTAGTGTGATCGGAGATGGTCTGATTCGAGGAGAGTTTGATTTTCCAGATCGCTTCTAGGAGAATCATATTGGTAGCGGGGGTTTCTTTGTCGAATCGGTCCTTGAATGCCTGCCAGACATCCTTGGAAGTGGGACTTGCCGATATATCGGCATGAAAGGTAGAGTCAACGGCTTGGTAGAGAAAGAACTTGGCTTGTTTATCTTTTCTAGTCCAATTTTTGATGGCCGTTGTATCGGTGGAGGATCCCTCGCTGGGTGCTTCAGGTTTAATCGTTTCGCCGGAGACTACTTCCCAGAGGTCGAGAATGTCGAATGCAACCTCCCAGGCGTCAGCCCATGTTTGGTAGTTTTCTTGACCATGTAGTTTGGGATAGTCTTTGGTTGAGATAGTGAAACCGGATCGAGTATTTTCTGAAGACATCGTTGAGGTGTATTAGGGGTTTTATCTCGGTTGAGGTCTGTTATTTCGTTGTCTTGTGTTGAATAGATCGTATTCGTCGTCTAGGAGTACGTTCAGGCAGTGATTTCTGAGTTCGGTTCTGTATCGGTCGCAACAGATGAAGTTGAAGTGCTCAAGAAGATTTGAGTGTACTCGTAGATGAAGACAGTGACAACAATAGTACCACTCGTAGGCGTCGTAGTATTCTCTAGCCACGGTGATAGGAGATATGAGAGGAGGAGAATGGTATAGCGTTATGCTCTGAAAGATTCTCAAAAAGTCTTTTTGGTAATCACTCTGAGTTTGTGGAAGACTCACAAACCCGGGCTCATAACCTGAAAATATTTGTATCTATGACACTAACTACCGTAAGGTGAAGTGTACACGATGCTCAGAATATAACTTTTAGACTTAGAGATTAATTCAAGCTTGCGCTATCCTATCTAACAGGAGGGAGGAAACTGCCCTTTAAATACCCTTTCTCTGTTACACGAATATTGAGTCATACCAAGGAAATCCCTAGAAAACACTAGAATACAATAGCATACTTAGTCACATGACTGTGTCATATGACACAGTCATCTGACTAGAAAAGAAAGAATAACGTAAAAATTAACAGTAATTCAACTTCCAAGCTGGCGGTTCGCGAACAGGAGCACCATAAAGATCCGCTTTTATGGCAGCGGGCGATGGGGTCCCACGCCGAGGTTCTGTCCACCGGGCGATGAGATGTTAGGTTCTCACCATCATCCAGGCGCCGTAGCCACCTACCTTTGAATATATCCCCCTCGGGGAAGAAGCGGGAATTTCCTGCATTGATGATTTCGTGATTCGACTTCCAAGCCAGCGGTTCGCGGACAGAGGTACGGTAGACCTCCATTTCTGTAGCCACGAGCTCTGGGCTTTATCCCTAGTTCTGTAGGTCTTGGTTGTGAGGTAAGGTTCTCTCTGTTGTTTACTAGTCATGGCAGCACTGCAGTTCGTGTTTTAATATAGTAGATTTTCACAAGGGGATAAACCTTGGCATCCTTTGGCATCCCTGCGCACGTTATTGTCATGCATGCCACGAAACCTCAAATAATTGGACAATGTGCTATAAAGTCAAAATAAGGTGTAGAACCAGGAAGACCGTACTTGGTGGATTGGGTATACTGGGTACTGGCGCGGCCGAATTGAAGCCGGACACTTTGTATGGGCGTTGCCACTTTAAGTGCCCGGTTCCAATTCGGCCGCGCGAGTATTAGGTGTAAAGAACTGTTTTTGCCGACGGAGGATGGTCTAGCACCAGGACTTCCGAGCGATGGCCCAAGCAGAATGGCCAGACCCCAGTAAAGGTAGTGGACTTACACATTCAAGCAGACCAAGAATAGTCAAGTAGCTCCATAACTAGCTTAAACCTTTTGCTAATACAGGCTCTGAGGTCCTTACAAAACTTATTCATATTTAGAGACCGTATACTGCCAAATATCTAAGCTGGTAAGATACCACTAGTATACAATACTGTCCCTACCTTAGTTCATGTTTCTACTAGTATTTTACCCATCAATCATTCGCCCATTTGGGGTCCCTGTGTTTCCCTTATTCCCACTCTTTAACTTTGAACCCAACCCAGCTTCTTCCCTCTCCCCAATCCTAAAAAAATCCCACTAACCCCACGTCCCGCCAGTTTTCCCATTCTCACGTTGATCAATCAGTAATCTTTCAACCCCATCCCCTCTAACCGAACAACACTATAATATGCGTATACCCGAAGTCTCGCAACATATTCAGTCGGCCCATATAGAAGTCACAGCGATTCAACATATTATGCAATGGGTAAGTCGCTCACAAGGTTGCTAAAAGGATGTAACCTATGATCATAGGAAATCACTCGCCATATTTGTTTTATGAAACCCGTTTACCTCCTCACTCTGTCCCAGAAGCCAAACTTAAAGACGAGAGCGATTTCTCATTTATCCTGACTCCCAGTGATTCAGCCCGAAGGTGAACACAAGTAACTTGGGACTTCCATTTTAAAATACCCTAGTCCAACGTAACCAACAGGTAAATAGCCAAACTACCCTCACTTTCCCTCCAAAAACATGGCAAACTCCCGATCTCTATTATCCAAACCCTTCTACCAGTGATCAAAAGATCTTAACATTCCTGAGAGGATATCATAAGTGTATAAATACTATAATATTTCATATTTAGACCATTTTTGATAGTTAGAAAACTCGCGTGTGAGCAAGAGTGCCCAACATTGTTGTTATATTCGGCCTTTGTGGTAACCTTCAAGTTTCGGGCACTGGGTGGCTTGCTTTCACTATAAATACAAATTTCTAGATTTAATGTAAAAACTGTTTAGGTTTCTTCAACTAGTGGAAATATATCTAATATACTAACTTTTTCTTATATGATCCTTGTTATAAAACCTTTGCATGTTTATGTAGGATCCTGCTTCTCTCGAAAGTTAATGTCTTATAATCTATTACTAATAAGAAACCCGGTATCAGATAGAAAATTTGTGCATTAGGATGAAGAACTCTTAGTTAGCATTCTTAGTATTCCGGTGTTCTCTGAAATCAGCATGAAATTCTGAGAGTTCTGGAGAATAGGAACTGTAGGCGGAGGGTAGTGAGGGTAGTATACGTGGGAAAACTTTTACTCTATGTCCTGCACATTTGTGTCCCAGAGACACAGGATAGTTAGAATGCAAACTATTAATTTGAACATGCGGAGAGAGACTCACCCACCTGCTGGAGTACAGTCAAGAAGGTGAAGGAATTCTGTTTATTCTTAAGTACAAGTCTACCAACTAAATAGTTCTAACGAACAGGCACAGCCCCATGGTTTACCCTTAACGTCATCACACATTCACCATAACATTATGAGAGTGGCTTCCCGTACCCTAAAACACTCACCGCCATCAGCCTGTCACAAAGCGGAAATTTATAGCCCATGGTTCGCACCCCCTAGCCAAGCAACAATGCAATGTCAAATAGAAAAAAACACAACTATGAAAACGGAAAAGAGGGAAGCTCTCTCTTTGAGTCCGCTGCTTATCATGATTGCCTAATGGAAACTAAGAGTTCCCATATCATCGAAAGCCCCCGCGGATGTCAGTATGCTAGTCGTCGTCTCTTCGCTGAGCTCTCCACAGTGGACGAGCTTCTCACGAAAGGGTTATCGGCTCCAGATCAGTAACCACATCAGAGAGGCTATCAATATCAGGTGCTCCCAGCTTAATCTTAAACAACCTCGTAGAGAGGTCTTTTCCAATGGAGTACTGAGATCTAGGAACATCGTTTACAATCCAAGAATTCTCTAGACAAGCCTCGGCGCTTGGTCGATCTTCTGAAGTTGGCTGTAGGACGTCACGAAGGAATTTAACACAGGTGGGACTCAGGCCTCTGTTCTCGAGTGCTAGGGGTGGAGCGGATGCGGTTGCGGCATACCGATATAGCTCGAATAAGTCTTTGAACAGTGGGCTGCCGGCGGACATCCGGTACAAAATACGTCCAAGAGACCAGATGTCTACCCTATTGGTCTTGTGTTTCGACCTGTCTAGCATTTCGGACGCCATGTAGCTGGACGTGCCAGTGGTGGTCTTTAGGCAAGTAGAGGCATTGAGGAGTGGGATGTGCTTTGAGGTACCAAAGTCGCCAACTTTTACATGGAGGGATTGGGTCTCATTCATGGAGAGAGAGAGGAATATATTCTAGTAGCTATTAGTTTGGGCTCGTTCCGGGAGGTGAGAGGGGGTGCAGACCTCGGGCTTCAGATCGCGATGTGTGATACCTTCTTGATGCATTACTGCCAATCCCTGGAGCAGCTGCTTGATTACCACCTTCGTATCACTTTCATTCCACCGATAGCCATTCACAAAGGTCTTTAACATATCGCCAATAGGAATATACTCCATCGCAATGTACGTGCAGTGCAGGTCCTCGCAGGTGTCGTAGAATTGGATGAACCACTCATACTATCGCTTTGTCAGACAGAGCCTCAGACAGGTTAAAGGTGAGCAATGCCTGTTATGAAAGCATGCAGGTTTGAACAAAACTTACCTTTGATAATGCTTGTAGATTCTTTACCTCCTCTTGATACCGCCTGATGGGGAAGTATGGCACATCCTTTGCTATCCTCTTCACAGCCCACAACGCAGGGGACTCCATCTCACGGATCTGGACTTTCTCCAAGAATACAATTCCGAAGAAACCACTGCCGATTTCGTAATTCAACTTTAAAGCTGGCAGCTTGTGAACAAGGGCATCGTAGTCTTCCATTTCTGCAGCCGCGAGCTCTGCGCTTTATCCCTAGTTCTGTAGGTCTTGGTTGCGAGGTAAGGTTCTCACTATTACCCACCACCGATAGTCATGGCAGCCTTGAAATTCGTGTTTCAGTAGATTTGATGTTGGATTTTTGAGATTACAAGGATATACCTTGGCATCCTTGACGTCCCGACGCATGCTATTGTCATGCATGTCACAAAACCTCAAATAATTGGACAATGTGATATGAAGTCAAAATAAGGTGTGAAACCAGGAAGACCGTACTTGGTGGATTGGATGCATTGGGCATACCGGGCGCAGGTAACTTTTTTTTGATAATAGAGGGTGGTCTAGGAATTGGACTATTACCTTATGTGAAGGTCTGGGTAGAATAGCTAGACCTTAGTGCTGTGTACTTGTAGTAAACTATCACATTTAAGCAAGACCAAGAATAGCCAAGTAACTCCTGTACTGGCTTGAACCTTTTGCTGGCTTCTAGGTCCTTACAAAACTTGTTCATGCTAGAGGCCCGATACTACCAAGTGTTTAGCGTGGCACAACAAGCTACACCACTACGATCGCGGAACGCCCAAATACCCAGTCCCAGTGATTGGCTTATAATCCTAGATTACTAAGTTTCGGCCAATCAGGAGCAAGCTGGGTATTTTAGGGGGTTGTGTATTTGGGTGTTCCACGATTGTAGTATACAATACTGATCCTACTTTAGTTCCTGATATCCACAGTAGTTTAGGCTTAGCTTAACTGGCAGTCAGCATTGGTCATTATGTGGTTATTCCATGTTCCGGGTAAGGTAAAAACTGTAATAATTGAGTGCTATGTAGTCGAGAATTCCCTACCTTAGAAAGGGGAGAAAAAAACCCAGCAAAAAAAGAGCAGCTCGGTCCTCCTAAGGCCCTGTTTGGTTGCGCTGGGCCCATTTTGGACCGTTCCAGTGTGAAATGGACAGACCTGTGGGAACGGTTGCCAATTGGGCACCACCATTCACTAGTGGCAAACACATGAAAATTTTCACCTTAGGGCATAGAGAAATATTTTTTACCAGTATGATACCTTCAATCCTTCTTGAATTCAAACTTTCAACACTGCAAACATTATCAGCTTTGGTACTTTTTATTAAATTGTTAAAAATAGAAATTAGAGTTCAAGATATCTTGTAGATAATATTATAGTATAAAAACTTATGCTACAGGAAAATAATTATTACACTGATAAAATTATTATTATACAACTATTTACATGACATTGTGATGTTTCTTCATAGCAACCGTTGTGTTAGGGCTGTGTCTGAGATGGAAGGTCAATGCCTTTTACCGTTGCCAAACAGCCATTTGGTTCCTCCATTTTGAAATGGAAGGGGAACGGTCGTTTGTATGTAAAAATGGAATGGGCCCAGCGCAACCAAGCAGGGCCTAAGAGACAAAAAACAAACAAAACACCAGAACTTACCAGAGGAGGAAACTCTGACTACATAGTACACGATTCGGTTATTACAGTTTTTACGGTATTTTACCCATCAACTATTCGTCCATTTAAAAGTTCTGTATTTCCCTTGTTCCTACTCTTTAACTTCGAAGCCAATCCAGTTTCTACCCTCTCCCCAATCCTAAAATCTCACTAACTTTATATCCCACCAACCCCCCCATTCCGGGTACTCCCTCAACCCCCGCTCTCTCTCAACCCGGACTTAAGCCCCTTATCCCCTTCAACCGAAGAGCACCATTGAGTATCCCCTCCGTGTTAATAGTGCCGAATTTCCCTCCGTCGTGCTAAAGAGATACTAGTTAAATTAGCGTATTTCTTTGATTGGCAGATTCAACCTCAGAGAAGCGTAATGATATCCCATGACTTCGGAGGTTAGTCATCAACAGGTGCATTACCTCACAACTACTAGTAACATCACTCTCATATCAGGTTTAGTGCTCCTGTTAGTGGGAAAATATCTATATCATAGTTTGACCTGAAATGCTTTCGATTTCACTCGATTTTCATTTCTAGAAAAGCGCGAAGCTAGTTTTTTTAGTTTGCATTTTAGCGCGATGTAGAGAAATTTAGCACTATTAACACTACAGGGGATAACAGAGGCTTCCCAGCGTATCCAGTTAACCCATATAGAAATCACAGCAGTTTTATAATATTATATGCAATGGGCAAATTGCTCACGAGGTTACCAAAAGGAATCAACGACTGATCATGAGCAATCACTCGCTCCATATGTATTACCCGCCTATTCCGCTGCCTCCTCAAATCTGCACCAAACGCAAAACTTAAACGCGAGAGTGGTTCCCCATTTACCCCGACTCCCGTGGTCCTCTCAGTGACTCAACTCCAAGGCTAACAAGCAATTTGAGACTTCCATTTTAAACACCCTAGTCCAACTATATACAAAAACATTTCCCTCACCACCAAATATTCCATATCTCGATTCGTACACCCAAACGCGCATAACCCGACCAGCTGCAGAAAGCACTACGAAAAACCAATACAACGAACAGGTAAATAACCAAACCACCCTCACTTGCCCTCCAAATACATAGCAAACTCCCGATCTCTGTTATCCAAACTCTTCTGATCAAGCTTGACCTTCCTCAACCCAAACCAACACACCCAACTGTTCAGCAATGTGATCCCACCGATAACGAAGAATGGGCCGGATATTCCCATCTTGGATCCCTCACCGCCGAAGGCCTCCATGAGGTGAATGAAGGAATGAGTGCCAATGAAGCCCCCAACCTTTCCACATGCAGCTGCGGCGCCGTAGAATTTGCCGCGGACGGGGGTGGCGGCTGATTGTGAGACTATGAGCGAAATGTTATTGCCCGCTCCTGCTTCGCCGAACATGGCGAAGATTCTAATAAATTAGCGTATAGGTTACGGAATTGGTATAAGGCGGAAGGCGGTACCCGAAAATAAATATGAAAACCGGAGCCGGAAGCTCTACCTTCGCCCACAATGCGCCGAGCAGGGCCGCCATAAGTGTCTGGCAAAGACTCCCCATGGCCAACATCACTCTAGGGCCTAGTTTGTCGCTAAGGAACGCCCCACCAATTGCGCCTGGGAAATGAAACATGGAGATGCAAGCGGTATACCCAAAGACCTGCACAAGGCTCTGTCCTGGTGTGCCAATCATTTCGATCAACCTCGGCGCGAAGATGGTGCACGAAAATGACGTGACGTTCCAAAGGAACCACACCAGGCTCTCTACTGCGAGGCTACGCCAGTAATACCTTATCACGGTCTTGTACGATATCTCTACTCTGTCTTTCCGAACCTGTTGGTATTGCTCGCCTTCGTCAACGAAGCGGCGGAATGCGAAGACTATCAGGGCGAAGATGGTGCCGATGCCGAAGAGGATGCGGAAGGCATTAGAACATTGGCTTGGGGTATGCTGGCCGGTCAACGCCACGACCGTTGTTGAGGCTGCGTTCGCTATAAGATAGCCCTGTTGCACAAATCAACTTGATGGGCGCGCTTCATTCTTGCTTGTTGGGGCGAAGACATACCCCGAGAACCATAAGATTTGTGCAGAAAATGTACCAGCGGTTTCTCGTGCCTTCAGGGCGGAGTGCCGCGGCTTCTGCACAGGCTACGCTGCCTGACGGGTATTCTCCACCTATACCCACGCCAGTGAAGAAGCGACAGGCTACTAGGAGGTCAATTATTCGCGAGATAGGTCCGGGGAATGGGATTGCAGTCATCAGGGAGGAAATAATAATTATGATTCCAGAGGCCTTCATGCCATTACGGCGACCAAATTTGTCCACAATCCAACCGAAGCTGAGTTGTCCGATAACAATACCAGCAAAGGTGATCTAGGGACACTCAGTAATAGCCCCTTTCACGGGAACAAGAGAGCTACCGAAGTTAAGAGCCGTTGTTTCTCTAGAGTATACTCCTCTGGCCATGCTCTCCGCATAAGGATATTCACAGCGCCAATGATCTAAAATGTCAGCTTATTTATCATGATTCAGAACATCCGAGTGAGGGAACTTACCCCGTTCAAGTATCCATCAGCAAACAATCCGAATCCCGAAACAAATATCCTCCCATTCAGGTTCTGAATTTTTCTTCGCTGCCGCCATCGTTGTACTCTTTGAACAAGGTTAAGGGGGGCTGTATCAGCCTCTGAACTTCTAAACTCAGTGTTTTGCCCAGTTATACAATCCTCCTCTTCGCTCATGGGTTTATCATCCATTGCCATTCTTTACCATGTATTTGCGACCTAGATGACTACCAAAGAAAAGCCCAGACCATACGGGGATGAGGAAATTTATACCCCACAATCGATAGCAGGGCAAGCACGTAATAATTACCACAAGGCCATGTGCCTAAAACCGATAACCCGAGAATGTGGTCATTTCCATTTCTTGGAGGAAATTTCAAGCGGCGGAGGTTATAAAACTATGTAATGAAACTCAATACAGCTAATAGGCCCACTATTACACTTTGGATAGCCAATAGGAGTCCCCCAAACAAAAACGCAGAAAAGAATACCCTTTCCGGACCGTAAAATATCCACATACATACCCCAAGGCTAGTTATAGCGAGTGGGGTAGCGGTTGCTAGGAATATTCGCTGCGGAAGCCAACCCTCGACAAATTCTAATATAAGCAGTTCATCGGTCGTGATCTTCACCAGCCAGTCCGTCCAGGAACGTCCGAGGGCAGGGGGGCGATGGTAGCAAGCTAGCAGCTCGCTTTGGGAGAAAGCGAGCGAGAAGTGGTCACGTGGCGACCCAGAAGCCTGTTCCAATTGGTTGCTAAATATCAATACATGTACTCAAGTAGGCTAGAAGGATCAAAGGACAAAAAAGAGCGTACCCCCGCAAATCTCAGGGACCGAATACCCCGCAATGAAAAGTATGTCCTGAAGATCCCACTAAGCTTACTCTGTTCCTGCCGCAGCAGCTTGAATAGCTCAGAATCTGTAAACGATGGATTATCAAGCGGGATTTCTACTCTCATGGTACGTGATAGAACAGGTGAGTATCCAGTTGCCAATGATAATCCAATCGCATACGTAGGAGCAGGAAGCAAAAGTTGTTGAATAGGAAAATCATAAAAACCGTTATTTCCAAAAACTGTCCGTGGGCTCCTGGACGGATGAGGAGCTGTGAGGGCAGCGTTAGCCAATGATGACAGATATTGGTCCCGGGAGCGAAAACTCACTACTAGGTTCAACTGGACCCCGAGCTGCAGGTGCCGACGTAGACAACGCTCCCTCCGTAAACTTACTGCTAATAGCAGATGGTGGACCATTCTCCACAATCGGAATGGGCTTATGAACATCGATATGTAACCAAGAGCTAGAACCCCCCTCACCGCTTTTATCTATTCCTACATGATCTTGTTGTGAACCTGGACTCTTCCCTAAAGGGACAGAGAGCGAGCGCCCCACCCCTACCCCTCCCCGCCCTGACTTTTTCAAAGTAGTTGGGAAACGCCTTGGTTTGGTGCTCAAAACAAACTCATCCAGTATAGCATCATATAGGTACGTTGGACTAGATACCATGTCCTTGTTCCCTGTTATCTTGTATAACGTTCTTCCCCCTATTGCTCCGACAGGCTCAACGACGTAAATATCACCGTCAGTTCTCAGTAGCGACGAAAGTGGTTTGAATTTTCCATCTAGCAAGAAAGCGTTACCACTAACCCCGGGCGATAACTGTAGAGGTTCGTCTTTAGGCGGTAGAGGCGGTGGGAGATTGACCAATGTTACAGCCCCTTGCGTTATAGGTGTGAGCGAACATGAGTTTGCTTCTTGTAGTTGCAACTCGCTCTGGAAAGAATTAGTCGTTGACACCGCCGAGACACGCCGGATACGTGGCGGTTGAAGAGGAGACAGAGGCGGTGAAGGCTGGGGGAGTTTGTTCGACATCCTGCACAGAAAGGAGGATACCAACTGGAATAAGCTTCATCACTTGCCCCGTAAGCCTCAATATATAGTCTAAACAGCTGAACGAACTATACTGGTGGTGGAACCAAACAAAGGATATCACGAAACAACTTGGGAAGATTAGACTTTTTGTTCGACGGAGGGCAAATAAAAGGACAAAGGCCCGAAACCACGGCATGCCAAAACTTCGGTCAAGCTAAGGTAAGAGAGTTTAACAAGAAACGGCCACCCATAGTAAAACACAAGCGCAAGTATCCCGCCCCAACTACAATGAAGTCCACCGCCCACCCATCACGATAAAACGCCGGACAAGAGAACAAGAGAACAAGAGAGGAAAAAACTGCAGCTACTTCCCACCAAGCCTGGCCTCGATCTTTTCCATCTCAACCTTCTTTGCAAGCGCGATCTCATCCTTAGTAGCGTCGTAGCGCACGTTGCTAACCTGGTTGAATGGGTTCTCCTCGCTCTTCTCAAACTCCTTCTTAATCAACTCCTTCATCTGCCCAAGCCTAAGCCCCTTATGCTCCTCACGAACCTCTGGTAGTCTACGCTCCTCGTATGCGGCGTATGCAGCTTTATAACGTCTTTCAGGATGTCTGTCGATAGTGCCTTTGTCGGCGCCGGTAGCTAGGGTCAAAGCATCGAGGGCGTCGTCGACATTGCTAGCGTTCAGAGATCCCAACGCAGAGTCGATCCCTTTGGTCCGCTTGGCTGGGCCGGCTTTTGTAGCCTTGGGTTTCGAAGGAAGTGCAGCTTCCTCCTCCGCCAGTGCTGCAGCCGCAGCAGCCTTTTTGGTAGCCGCGTCGCGCTTCTTGGCCTCAGCTGCTTCTCTGATGGTAAAATCTTAGCAACGAATTGCAGAAATGTGCTCCCCAGTAAACTCACTTTTTGGCATTACTCTTGGCACCCTTCTCCCACTCTTGAGCCTCCTCGGCTGCCTTGCGTGAATTTTCGGCATCGGCCTTTGAGGCTGCTGCCGCCGCCTTCCTCGCGTTTCCGGCAGCCTTTTTGGAACTCTCGACCTGCTTTTTAGGCATTTGTTCTTGTTGTAAAGTTAGTGATGGTTTGTTTCGCGGGCGATTTTAGAAAGGCTCCGCAGAGGTGATGTTATCGTGATGGCTGTGATCATGCGTCGATTCCGAAGGTGGGATGAGTTGCTTGTGACGCAGGTGGGGCTCTTGGGTTAGGGTTATCTTACGGAATTCGCTTGGACTCCATCCGCCCATCCCCTGGTTTTAAGAAAAAGGCTATTAATATTCGGCAAGCAACTGCGCAAACAAAGACTTGTCATAATCGTCTCATAAAGAACTCTTCTTACAAAACTGAGCCACAGAGCACTAATCCGCGTTTAGAAAGTTAAAACTATTGCTCTGTGATAAAAGGAGTTCAAGTTACAGTGCCGTGGAGAATTGTGTTAAACCACCTGCACTTCCATTTTTTAAATTGCCAGAAGGCAGCCAACTACCCGAGTAGGCTCCTTTGAAGTTTAAAAGCACGACGGAGTGTACGAGTATGTTTGCAGACAAGCCACTCTGTTGCACACATCTCCCATTGCCACACGACCGGGGCAGCAGAATAACTCTGCTCTTGAAAAGACTACGCAGTACTTTTCTCAGAGACATGTCAGGTAAGAACTCCCTCACTAGGACTTGGCTATATAATTCGGGCACTACTACACGCGATGATATTTATCCTCGGACCTAACATTCCCTTGAGGCTCTCACCACCCAAAGAAAGATATCGCAGTTTAAGTGTATATCAGCACCTAAGGCTTGCCCCCGACCAAAAGGCCTCGAATGCAGCACGGGGGCCTGGCGGCAAGTTCTCGTCAAATAGCGGGTGATACCCCATGACTCTGCACCCCCCACGGCACAATAAGCTGAAGTATCTAATTATCCGGCACCCTGCGTACGCATCATGCGTATCAGTAAAAATCGGAAAACCATTTTTGGAGACAAGGGTTGCGCTTTCCGATTTCTATGGACATACCCGAGTACTTGGAATCGCAGATCGCAGGCGAAAGAAATAATAATGGTAGAGTTCGCCGCGGTCAAGATCAGACTCTGCGGAAGTATAGTTGTCCTTCACCTTGCAAATTTGTTGTCTGCCATGGGCTGCCGCAGGCAGCTCGTTGTGCCAAGGCTTCGCTGTCATGATGGACCTGAGAATGCACTTGTGTGCAGCTTTAAAAATTCCATAACCCATAAGACGATTTTGGCTACAGGGGAATTGTGCCATCCTAAATGCGCATCTTCAATACGCAGCTGTCTAGCCCGAAGGGCTGGCAAAGCCTTGTAATTCTTGGAGGAGAGCCTCATCCAATGATTCGCATAGCAGATAGTAAGGGGTGCGGGTGGTGAAGCCTCAAATTTTTATGTGGGGGCACTGGATTACTCGAGTAGAGCTCGCCGTGCCGAAGCCTGTCTTAAGCAGACTGCACGTGCGCGCCATCGTGGTTTGGCTATTCTGCTTGGATTTGGGTCGCATGCAATAGCAGTCCTGTTTTAAAGATGCTTCGACACTACGAGTGCCAAATTTTGTGAAATGAACCCGTTTTCACATCCCCCAATCGGTAGGTGAAGCAGTTAATGCAAATTTCGATGTTCATATGTTAAAGTCTTATGAATACCGTTCATGATCGAGGTCTGGAAGGCGGGACTTATCGTCTTTAATTGTGGTAGCTGATTGAGAAGGGTATTTCGTATTGGTAAGTCGGAAGCCTTATTTCCTTTGTTGCTCCTAGGCTCCTGCAAGCACAATAGCAGTTTCGTCAAACTGCCGATCAGTACAGCACAGTAAGTACAGCACCACCTCGCGCTGATATGGTAGCCCACAGCCTGAGCAACCCTTGGTTCGGAGGAAGGGTTATTGAGGCTTAAAAGGTTAACTGACATGGACGGCCTTCGGAGATGCCACGTTTTGAATTACGGGATTTTATTATGTTTTTGAGGAGACCCGGATGCCAGCATGGTATGGCAGCCCTGGGGATGGGAATTTATGCCCAAGATGAAGGATTGATGGATGGCGCTCAGGGGGGGGATACGATACAGTAGGATACGAGGGGTGGGGTATAATACAGGCACTCATAAAAGGGAACTTTAGAAACATGATCATGTTTCGTGTTTCGTGTCCCTTAGTTTTGTTTTTTGTAGAAAGTATTGTCACATGAGCCCTTCACATAATGTCACAGCACGGCAGACGGGCGACCACCCGGTGTCAACTTCTGCTCGGTCTCTAGACCCATTCCATGTTCTCGCCTCGCTTCTTTCTTCCTCAGCTTACGAGCAGAGTTATGATGTGTTTCTTTCTGTTCCACCTGCCCCCATTTCGTTGCATGACTTGACCATGCGCGGGGGTAGTGAAGCGGGGTAACTTGATGTCAAAGTGCAGAAAAATGAATACTCGAGCGGTGTTTATGAAGTGAACCCTTTTTTCTGCATCTGCCGGTGTATGCGGGATGGCGAAATGCGGGGTGTTGTGTGACTGAGTGGGGATTTCTTCAGACTGAATGAATCCTTGACTTGTCTGGGGGGAAGGCGTGAAGAAGAATAGGCTTCTGTTTAAGGAGGGTGCGGTAGCGAGCTGCAGTTAACCCTGAATTCCTTCCGGCTGGCTTTCACTAAGTTCGGGGTGATGTTTATAGAGGAACGGAAGGACGGACGGACACTTCCGTTCGTTGGGCCACTATTATCATCGACCATCTCCCGCGAGGCAGCAGTGCTGTTGATTTTAGTCGAAATTAATGGCACACCACTCCCAGCTAGGTCTAGAAGTATAAGCATTCCATTGCTTAATAAGAGCCTGGAAAGAAGTATTTTTTTGACAGGTACTTCATCGATCGATTCCCGGGATATCTCTTCAAAACTGACCCAGGCAAGAGAAAATAGAGATCTCATCAGGGGCCTATTTCTCAGGTGGACCATTGCTGCTAACATTTTAGTTATGCACCGTACCACCCCTCTATCCCTGGTTCTCGCATCACTATTCGAGAGCATTAAGTATTGGTGAATTTAACTATCTGTTGATGCACGAGTGCTGTACTCAAGTGCCGGGACAAATGCTGGAGTGCCATCATGTGTCCTGTTCTGGGAGAGGATGGTGGGATGTGTGATCTAAGGAAAAGTACCGAGCGGAAACGTTGAGAGCTTGGAGGGCTGGCTTCTCCGGCTGGATGATATTGCTTTTTGGGGTGAATGCGGAAGTACGTGTTTTAATCTCAATTCTCTACAAGTATCCTGGTGGCGCCCTGAGAGTGCAGCATGTGTGTGGGTGTGAGGATCAGTCTGAATGGACACCGCACCGAGTCCCGGTACAATATGATATTTCATTATTTCGCCAATTTCATGCGTGTGTGCTTTCCTGCATTAGCCACCATTTGTGGGGCAAAATATCATTCGTTTGTCGCAAGGTTCACGATACTCAAGTACTTTCGAAGCAATTCATGTAGGAAAAGAGGAGTGTGGTTTACAGTGCGGTATTGGTGTGTGGTCTGGAGCATTTTGTTAGCTTGCCGTATCGGTACTCGAGTGCTCAAGTAGAGGAGGGTACGAGTAGGGTGTAGCTCCCACTATCGTCCCACCGTAGTATCGTGAAGCAGGCCACTTATTTTTAATTTCCTTCCTCCCTCCGGTTTGTTTCAAGCTTCTTTCCTTGATTTCGTTCTCTCCACCTTAATACTGCCCCTCCCCCATCATCGCCATCATCATCATCGTCGTCGTTGTCGTCATCATCACCATTACCGTAGTCCTTATAAAGCGAGATAGCGGCTTCTTCTCTCCTTGCTAATTCCTATCCCCGCCCCGTCCGTCTCTTCCGCTCTGTCATCTTTCACTACTAAGGGGGATAGAGAATAATAATAAAAAGTATCATTATTGGACTTTTGATTTCCCACAATACGAAGACACCGATAATTAGCGGCGAAGGATTCGGCGATTCGTCTGCAAGGCCGAGCCTAGGGAACAAAAAAAACATTTGAGACAACCGGCACCGGAACAAACGCGAACTACTGGTATTGCTGCTGAAGCAGAACTTACAAGCCGTACGACAGAGGCTCAGAGCCTTCTGCCTGAGAGCACACCCCTCCCGCCCAACCTTTGATTACTGAGCCGTCACCTGTCTACTATAGTAGTACTTGTACTTTAGTTATCGGTTGCCCTAGCGGACGGAGGGATCTCTCTTCCGACCTAGCCCTTCCTACTTCGCTCCACTCGCTCGCCTCTTTACCTACACCTCTCCTCAGTTCCATATAAATTTCTTTGGCCCCAAGAAATAACCATCATTCGATCTTCCCCTATAACTAGGTCTTCGTTCGCCAGATTGTTCTCTCGACTAGTACCCGGTTACACTTTTACGCGATTGTTTAACATCTGATTCTTAATTTCCCTAGACTCTACATACGATGCCATTCTCTAAGTCGGCCCCTTCTCACATATTTATCGTTCGCCATGGAGCCCGGTTAGACCAGGCCGACGCTCAATGGCAGCTCACCTCACCAACACCATACGACACACCTCTCACCTACGGGGGATGGACTCAATCCCGCTCTGTAGGAATGCGGATCGCCACGTTGATTGGAAATCAGTTGAATCAACCGCCCTCTCCATCAATGGCTGCGCGGAAGGGAGGAGCAAAGCGAAAGAGGGCCAAGAAAGTGAGGGTGGTTATTCACTCTTCTCCCTTCCTCCGCTGCATCCAGACGAGTGTGTCCATTGCCGCGGGGATCGCTCAGCACCACCACCAAGAGGTTACAAACGCCCACTTTGTCGCCGAGAACCCTATTGAGCCAACTCCAGAAGATCGTTCCAAATTTCACTTTACAAAGCCGCTTTTACGATTGGATTCGTGGTTAGGGGAGTGGTTGGCTGAGGATTATTATGTCGACATTACTCCACCGCCTCCCACTTCTTTACTTATTGGAACTGCGAAAGCGGACTATATTCGGCCCTCCTCCGCAAGTGGGATTTCTGCAGCTCCTGTTGTCAATGCCTCACCATTATATAATATTTCTTCGCTGACGACCTCTCTACCAACCACTTTTACCGGCGGCTATGTGGCGCCCTCGCCAACCTGGGCAATCTCCAATCACGGGAAAATTCCAACTGGCTACGTCTCGCATGCCAAGGAATATGTTGAGTTTGATCTCGGATGGGACTCTTCAAAATTGGGAAGTGGAGCAGAGTACGGCGAGGAATGGGCTAGCATGCATACCCGCTTTAAAAACGGATGGAAGAAGTTGCTTTGGTATTACTCGAGCGAGGACCCCAAAGCTACTACTTCCCCCACTCGATGGAAGCGTGTCACAGAGACTAGCTTCTCAGAGGCCAAAAAGAATAGGCCCTCTGCCAGCGCTGTAACCCTCACCGAAATCGACTCCGGCACTGGGGAAAATACTGACGGAAATCCGACACCCCCGTTATCGGATAGCGAAGGGGAAGCCGGAGTGGAGGACGAGGAAGAGGAAATCCAAACGGTGCTAATCCTTGTTACTCATGGCGCCGGCTGCAACGCCTTGATCGGCGCCATCACGCATCAACCAGTATTAATAGACATTGGCATCTCCTCACTCACAATGGCCGTGCGCAAGGACTTGGACCCCGACTCGCCAGCATATTCGACCGACAGTCCAAAAGTCTTCCATCACCATAGCACTTCAGCCCCCACGTCCGGCGAAATTCCCACGCCACCTGTGGTTTACGATTTGAAAATTACAGCAAACAACGACCATCTCCGCACTTACACCCCGTTGTCAACACCCCCTGTTAGCCCGAACCTGCGTTACGGCCTTAATTCGCTCGCTCCAGTCGGGAACTTTACACTTAATGGCAGTGGCGTTGGTAGCATGTCTAGGGTATTCGGCAATAACACTGTTCGTCGTAGCGCGAGCTCTGTCGGACCGCTGGGTTCTGGGAATCATGGGGGTTTATGGAGCGCGCGCTCAGGGCGTGAGTCCCGTCCTAGCAGTCGAGAGGAATTCTCACCCTTGAGCCTCACTGGTCCGTCCTTTGCAAGCGCGGTTAGCGAGGACAGCGATGACGGCGGCTCAGGCAGTGTGACAGGCCTTTGGGATGCAAGTGGGTGGGAACGGAAGAGGCGGTGGACTGTTTCTCGCAGTGAGGTCCCTGGTTAAGAGAATGGAAAGGTCCTGGTGGTAGTGAGTTTTTTTTTGTACAAAAAATTATTTTGGCCCTGCTGGTTCCCGTTTTGCTCTGGTTTCTTGGATGTTGGTTTTTGGGGCTTTTGTTTTATCAACTTCATGGCTGGCGTCTGTGCTTTTCCGGTTCCTTTTTTTTTTTCTTTGCACCGGTCTGTGTCATCACACATTCCTAGCTTTTTGTCTGTCCGTTTTGTCTTCGTATATATGATACCTGTTTAGTTAATTAATTACTACACAAGTCACGCTGTGGCAATGCCCACCTTTTACATACTTTCACCACACTTTCCCTACAATACTGATGCGGACGCTCTTCACTCGTTGTGAGCGATTTATTAATATCAAAGCTGCTTTCTCTGCCCCGGCCTAACGGCTACGAATCTTGATGCACGAAACTCGTGTCGGGGCGTACGTTGACCACACCCATCTCCCCCTCCTTGTTTGTAAGGGAACTGCCCGGTACTAAGGTTATCGCGGTGTGAATTCCGTCAAGTGTGCCGAGGTAAAAAAAAAACAAGCAACATAAAAACTCACTCGTTTTGATATATAATATCGGTAGCCTATCTAGCGACGGGGTGGCGAGTGGTGGCTGCACCGTAAGACCTTGGGTGTGAGCACTCGCTCGGGAGTGGGGGTGTTAGCCTCGGTCATCCTATTGGTCGAAGCGCGGGCGAGATAGCCGAAGATTCGGTTGTTTAGGGAAGCTGCGGAGTTTGGTCGTGGGGGGAATGACACATGATGGAATTTAGAGAACACAGAATGGTGCGGCCTACACATGTTTAACGAGGGTGGACTACCGGTATTGTCGTGTAACAAAAGTTTGGATGTGGGTATCATTTCCCCGTTTTGAGAGTTGGGGCTAGTCGGAGATTACTGATCAATCATCAAATTCCCAAATGCTCCCATATTGTGCTCTAGGATTGTATAACCTGTATCTGTATTTCTTTGTATTATGATATTATATCACGTATCGATCACCGACTCCGGCTGCAATGCAAACAACACGAAAGGCATTGAGAGAAGGAAAGAAGGGGAAAGGAAACACTAATGATTTCAACCAAACGTCCTGTCCATCATCTTGTGCGCCAACTCAACGCCCAGAAAGCACATACTGTTGGCTGGCACACTCCTGGCAAGTGCTGGACCTAAGCCCGGGAAGAACGCCTTAAACCCACCCCTTCCGTGAATCTCGCGAACGACACTTTTAATAGTCGGCTTGCCCTCGGCGCTCTGCAGACGACTCTTCACGGTGTCGACAGGGAAGACCAATAGCCACATCGCCATACCTGCGGCACCCCCGGCGACCATCACCGCGCCCATGCTCAACTTACCTTCGCCTTCGGGTGTTAGGCGTCGCTTAATGTACTCGTATGTGGCAAAGTATGCTGCAGATCCAGGTCCATCTCTAGCGAGTGTTGCAGCCGAGCCACGGAATACTGAGCGAACACCGCCTTCCCTGTACAGCTGTCGGACGACATCCATGCCGCCAGAATACTTCTTTTCCCCTGTTTGGCCCTGAATTTGTAGGAGAACCTTTACCCGTTCAAAGGGAGCGGTAATGAGGGTCATCGGGATCGCCGAGAAGAAACCCGCAAAGGAAATCTGCGCGATAGACATTTGGTTGTCGTGGACTGTTGCGAAGCGGCGGACAAGATTTTTACCGACGTCGTAACCCTTGAGTATCTGTCAGTTTGAACCGAGGGCGATGGGCGATTGGAAACAAACCCAGAACGATACAGCAACTGCGGAGGGTAATTAGCACGTGCACGAAAGTAAATAACGCGCCGGAAGGAAAACCCACACATTGGTGTAACACCAATCAATGGCGCAGATACACCTGCATACAACCCCTGTGCATGTGCTCCTCAGTCCCTGTTTTGTTTTTTTTTCTCGCAGCAATTACAACCTCAGATGGCTGGGACAAGGAGGGGTTAACGAAATCCGGGTCAAACATACCCTAACCATGCCCTCGCGGGCGGCAGTTTTCCTCACGACATCGAAAGCGCCAGAGTAAACACCCTTCTCGGCTGTTTGAAGACGGACCTTGACTAGGTCAAAGGGGTGGCCTGAACTGGAGTTAGAAGGTGGGGGAATCGGATCAACGCGTAGAGATTCAAACCACTGATGACGGCGAAGACCCCCCCAACACCTCCAGCAGCTAGCGACCGAAGGCCAGATAACGACGCAGACTTGGTGGCTTGAACATCCTGCTTTACCTCCTGCTGGACAGCCTCCTTCGATGGCAGTGCCGGTTTCCCAGATAATGTTGACATTTCGTCTGGTCCAAAGTTCTTTAAAGAGTGCGGCAGTCTTCCGTCGTGAATCTGAGTGGAGAAAGGATTGCGGGAGGGCGGGAAAAGGGAGGTGGGTTTGGCGGGGTGGAATTATAAAGGGGAAAGCTGGAGAACTGCTGACGATAACCCACTGATCTGGAGGGGTTAAGGAGAAGAAGAAAGGGTTTGTATGGGGATGTCCTAGGGTAGCGGGAATAATTCACGTGACTAAATCACATGTGATGTCAAAGCTTCACTGGGCAAGCTGCACTCAGCGGCATTTCTCCTTCTGGTGCCGGGTGTGTCTGAGACAGACCCCACCACACAGACGTAATGCCGTAGGTGGCCGAATGCCTAGGCTTAGAGGTGCCTTCTTCCTCTGTCAGTGCGGCTCGATGACAAAAAGTGACCATATCCATGCTCGACAACGGGACTTCGTCTGCTGACCGCTCCTCAATATCAACCTCTCATATTACGTCAGAATATTATTTTAATGAAAACAAAAAAATTAATAACTTTGTAGTTATTCCTGCTATGATAGTTACTATTATTGCTGCAAATCCATCATACTTCCTGGCACTGGCAGCCCTATGAGGTACCCTTCCATACAGTGTGAAGTATAAGAAGTAAGCAGTCCGTCCGGCCCGGCCTGGGTCACTGGTAAGCTGATGTTTCTGCACAATTGCTTGGGCTTCCTTACTTTAAAGAAGCTTATAATATTACTAAGCAGGACTCATTGTTCCTAACACACTCTATCTGTAATAAATAAATACTGATCCCAGAAGTGGTAACATGGGAAGGATCATGAAAAGAATTGTGTGAGGGGACTTAGGGTAGGATGAAGTAGGTATGATATGATATAACTAGAATCAACATGATGATTGTGATTGTTGATGGGTTGATGACACGAATTTGTTTTATATTATAAGAGAAATTTATGGCACTATAAGCTCCTTGTCTTATTCTCATATTATTTTGAGTGATTGATGGTGAAAAGCCCAGAGACCATTAACAGATATCTTCAGGCTACCTAGACATCCGGCGGCTTTGGCCTGGGGTGCTTCAAGATTTAACCTGGCGGTCCACCTATAATAATTCACACCAGACTGACCCATGCTCGAGACTGGATGCTTGGGATCACTGAAGTAAAGTATCAGAACTAGTTTTCCTATTTCTTCAAAGCATTTCTCTAAATTAAAAATTTTTAATTTCAAGTTCGGAATGGTTATTCTATATCACAGAGCACGTAAATTTCTGATTGTAATATAATGGTAGACAAGTGGGAGCTGTTTGTTCACCATTAACTGAAGCTTTAGTAGCTAATGGAGAGCAGTTAAACAGACTTGTTCTTAATCCCTAGTGCCTGATAATACTAAGAAGATCAAGTAATTTATTTTTCAAAAATTAGCATAGTGATAGTTTAGTGTACTTCATAGTCAGAGGGAATTTACTACTGGGAAAAGGTCTAATTTATCTGTATTCAACCTCACTATCATAACCAAAACTATCTATTTATCTTACATAGTGGCCCCCTCCTTCAGAAATAACCCCCCCTCCATTATAAAGATACAGACCACTGTATACTGTCTATGATACTAAAGCCGTCCAATCGCAAACCGCAAACACCCTCCAAAAATGCCAGCACTCTACTCTACTATCATATGAATGATAAAACACCAATTCCGCAATACTCGACATGATCGATAAAAGCTGGAAAACTACGATATTTCCCCTGACACTACACAATTCTCTCTCTCTAGAGAAAAGGGCTATACTTCCTAAGTTATTGTAGTTTTTAACAACCACCTCCTCAAGTTCACGAAACCAACGAAGCTCCCACTGTATCTCACAATCCACCTCTCACAGATCTACCATACTCAAAGGTTAGCAAAGCTTGGTGAGCTAGACCGGGAAACTACCTCCGCATCACGCACTGTCAGAATTATATGGATTACAAGCAAATAAGTTACAGTAGTTGTAAAAGTATTATGATAGTACATTTGCTATACCCCCCCGCCAAATCTACCCTACGGCTGTTCAGTAAGATAAATCAAGAACGCAATTTACAATTATACAAGAAATCATCCGTCAATAGAGCCACAGCTCAAGTATGTACTACAAGCTACATTCGCAAAGTAACAACTACTAACAGTAAATTCCACCTTCCTCGATATCCCCTCCCTCCCGCCACTTCCAAGTCTAGAATATCTCCCCCTCCCATCTTCCTTCCTTCCGTACTCGAATTAACCGAACCACTGCTGTATTCGGTACTTAATACTAGTTTAACGATCTCCGTCCTATCATACTCGCAGAGAGTCTCCAGTACCAAAATCCACAGTTGCTTGTTCCTTCCAAACAAAAAAGAGAAGACAAAATGCTTTTTGTCTTTCTCTTCTGCTACCCCGCCGATCGCGAACCTCACCCCTAAGGTGAGGTCTAGAGTCGAATTGTCTCACCTCGTAGCAGTTGCTGATTTACCCTAGTAAGGTCTTTCAGCCTCCCAGTTCCCATAGGGTAGGTAGGTGTCCTTCCTTCGTTCTCCTACCCTACGTGATGGGTCGTTCAATAATAAACCCATGATGATGAGGGGAATTGAACTCCTGGGCTCCCGCTAATTGCAACAGGAGGTTAATTAGTTTATGCATATTAACCACTGCGCCAGCTGGGTATTTCACGTAATGTTACCAAAGGAACTAATACTTATCCTATCATACTAGCATGTAGATTTAGTTTTGTTTTCACCCACGGTTTAATGTTATAATAATAATAATAATATTATTATTATTATTATTATTAAATATTATTGAAGGTATTACCCCAGCAGATACATCCTCACCAGAACAGAACCACGAATACCAATACCAATCACTAATACACTTGGTGTATAATAATCACAGCCAGAATTTCAGCAATGAAAAAGGCGCAGGTTTAACTTATCCCCTGCAGTGCCAACAGCACCGAATTTCCCTACATCACGCTAAATTACTACGATAACTAAAAAAAACACTAGCTTCGCACATTTCTAGAAATACCAATCGAGTGATATCAAAAGCATTTTCGTCAGGTCAAATTAGAAAAACAGATCTTTTTCCATTAACACCAGTCCAAGCACTGTAGTATCCCTTATGTGAGTAAAACCTGACACACCACGAACAAACTTAGATATATCCCTTCCCTCTACTTGCACATAAACGTTATCAACCAACCACCCCCTCGCCGCTCCAACCTATCGACTATGATATCATGAACACTATCTCTATATAACTAACTTCCGCTTCGGCTCTCTCTTACCACTCCTTGGCATGTAAAAATAATCATCGCATTATATAAGCGCTCTATCGACTGACACTCCTAGGTAGAGGGTAGGGTAAAAAGTGATTGAATAGTTATCTAAGGTTGATCAGCTAAATATACCCCTGTCTATTCGGGTTAACTGTTCCCTACCCTCATACCCATCCTGCCGCCCTCCGGGGAACTCAATTGCACCCAACGAAAAAAAAGTCTACCATTTTTTTTCCATTGCTCTGTACAAGTACATCCCTCCCATTCGCTTCCACCCACCCACCCGCCCTTGCAGAACTGCCATCCACCTGGTATCAATCAAGTCCTCCCCTTCCCCTCCCCACTCAACAAGACAAAACGAAATTCAAAATCAACCCACCACTGTATATTCTGCCCAAATACAAGCTCATAAAGCCAGGCCCTAAACTAAACTAAACTAAAACTACACTGACCGTAAGAAACGAAAATTTAATAGACAATATATAATAAATGAAATGACCACCCGCTGGAACAAGAACACGATGGATAGATACACCAATAGACAAACGCCATGCCATGTGCGGGTGAAAGGAAGGGAGGGAGAGGGAGATAGCGTTCCAAATGCTCCGAATTTAGTAAACCTTTTTTTTTTTGCAAAGCCATTAAGCAGATACCGCAGAAAGAGACTAGAGACCTATCATAACGGGGAATAAAAAGCGAAAGCAAAGGAACAAATACACATGAAAATTTAATATAAAAAGATATAAGAGAAAAGGGGAATAGCCAAAAAGAGACATATAAGACATAACCACCGGCCTCGCTCCGCTCATTCCATATGTCCGAATTCGCCATCCTGCGGATCCTGCAACAAGTCCTTGATCGTTGAGCTCAATTCTCTGAAGTCCACAGGCTTTGAAACATATCGAGAAAAGCCGGCAGCAATACACCGATCCGCCACATCCGACATTACGTTCGCCGAAAGAGCTACAATGGGTACCCTTGGAGCCTTGTGTTCATGCTCCCAGCGACGGATTTCCTTGGTGGCCTGGAACCCATCCTTTCTCGGCATGTGGAGATCACACTAGCGGGAATATTAGCTTAGTCGACCAGAAGGGAACAAAGGAGGGAAGATGCACAAGAATTAGCCCGTAATGCCCCGGCTCGTGCTGAAAGACTTTCTCGACACATTCTTCGCCATCGCTCGCTGTCTCAACTTCTAACCCAACCCTAGCCAAAAACCTCAACAGAACTTTCTGATTCACTCTATTGTCTTCAACAAGTAGCACCCGATATCCTTTATTCCCAACGTCTTTCTCCATCTGACTGAAAACCCTCTTCTGGCTCTCTACGACCTGCTGCGCAGAATCTCTATTCCTGTCCATAGAAGCATCTCTTTCGTTGGCCGGATCAAATATGACGCCGAAACGTGATGGTTTGATGGGTTTATAAATGAACTGTAATCTTAGGCCTAGGCGATCGCACACATCTGCCGCGCCCTGCATGATGGCTGCTCTTTGCGTGGGATTGGTGAGAACGAGGGTGGTAGTTTGCGAGTGGATCGAACTATTCAATAGCATAGTCAAGAGCTCGATGATCTCCAAGTGCTCAGGAAGATTAATGACAACGTGAGTAAACACAACGGGGTCCTCTCCGCCAATTAAATCCTTGCATTCAGAAAACTTGGATACGGGCGAGATTTGATTTGGAATATCCTTAGGCAGTGTCACCTTAATATGGTGGGCAATAGCGACTCGGGAGTAATATTGTTCCGAAACAATTAATATGGAAAACATCGGAGGGGAGACTGCACGGCTAAGCTCGGGATCTACTGTCGGACCGGGATAATCTGCTGAATTGCGCCGCCTGGGTTGGGGAGGGATGTACGCCGTGTACTTTTGTTGAACCACAGATGGAAGGGAAAGTCGCATAGAAGCAGGATCGGATGGTGACGGGATCGGGAGGCTATGCGTCTGCCTGACCACAGACCCGGGTCGGACAGAAGTTGTGGGAGGAGGATTAGAGCTAGTTGAAGATGGGGCAACCAAAGAATGACCCTCACTAAATTTCAGGCCTGGGGGAGTGTCCGATTGGTAATCGTTGAGCCTGGTAGACTCAAGAATGCCCGGTTTTTGGTCTGGTGACTCCGTAATTGCCGAAGGCGTAACTACAGCTTGTGTAGTGGTCGACGGATCGTTCGGGTTTCTTGGAAGTCTAAACTTTGAGCTGCAGATAAACGTCCTGTGTTCTTGTCAGTATCCCCATCTCCTTTATGTTATCGGGAAAAACAGGGGCGAGGCATACGATCCCTTGCCCTTCTCGCTCTTCGCAGTCATGCTTCCACCGTGAAGTTCAACAAGCTGCCGTGAGATGACCAAGCCAAGCCCGCTGCCACCGTGTGCTCGGGTACTAGAGCCGTCAATTTGACTAAATGGTTTGAACATCAACTCTTCATCTTTCCTGTCGAAGCCGGGTCCTGTATCGTGGCACTCGAATCGTAGCATGACCTCGCCTTCCCCAACTTGGGCATCCTTTATGACAGACCACCTTGAGAAAACCTCGCCCTTGGCAGTGAACTTGATGGCATTCTGTCGCAAAGTCAAAGGATTAGTTTCCGAGAATATGGCACTCGATATCGGTTTACTAAGCATAACATACCCCAATGACGTTTAACATCACTTGCCTGAGCCTAACCCGATCACCACAAACCACAGGAGGCACATCATCTTCAACGATAAAGTTCAGTTCGAGGTCCTTAGCGACGGCCATTGCACTCAGGAGCTCATTGGCGTCTTCAATCAAAGTATTGATCCTAAACCATTCAGGGTTCATCCTCATCATGCCGGCCTCAACCTTAGATAAGTCGAGAATATCATTGATGACAGTCAAAAGCCCATCCGAGCTCTGGGAGATTGTATGGCAATAATCAAGTTGTTCCCCGTTTAGCGGCGTATCGAGGAGAAAATTAACCATTCCCGATATACCGATAAGAGGAGTTCCTACCACCACCACTAGTTAGCCAGCACAATCGTGCGGAAAGCTATCACTGCTACATACGGATTTCGTGACTCATATTAGCCAAGAACCTTGTTTTGCTCTCCATTGTCTTCTGCGCCGCGTCATTCGCTTCCTTTAACCTCTGCTCGAGTAATTTGTGATCGTTGATATCTGTGCAAGTTCCAAACCATTGGCCATCCCCGGTGCCGAAATTGGTCTCTACGCTAACACATCGAACCAAATGCCAATGGTAGTTTCCATGCTTATCTTTGAGCCTGAGCTCAGTGGAAAAAGTAGGTTTCTCTTCCTCGAATTTTCCGGATCCAGGGGTCCCAAGGTTGCCTGCACCCGCTGTCATCTTGAATGAATTCCCAAGGCATGAGGGACCATTAACCAGAGTTTCTCCAAGCCCCGGCAAGGCGCACTTATGTCTATCCGCAGGATGGACGTGTTCCATGAATCCCAATCGCAATGCCTGGGCAAGAGTTTGTCCGGAGTATCCTTGCCATTGGGTATTGGCATAGGTAATCCCATCATTGGCCGTAGCAGCAAAAACAATCTGCGGACTTGAGTTCGCAAGCGACCTATATTTAGACTCCGATTCGGCCATCTCTGACTGACGCGCGGCGTCCACCTCCGCCAACCTCTGATCATGAATATCCATGTTAGTACCAAACCAGTGCACAATCATACCCCGTGAATCTCGTAACGGAACAGCACGGGTCATGAACCACCGATAAACTTCATCAAATCGGCGGATCCGGACCTGGTGTGAGAATGCCTCTCCTTTCTGAACGGCGATTCCCCATCGTCTCACGTAATCGTCCCTGTCATCAGGATGAAGGGCATCCCAAGGTCCCTTCATGAATCCTTCCACCGTGGATCCTCTGTAGGCCAACATCCTGGCATTAACCCAAGTCGTTTCGCCGGTGTGTGGTAAAGCCGTGAAAACATGAACGGGAATAGAATCGATAATGGTCCTTAGCAGCCTGTTGGAGGGGGGAGGCATTTCATCCAAGGGTTGAAAAGGAGTAGCCGACTTGGAAGATGCACTATGCCGCGCGGACGGAGCCCCAGGAAATGGAGTTGTAGGGTATAATGATTGGAACGTTGCGGAGTAATCTGCACCATAGGAATGTAGTAAAGTGTGTGAGTAGCCCAGAGCCAACCCGGACCGCTTCCTCCGGGGTGCTGCTCGACCACGGCGATATTGTTGATGAGCCGTTTCCGATCCCGGTGGTACAGATGGTGATGTCCCTTCAATTGCGATCCCACCAAGGAATTGTGTCGGAGTCTTATTTGGATCCGTACCCTTCCGCAGGTCCGCACGAGTAGGGAACTTATTTGGGCCCACCCCCATATCAGCCCTCCTCCTCTGAGCAGCATGGCTACTCTCATCTTGCCCCTTCCCCTTGGCAGTTCCACTAGAACTAGCAGTCTCCCCACCCTCCACCCGAACCTTCAAATCCGCAGTCGGAATCGTAGCTCGCAGAGTGGGCAGCGTCGGAACATTCCCACTACTCTGCCTACTAAATATCTTCCCTCCTCGTGGAGGTGGTCCAAAGTATCCTTCCTGTCGTTCCATCCCCGGGCTAGCAGGGGTGCTGGCCGCGCTGTTATTCCACGACCTGCTACCTGACCCACCACTGTGAGTAGTTGCCATTCCTAACATAACACCCTCCCAACCAGGGCTCGCAACCCTTGATGAGCTATCCTTCGATAGCGAACTGCTCATTTCACTCGGACTCGTAACGCTCGCACCGCCAAAGTTATCAGGCGAGGCAGGGGTGGGATAATGGAAAGAATTCGTCAACATCGACTCCACATCTACCTTCCGCTTCAAAGGCCTCGCATGCCGAAAGTGAGTGAGTTGATTCACAACATTGGCATGGCTTTGTGCCAAAGAAAATGCCGTGGCAGCTAATGGCGCAAAATGCGAGAGTGAGTGAATCAAATTCCTCGGATACGGGATAACAGGGCTCAATATCGAAAGAATAGCGATAGGAGCCTTCTTATGACTCGCCGTTTCGTGCCTCGACAAGCGTTCATCGCCTGGCATGGGCATCATGCCTTGGGACAGAGAATTGCGCCCGTAGGGAGCATTAGTCGATGTCGTTGACGAAAAAGACGGATTTAGCGACTTGGATTGACTAGGATGAATTAATGGTATGTGGATAACCGTCCACGCACTCTCAAACCCAATTGCGTTGACCTGTTCTTGAGCCGAGTATACGGGACTGTTAACTCGGGGATTAAAAGACTCCTCGTCAACTCTTGGGGGGGTAAAAAAGGGATTTTCATGCGGATCCTGTTTTGGCGCTGGAGATGGGGCCGGTGATTGGCTCCATGGTGATGTGAGAGCCTGCTCGTACTCCTCGTAAGAGTGGGCTCTATCTGGTGATTCCGAACGCGCTTGCATATGATGTAAATGCTGCTGCGCAGAGTAGAATTGCATTGCCGGATTCCGTCCACGATAGTCCCCCCCCCCACTCTTTCTTTTCCGACGCACGCCCTTGCCGGTAAAAATTAACGGCGTCGGGGGTTGTGAGGGTATCTGTTGTACCCCATTGTTCACCGCACTCAGGTCAAGTTTCTCAACACCCTGTGTCGACGCTACTTCAGGTATCGATACAAATGATTTCGCTTGGTCGCCGGAAATAGCGGTAGACGGTGGGGATTTTGACATTCCGGCAGCAGCTTCCTCGGCTCCCTTAGCCTCCTTCCGCCGCTTTTCTAACCCCTCAAGATGAGTCTTGATATCCCTATATTCCCTCCCTAGAACCACAACCTTCCCCCGCTGTAATACCCTACTGACACCGGCCCCGTCCAGTAACGCATCCGCCTCATAATTTAACGGCTGCAGCGTCTGGAACACCCGACCCCTGAGCTCTTCACCGTCACCCCCGGAAGCAGTCATATCCTTCCGCCTTTGTCTTTCCAACTCCGGTGGCAGCGGTGGGGGCTGGGGAGGCTCCAATGGGGACAAGCTGCTAGTCTCAGAGAGCCAATCTGATTCCCTTGCGTTATCATGATGGCTTTCTGCCAATCCGATGGTCACCGGAGTAAATGGTTCATCCGGGTTCATATCGATGTGTAAGGGTTCGGAAAGATAATCGTCGTTTTCTACCTTCAATCCGAGCCCTTCCCATCCGCTCTTGTTTTCCGACTGTGTTTGTGAACCGAATTCTTTGGGGATGGGGACGCCGTGTGCCCCATCGTCTTCTTCGGGTGATGACTCCTCTCGATCACCCACGCACCCCGCATCTCCCATGTAAGTCAACGACAAGCGATCATCCTCAGCAACGTTAAAAGTAGCCTTCTGGCCCCAAGGGGTATTCTCTAAGTCCGTAAGATCAGATGGTACGGTCAATGTAACTCGCTCCG
This sequence comes from Tuber borchii, assembly GCA_003070745.1. Classification (NCBI taxonomy): domain Eukaryota; kingdom Fungi; phylum Ascomycota; class Pezizomycetes; order Pezizales; family Tuberaceae; genus Tuber; species Tuber borchii. The sequence goes on from NESQ01000077.1 coordinate 257,212, forward strand.
CCTTATAACAACTGGTAGCGATCTTGACGATGTTGCTCCAGAAGGCGTCTATCCCAGCCTCGGAGTGTAATAGCAGGGCAAGCTCATACATATTCGGTGTAGGAAAGTCATGGTTCTCTAACGGAGATATGGGTTGTGTACCGGGGGGTTGGAAAGCAAATGAAGCCGGGGTATTGGTACCGGATGGGATAGGCCTATCTTGGAGTCCCGTACCCGGTGACATATTCAAGCTGAAGGCAGCCGACACGGTGCTACTAGATATTGTTCGCGATGTCTCCATCCGAGGGAATGGATATGATGGGGTAGGTGTAGGATCCGTCGGGTGCCTCATTCGGGGAGCAGATATAGCCCCAGCACTCGAAAATGGCCGGACGACATCTCCTCCTGCTCTGAATCCTTTCGTAGCCGCGGCAGATGAGGCAACTTCGGGTGCATCAGGCGGGCCGGGAGGAGAACTAGACGGGGAGACTGTGGTAGCCTGATATAATCGACTCTTTCTTCGGTCGGTCTGAGTTTGAGTATTCATAACCGCCTTTCGAGAAATTAGAATCCCAAACAAGCGTATAACGATGCACCCGGCCAAGAGCAGCAATAGTAGGCTAAATATCGGCGATGGGTTCGACAGCAGGAGGAAGAATACCTCTTTCAAGCCCTCGATGGAATGTACTCCCTGACCATGCCCTCTGCCCTCACCACTTCCATTTCCTCCACCACCCACACCCTCTGCACTGTTTCCTGAACCCGAAGCGGAGCCTGTACCACCAGTACCTACTAGACCAGTATTCGACGACGACGAGGGCGTTGACATTGAATACCTAGCATCAGCAGTTGAGCCGCTACGGGAGATTTCAAAGGTCGAAGGGAGTAGTGGTGGCGAGTTGAGAGGCGATCGCATAATACGGTATGCCCACAAAGGCAACCCTTCTTTTTTAGGGGCGTCCCGGGGGGGGGGGGGTGGGAGGGGGTTGGTAGGGAAGAGCGGTCGAGGGCAACCAGCCGTTAATTGATTGTCACTGCAGCTTTGGACAAGGGTATGACGTCGACAGTTACCGGTAACTTGATGGCGACATTAAACAGAGAAGCCTCTGATTTCCAGTGCCTCAAATGAAACCCCAAAATGAGCCAAAGAAAACAGAAAAAGATAAAAACAAAAAATAGTAAAAAGATGAGGAAAGGTTGGGGGAAGGTGAGAATGCTATCAAGAAATCAAACAATCCAGTAGAGAAAAGTAGTTAATAAGAATGGGGGAACTAAGGATGGAAAACGAGAAAATAGGGACCCGGAGATGCAAATGACGGACGAAGCGAAGCGCAACCCTTTTCCTTTGCCCGTTCTTCTACTTGTTTCTCTTCTTTCACCACAAGCCTAATTTTCCCCTCTTTTCTTCCCTTTCCTCTTCCTTATCACGCACCGGGTACTAGAGTAGCAAACGCGCTGGCGGACTGAGACGATGACGGGAAGATTGAATAAAAAAGAGACAGGAGGGGGAAGGCAAACGATCTTGCGAGAAAGCTGGGCAACAATAGCACAGAATCAACATGAAGATTCTTTTGAGTTTTTTTCCCACTCTCTTACTCTGTTCAACTTCCCTCTTCCTTACGAGTGGTGCCCGTATTAATCTTTCTTTTTTTCTTTTCCCCTTTCCTCCTCTCCCTGGCCAGCAACAAGCTGTGGCGAATATGTATACAATAGGGGAAAGGGAAGGAGGAGGAGGATTACCCAGCAGCAGCAGCAACAGCAGAAAAGGAGTAAGAAAGTAAATCTCCCGCTGAGGCGAAATGGGAAGGGGCGAGAAGAATGAGGGAGGAAGGAAGCAGAGGACGTTAAGGCAAAAAATAAAAAAATGAAAAGTGACACCCTCCCAAGGCGGTGAGGAGTACTCGTACCGGCACTGTACACAGGCGAGCAGTAAGGACCAGGCGAGCAGAGCAGGATTGCTGCTGGCCGCTACATATGGTATGTGTATGGTACCCAGGGCAGCACGAAGGAAATAGCTAGATAGACAGACAGGCAACCAAGAGTAGATACTCAGTATCGCACCTGCCTTACAACGCACGACAGAGCATTTACGGGCACCCCGTCGTAGAGCAAGGAGAAAAAAATGTAGTCCCAAGAGCTCAAAATAAAATATCCCTTCAAAAAAACGGCCTCCGATAAGTAGTGCTGGTCGAAAAATCGGTAAAATAAAGTGAAGGTTGAAAAAAAAAAAAGATCAAAAAAAGTATCGTACAGTAGCAAACGAAAAGCCTGTGTTCCTTTTTTCTTTACCTTTCCTTCCTTTCTTTTCTTTCTATCAAACAAAAAGTAAGGAAAAAAAAGTAAGGAAAAGGGAAAAGTCAAGTTTATTCCCACGCACGCTTCCGGCAGCTTTACCGTAGATAAATTTGATCAGGGGTGGGTTACCGGTATGGTGGTGGTGGAGGAGGAGAGATGGAATGTGTGGTCCTGCTGCTGCTGCTGAGTAAATTACAGTACGGCACTCTCCCAATACAAAAGTGATGAGGGGGTCGAATGTTGAATGTGAGAGGCAGCAGCTGCACGATATAATACGATATAACAGAAAGGCCTAGTACCGGCAACCTATGAAAGAAGGGGAAGGGGGGAGGGGGAGGGGGAGGGGGAGGGGGAGGGGGGAGGGAAGAGCTTAAGGCTCAACCCCTCGGTGCCTATAGACAGGCAGGCAGGCGTAACTGGATATCAAAGCACGATGGCTACCAGCATGGTACGAATACTCAGGAATTGCTGTAATATGGAGATGCGCACTCATTTCAACCCTCAGTCCACTGACTACAAGCAAAAATATATGTTATATATAAGAGCTGGTATCATACGGAGGTACAGGGCATAAGTATTGTATGTTACACAGGCAGAGGGTTATGCGTGAGGTGCCTGTGTAACATACAATACTTATGCCCTATACCTCCGTAGATAAAAAAAAAAGAAGGAAAGAAAGAAAGAATAGCGCCTACCGTACTGTGACAAAATTCAAGTACCGTGTGGTCGACAAGGATAGTCTACATACCAAGATCCAGTCTGCCTACTCGAGTAGAAAATGAGCGAAAGGGAAGCAAAAAAAGGAATCGGCAACCCAACGACGTCATTATGCATCGAGGGTCCCTCCCTCCGAGCACTCGTGGAGTGGACAACGGTAAGGTTTGGGCAACGGTGGGAAGTGTGGGAAAGGGGCGGATGTGTGAGAGAGAGAGTGTGTGTGTGTGTGTGGTGTGGCAGCCAGTGGGTACTTGTACCGGTAATTGGGATGTGCAGCAGCAGCAATGGTGTGCGGTGGATGAATGACACTCGTTCGAGCATTGTTGCCGGTAGAAGAACGAAAGGAGAGCAGAGCGCACATAAATGGTATAACTAGGACTAGTGCGCCAGCCTCATAAATTATTCCCCCTCTCCAACACAACACCGCACTAGGCCGCGGTCCTGGAAAACCTTCCTTCTTGAGGTGAGAAGAGGTTTCACCGTGCAATATTTTGATGCTTTGTTTGTTTTTTTTGCTCACATTCATGAGCGTAAATAAAGTTAGGTTACGAGTACTGTATCAGCCCTCCAACCCTATAACTTTCGCTTCTATTACCAAACACCTGATCGTCATCTTCAACCCCTCCCTCCCTCCACTCAAACAACACGGTGCTCGAGTACCGTACCGTACTAGTAAGGTAGTAAAACCCCATCATCATCACCATCATCATCATCCCACAGCCTAGACAAAACCTTGGACGGGAATCCTTCCCACATCACCTTCAAATCTCATATCACAACAGCTTCCCCCCCCCCCCCATCACCGGGATTTCATTACCCTTACCGTACCTCGAACCCGTCTGTTGTGATATGCTCTTCCCTTTCTTTCCCCTCCCTTCACTTCCCACCTGGTATCCCCCTCCCCCCATTCCCGGCCTATTCCCACCCACGCCTATTCACACTCCTCCATCCATCCCCGCTCTACGATCGCGATCATCGATCCATTTCTCGAGATACTCCCCCTCGAAAGGCAAATCTATGTAATGCACATATAGTATGTGCACACATACGCCTGTTCGAGCAAAGCGGAGGGGAAAAATGTGAAAAAATAAGACTTGCGATCATAACCCGACTTGGAGCCTTACCTTGAAGTCGAGTATGGCATCTGCGGGACAATCCTACTTCATAAAGGTACCAATCAATGCTGATCTTAATAACCCGGAGATTCGCGGACCATGCAACGAAAAACAGCCGAAAAAGTGACTTTTGACAATACAAGTTCACCATCTCCCAAAAACCCTTAAATTTGGGGAACGTGTTCTCGAGTGATTGAAAAATTTATAACCTCAACGCTTTGATAGATTCACTGGTTTCCTTTGGGCTCACCAGGGTTTTTGGAGATGTCCGGCGTTATTAATATGTATCACCACGGTATCATAAAAGACGTTCAGAATAATAACGCTTACGACGCCGGTATGCGTAGCGCAAGCGGAGACGTCAGGACTGAACTGATCGACCGAGTGACCACACACAGCACGATGACCCAATATCTTCCGGACCACAGCCCGGAAACATCTCCACAACCCAATCCCCACAAGCCACGACGTTCAACAATAGCCAAATATATATGCACATATATATAATATTATTATTATATATACTCCGGGAAAGCTCTAGTACTAGTACAATAGATCATCCTTTTCTTCCCCTCGTTTTCTTCGGTTGAAAGTGACAAGCAAGGCTAAGATCACCCCTCCATTTGAACAGGAAACTAAAGGGAGGCGAGTAGACTTCTAGAAGACTAAACTCTTGCACTGAGTTGCTAACAAAAAGTGGATAATAAAGATTTTAGTAATGAGAACTGTATGAAACAACCTTCAAAGGGTGTTACCCTACCCAGCACACGGAGAGGCAAAACGAAAACGTTGGAGAAATAGTAACTTTGCGTTAACTACTGTAAGGAATGAGAGCTTCGTCTGAGCTGCACTCGCTACCGTATTGCAGATAACGAGGGGTGAGCGTGAAAGATTTGAATACCGCATATCCAATGCTTTACGCCCGCCACCACCAACCTAGGATATACATATATAATACCGTTCACGTCTCTCCTCCCTCTCTCTCTCTCAGTTATTTAAGGTAGCGAACTTAACCAACAACCTTCCTTCCTTCCTTCTGCTGCAAGACAAAAAAAAAATGTTCACTTCCGAACAGAATAGAACAGAAAAGAGGAAAAGAAAGAAAATTCCAGTGATAATTCATGTGTTATGACACCATGCTTGAGATTCCAATTTGTTATGTTATCCCCTAACCAGATTCTGTATGCAGATATTGCAGCTTTTGAGTGCGGTTAATGGTATGGGTTAGCCTTAGATCTTTATATATAATACTAAAGGTAGTCTACTGTACTCATAGAGTTCCTTCCTTCCGTGACCTGGCCAGTATGATATATCAGTAGTAGAAAACATCTCGCAGTTGCAACACTCGAACTGGACCATTCCTAATCTCAGAATACCTGCCTAACTTACCTATTCTAGGGAAACTAGAAAGCGACAAATATAACATAATACAAACGAAGGGTTATATAACATTTTCCGATCGGGTCCTTGGGCTAGCTCATAACTTAGTCGTCACGGTAACAGCTACTGTAATGGAATGTTACCAACTCATGATATATTCATACAACTCAACTCAACTCAACCACAAATTGAGTTAAAATTTCTTTGAATGAATATGATGGTTTCTCTACCGTATGTATTCTATACCATTTATTTATTTATAAGACTGTCGTAGGCGATCAATCAATACAGACGGGAAGAAAAAATCTTGAAAACTAAAAACTAGACAAGTAACGTAGTCTACCCCACCGCGAGTCGAGTCGAGACACACGGTGACACGAAACAAACTTATATAGAGCAGTATTCGGAAAACCGGTTTTACAGTATGCTCTCTACCAGTACTGGTGGACCGGTAACCGGCTATTTCGTGTCACATGTGTGTTTCTCGATCCGGCGTGGGGTACGCTATGATAATATAAGACAAAGTGTGAGCGCGCAAGTGATAACCTATGATTGAAAGAATAAAGGGAAGAGGAAAGAGGGAAAATGGTTATTCCTTTTGGGTATGAAAATGTAAGATGGATAACTAGTGAGGACCCTGCTCTACAGTCCTTTAGAATATATTCACGATTGTACCTATTGGTGTGTAGCGTACTGCATAGTCAGCCTAACATTAGCAGTAGGTTAACCACAGTCTTCCTTCCTCTCAAACCGCGCAGAAGCCATTATCCCTCTCTCAACGGAAGAAACCGTGTATAACAGCAACCATGAATTAGAAATACCGGTAGCACTCGAGTACAGTACCATCCGCGGTCAAGTTCCAGTACTAGTAGAACAAGCAATCAGCCACCCGGCATCTTCTAACTAATCATTTTGAAGAAGAAGAAATCACCCCATGATCTCTTCTTTTCTTCTTTCACAACATTCAAGTTTCCCTTCCCTTCCAAACTCCGTCATCCAAGTGAGTGAGGGGTTTCAAATCGTTTGCCGTCAGTCGGTCATACGGCCAAACCTCATTCCGTCTGGGTACGGTAGGCCAACTCCCATCTTGCCTATCCAGTAGTTACATCTAGAAAATGCCACCTACGCACTCCCCCCCCCACCCCCCCAGAGCATAAATCCGAGAGAGGGGTCATCCAGAACTCGGGCAATCCCGGGCAAGGCTCAACGTATCATACAGTAGCACGAAACGATTTCCTACGGGTACGTGCAGGACTAGCGGTAGCCCCCGGAAAGGAAAAAAAGGTGAGGTGAGTTATATATCTGTCTGTGGCCTAAGCAAGATACGGTAGTTCCCGCAAAATCTACTGTATGATAGTGCCGGAAACGGGCAAAGTATACCGTAAGTGATATCACTTGTTCATTTCCCATCCCATCCCGATGACTTTTGGAAAAACGTCGGGTACTGTAAGTGCACGGGTAACCGGTGGACGTGGTGGAATGTTCTTGGTATATCTTTTTGTTGTTTCATGTATTTAGTGGAGTGCACCGTACTAATATGGTACCGGTACTCCTGAAAGGGCTCTGCTTATTGTAGGTTTGTCCCACCATCCCTAGTTAAGTAAAGTAGGGTACCGGCAGGGTCTGTGTCAGGTAGGGTCTAGTGACTCTGCTAACGGTCGGGAGAGGGTAGATGTTTAGTCTGTACTCAAGTACTATTAGGTGGTCCTAGTATTGTACCCAAGAGTTGCCAAGTATAGCGGGATGTGGGGGATTGTTTAACAATTAGTCACATTCATTCATTTACGGTATTCCCGAAGGACTAGCTTATTTATTTAATCATTTATTACCTACCATACGAAACGGGAACCATATGAAACTAGCCCAGATATTCCGTTATTCGGGCCGATGCCCGAATTGACTAGAATACCGACCACCAGGGACAGGTTTCCAACCCGGTTCGGAGTCCGCTCGGGCCTTTGCCAGGAGTGAGGCGGCTTTTTGGCGCTCCGCGGACTCGCGCGCCGATTTTTCTTTGCGGAGAGATTCCAGAGTCGGGTCTGGGGATTTTGTTTTTGACCTGCGACGGTAGGAGCGGGAGTGGTGGTGGTGGTGGTGGTGATGATCTGGGGCATCGCGGCGGTGCTTGTGTCTATGGCTGCGGGAGTGGGGGTCCGAGTGAGAGTGGGAGTGGGAGTGTCCCTTATGGGTTCTGCCATGTCGACTTGGACTACGACTTCTGTTTCGACTGCGGCTTCTTCTCCTTCTCTTCCTATCACCATCTCTCCCACTCCTGTCGCTTCGATCATTCCCACGGGCCCTCTCATCCTGCCCATCGTGCCAACCCCTAACTTCCACCTCGCCTACCTCCCTCTCCCTCCTCCTCTTCCACTCCTCCCTATCACTGCGCACCTCTTTTACCCCCTTAACCCCCCTCCTTATGGCCTGCAACGGATCCCCCGCCTCCTTCCTCCTCTCGTCCCTCTTCCCCTGCCATTCTGTTTTCCTCCCATCCTGCTCCTTCTCCCTCTGCCGTCCAGACACAAGGTCAACACTAGAATACCAAGGCCGCCTCTCACCCACAACCTTTCCCATAGCCCCTTCCTCCCGCTCCTTCTCTTCCTTCTTTTCCCTCTCCCTTTCCGGGTTCCCGCCTCGTGGGCCCGTGGGGGTCGGGAAGAGGTTAATGTGTCCATCCGCGCCCAAGATCCCGCCTTCTAGCGGTGGGCGAGGTCGGCGGTCTCGAGCATTTGTATGACGGGCAGTTGGTTCTTCGCCCCCATGCTCCGATACCTTCTCCACTGTTACCGTAGAATCCCCCTGCCCAGCTCGCTCTCGTAATAGCTTCATCCGAGCTTCCGCATCGGCGGCTTGCATCCGCGCATCCTCCGCCGCCTCGCGCGCCGCGGCGTCCGCCTCATCGCGGCGCACGCGAGCGATATTCTCGGCAGAGTAGACATGGTAAGATTTGTGGTGGAGGAGGTGGAGGGGCATGCTGTTGTTCAGTGTGGGGGTTGATTGTCGTTGTCGTTGACGCTGCAGCAGGGGGTTTGAGAACGAATAAAGTTGAGTGTGGTAGTTATGATGTGCGCATGCGAGCCTCATCGCCAAGACACCAAGACACCGCTGACAACGGTGGACGGCATGCATCAAAGTGAGCTTCGAGTGATTAGATATGACGCACACCACAAGGCCTCCTCTGAATTTCAGTTGAATCCCGCCTCCCCGCGAGGCAAGGCGAGGCAGATCAGCAATTCCTACCAATTGCGTTGGGATCACTACAGATGTACTCACCCTCATCCACCCCTTCCTCATCTCCGCATTGCAATCCCCACGAATCCGAACACCATTGGTTGCGCACTGTTTCGCAACCTTGTTTATTTATTTATTTATTTATTTATTTATTTCCGTGCCCTACAAGGAAGGGGTACAGGACTGTGCTCCTTGCTCCTTTCTTGCACCAATGTCTGCTGGACATCGGGATCACGCGCGTTGTTTCGGTACAGGAGGTAGTACCGTTCCTGCAGGACTTATGCGGGAAAGGCTCGAATCAGTGTCTTGGAAACCGAGTGAGAGGTGGGTGAACAGATGGACAGATGGACGGGAGGGTTTGATTTGTTGGCCTGGGTGGAGGGGGGGGGGGCAATTGAAGGTATGTGACTGGGTAGCCAACTAGTTTTTGTGATGGGTATAAGGGGAGAGGAAGGAAGGGGCAAGATTTAAGTTCATAAATATTTCGTATAAATACTTGTGATACATGGTCTGCCAGAAAGTTATGAACAGTTAATTTAGGTTAACGCGCAAAACAATCGTTGTCTCTTGCGAAAACATCTCCCCTGACACTCGTAGAACTAGGTATATAAATGAAAAAAAAACCCAAACCCCCGCACATCCAACACCTACACCTGTTAAACCAATCAAAAAAGGGTATCAAAGAAAAGAAAAAAGTCCATATATCGTACAAATCCCATACTTCGTATCCCATTACCCCACCGTCATCAGCAATTATCACCGCTGCGTTCGTATCTCCCCGTCTGCATACACATCCCCCTCCCTCTGCCCCTCCGTCTCCTCCTCCCTCTCCTCCTCCCCCTCCCTCTCCCCAACCTGCAAGTACCCCCCCTTTGCCTCCTCCTTCCTCAGGAACTCACCATCCTTCGCAACAGCCCCAAGTCCGAAAACGCTGCTCTCGTCAGTCTCACCACTACTCCTCCCGTCTTGGCCCAGCTGACTGTGCCTCTTCAATGGCGGTGTCCGGACAGAACTCCGCCTGGATGGGCCGGGGCTAAGCTCTACGTGCACCGGCGTAACCATACGCCCGAGGCTCGCTGTGCGAACGTGTGCTTTTGCCGGGGCTACCACCCTTGCCGAGGCGGAGGAGGCGGAGGAAGGGGTGCTAGTGTAGGGGGGAGTACCGACGATGCCCGCGCCAGTGTAAAACTTTCCCATGGTAGCGGTGCTAGCGGCGGTGACGCCCTCCGAGACTTCGTAGATTTCGATGGTTGGGCTAGGGGATGAAGAGAGCACCCGTGCTACGGTTGAATTCTCAGATTCGCGCTTGCGGCGAGTGGATTGTTGGGAGACGGTTTGCCGTGTTTGCCCGGGGATGCCAGTGTGTGGGCGGTGCAATGGTGCACTGGAGGACCTCCTTGGTTGTTGGCGGGGGTGGTTTGGCGGCATCGCGAAAACGCCGACCTCCTTTTCGAAGGCTGATAGGTTCGTGCTTGTTGCTAGGGAGCGCGTACGGGACTTCTCCCCCTCCTCGGAGAATGTGGGCGGGGAGTAGGAGGAGGGTGCGAAGCGAACAGTTAGCCTACTCCCCGAGCTTCGGCTTCGTGTACGCCGGCGTTGGAGGGCTATGTATGCTATTACTGCTAGTACGAGGAATAGTACACCGCCCAGGATACCGCCGATCATGGGGCCAAGAGCTGGGGAGTCTCTGGAGCTTGAGTTTGTTGTGGTGTCGGTGAGGAATATTGCTATAGAGGTTCTGGACGCTGGGGTTAGGTTGCTTTTTCGTGGGGGGGAGGGTACAGCCGAGATGTGGAATTTGTTGATTGTCGGTGGGGCGTTGATTAGGTAGACATGTTCCAAGAATGGACGGCCTAGGGAAGGGCCGTCAGTTGAGGAGGTGGGGGCTATGCGTAGGTAGGTTTGTCCGGATTCGCGGTGGGAGGTTAGCGGGTTGTCAGTGCTCTCGTCAGTGGTTATTAGGGATGTCGCCGGGATGCTGACTATCACGGTTGAGGTTCCATTCCAGAGGGTTATACGCAGGGTGTAGTCTGTTGGCGGGGTACCGGTGTAGACGTATCCGTCCACACCCTTGTCGTAGCTTGGGTTCCCGAGTAGTGGGAGAAGTGGGGTGAGCATTTCCGGCGGTAACCTTATTTGAAAAGAATTGTACGAGAGCGCCATTTGTGTGCCTCCCTTAGTGGACTTGTATACTTCTGTTTCCTTGCTTCCTCCGCCGCCTTCGGCGACGTACTTGACGGAGGTAACAGCGACCGCAAACCCCTCAGAATTAACATTCGCCTTGGAGAAAACCGCCTTCTGCCCATGATCTATAAGCCCCTCGTCGAATCCGCCCATTACAGCCGACCCATTAACACCCTTCGAACCCAAATACAGCGAAACAACATCCATTTCGGGAACACGCGAATTCCTGGCTCTCTGCAGGGCGCTCAACCCGACCATTCCATACCCCGAATCACTCTCATGGATAACGCTAACCGGCAGTCCCGACAGTGAAAATTCATCCCCGGGTTTCGTAGTCTTCCAGGAAGCACTGGTGATACCAATCCCTTCGCCGAGGGTCACACCAGCGACAAAGTCCGCGTCGAGGGTCTCATTGTAGTACCCGTTCTTGCCGAGCGCTTTTATGCATGCGGCGTACTCTTCGGCAGATTTTACCGGAGGGGTGGTGGTGGAGTTGGAGGTCGCGTTTGTAGGACCTAGAGTGAAGAACCCGGAGGTTGACTGCCGCGGGGGATTCTCCGTCCACAGCATTAGGGAGTAATCGCTTCCAGGGGTCAGATTGGCTTTTGTATAGGTGCTGTTCGCATGCCAGGGGTATTCGCCGTCGTTGGAGATATCAGCTACGGGAGAGAGTGATTTAGCATGATTCTGTAATTCATCCAATAGCACTTAAAGTGATATTTCATATTTTGTTTTTATTTTTATTTTTATATTTTTATTTTCTTTTAGAGGTAAGGGGATGGGGGCGAAATACTTTCAATCAAAGAAACATTCCTAACGCTCTCTCCCCTTCCTCTCCTAAGTGTGAGGTTCAAGCTCTTGACGTCGGAACTTGCTCTCCACCTCACGATCTGACCCCCACTACCCAATACCGACTCATCATCCCCGGAGGAAGTCTCCACTAAGGAACCCTCCCGCGGCTCTGTGATTGGATTCCAATCCCCTTCTGGGGGGTGGGAACCCGAGAGACACATTGCACCCGTGGGGACCAGCAGTGTTGTCGAGGGGGATGTGTAGAAGGTTGGTAGGAGGCGGAGTGTCTGGGGTGGGGAGCCGAGTGCCAGAGAAAGGGTTGTGGAGAATTCGAAGGATATCAGTTCTGCGACTTCCTGAGAGTGGGTGGGAAGGGCCCATTGTGTGAGGAGGAGGAGGATAGTGAATGCCTGGATCGCCATGATGGATCGAGGTACATTCGTAAGATGGATGGGCCGGCGGGAGGGGAGATAGAGATGATGGAGGAGTTGCGAGGGGGAGTACCGCAGACTCCTGAGGTTGGAAGGAGTCGAGAGAGAGGGAGGGAGGGAGGAAGAAAACGAATGTACTGTACCGTGCCCTGTACTCGTACAGTGTGGGAAAGGTAATTCGAGCACATCACAAAAAGGCTTTTGCTGTACGCCAGGGTCCTGTGCTGCTGTAGCGAGCGAGCAGTCCCCCTTCCCCCAGCTCGCGTACTAGTACCATTCCCACGCTGCAGATAGTGCCCACAAGTACTTTACCGGTGCTTCCGCTAGCGCAGAAAGGCGTTGGTTACACCACAGTACTCACCAAATTCCTCACTGTTTACGGTAATGTAACCCTTGGTCCTTATTTACGGTACTCCCCTTCCACCACCACCGCTGCCTTGATTGCTAACTGGGTGTCTTCCTTCCTCCATATTGAAATCAATTCATCCAATCACACAGCACCTTCCTCCCATAGCCGATGGGGAAGTTAAAAACCGTATTAGTGGCGGGGGAGACAACTCCCGCACTTTATCTGATATGATTGGGGGCGCGGCTGGGTCAAAGGGGCGGGATTGGGGTTGGGTCTTGGGAGGAGGATTGGAGGTGAGATGTCCGGCCCGGCAATAGGCTAGGCCAGCTGTTCTTGGCGATTACAACGGTGAAGGGAAGGTGAAAATAAAAATAAACAAGAACAAAAACACGCGCGGGTGAGTTTCTGGAGGGTCCGTCAATCACATCATAAGCAATAGGTACTCCAATGGGCGAGTGGATGAGGGGGGAGGAATGAAAGGAAATTGACTATTTTGGCTGGATGCACTGTGCTGCCCACCCCAATAGTGGTGACTGTGTGCCGTAGTGTGCTCAAGTACTTGCAGAGTACTTCACCACGCGAGTTGTACCATCCTGTGCTGTCCTCGTTGCTGTCCAGGCTTTGCCTCATGCAACCTTCTCCACAGGGCGGAAGGCCTGACCAACATTCCGGTAACTTTGCCTTACCCTACTGTAACTAACTTCTTCACGACCTTCATAGTCATAACTAGAGAAGATCTTCCCTCTAGGAGACAATCACGTTCTAGCGAGATCTACGAGACAAAATCCTGGGAACTTGAAGACAAGACGGAAAAAACTCTCCTACCGCACGTTGCAGTCGATCACGATGCCGTTGCGTGCGAGGGGACGGGTTTCATCCGGCAAGTACCGTCCCGCCTAAAATAAAACACAGACGCATTGAGCTCCTTGCCTGTTGGTGGCGCGTGGGGGCTAGCACGACCGGAAATAAAGGCTGAAGACAGAGAGCCTCAGTCAAACCTTGCATGACATTTTTCGTCAAAAAGGATATTAATAACTCCTTCTCCGGTGCTTCATACCATATCACTTTTTATCTCGGTTTTATTTTGTCATGGTGGTTGAGTGGTTGGGATGCACAAGGACTCCGCCATCAGAATGTTCCTGAGAGTCCCGGCTCTGGAGGGGAGGACCGAGTGATACATAGTGAGTACCCCTATCCTAGGGGAAAAAGTAGGAGATAAATGAAGAAGGGTCCTCTACTCGCCCGCTAAATTAAGCTTTGATACTAATCAACTAAGAAGTGCTTTAACTTTAGAATCTAAGGCTGCTCGTGCTGTAAGTTAGTGTGCTGGACAAGGAATTCGGGTGTGGTTGCCATTGTGTAAGACAGCCGATCGCAACCCCACCATTATTGTCCAGTGAGGCCGCACCCTACCGTGGAAAGAGACACCATCCCTTGGACGGAGGGGTCTCATATTTGACGCACGTTTTGTGCCACCAGAGCAAAAAAGAGACTAGCCGAGTAAGCAAATGATCGACAACAAGTATAAAAGTTCAACACCAATGGCGGACTCCAGATGATAGTGTATGAAGCATTTTTTGCAAAGAAAATAAAGACAGTGAGAACAATAAATCGAAGATGAGGATACCTGCTTTCACTTCTTTTCTTTACGGTATAGTTGAAACCGCCATCAAGCACATTTACGCATTTCAAGTTTTCAAGCATACATGATATCCTTTGGGCCACTATGAGCTGGTGGAGGGCGGTAAATAGTGTGCAACTTGTTGTATGTAACTTGGTTAGTTTTCCTATCATACTAGTGTGAGCGTCCTCTTGCTGCGGTTTGGATATAAAGTTGTAAGAGCTGGCCGGGAAGGTCAGGTTGGAAATCTTTATATAAAGCCGATATTTATGGGTATTAGCAGCAGTCCTACCTTCCACTAACTCCTCCGCACACTCGGTACCGGTTTGAAATTGGTAAATAAGAAAGCGGCTATCAATAGTGATATCAAGAAGCTAGAAAATGGCAGCCAATCTCTTTGTAAAGTTCACTGGGTAAAAAAAAAATAGAAATGATACTGATCAGTAATATTGTCCGTGAACAAAATTAACCGCGGACCAACCATCGACAGAAAAGCAACTCTCCTTATCACTCGCACTTTCAACACCTCGTAAAGAACTTTCTCTATCTCAAATATTAATATCTACCACGTATTCTACCCTGTACTTAGGTTTTGATTTTTTTTCCCAGTTTTAACAATTGTGGGGTTGGTGGGGGGTATTGTTGTCATGGCCAAATTTTTTTCACTTTCTGTTAATCCGCGGTTAATTTTGTCCATGGGCAATATCAACACCGCATTTGTGTAAATTGTAATCATCAGGTATTAAAAGAATTGGAGCTGCTGTCGAAAAACTATTACCAAATATAGACCTTATGAGGGGTTCACTTATACTAACCAAGTATGGTTTATTTCTCTTTCTCGTAGCCCTCTTTTAGATTATGAATTATATGATTAACAGAGGAACCTGACTGCTGTTTTGCACTTTCGTAGCACTTATGGTTACATTTAGCTCAGTCGCCTGACTATTAAAGACGAAATTTCATATTATACTATTTTATTAGCACTCAAACAGCACTTAGGAAATCTTACTATTTGTACTTATGCAATAGACAAGCTCCCACCAGTATGAGTCTTGATATTTTAAAGGTTTAGAAAACATATTATTAGTAAAAACAATAAAATCATGTATTTGATAAATTGTCCGAAGTCATGCTGTTACTGTGGTCACATGTTATCACTCACCTTTTAGTAATATGCACTTCGTAATACAAGGTGCAGGCATAAAAAAGTGGTACAGAGCAGGGGTGGGGTGGGTTGATTTTGGAAAAAATTGTGGTACACCGCAACCGAACCACTCTCGCCCTCTCACAGAAAATATGTTGCAAACTGGTATTGAAGTATGATACCTCTTAAACCACAGCACTTTACCATATGGTCTTCCAATTCAAATGCTGTTTTTTGACCATCACCAATAGAGAGAAAAAATAAATACATAATAGTATAGTAGATAGGTATAATCTCGACATGTAGATACAAGAAAACATGATTTTAAAAATAGGCCATGATGCCTTCAAACTTAGTTGAAATGAGGACAGCTTTAAATAGAATACCAGTTTAAAGGTTTGGGCAACATCCCCAGCAAGCACTTATGTTTGATTTGATGGCAAATGTGCTGGAAGAGAGGTTATCTACATCATGCACTAAGATTTTCCTTTATCAGTTGCATGGCATTGGAGGAAACATTTATTCTCTGAATGTTTTTTTTCTCAAGTGTACCACTGCTACTGAAACATTAGTTAAGCGGCGTACCACTTTTTTATGCCTGTACCTTGTATCCACAGGGCTCGTAGTATCAGTGTAATGTATATCACCTGTGTTTCTAGTGCTATACCGCCTGCTGTAGAAAAGAAAAGGATCTAGGAACATAGAGAGAGAGCTTCTAGCGTTTTTGTTGGAGCGTTCAGTATGCTTAGGCTAATTGAGCAACCGCGTTTCTGACTATCCATTTCCATATTTTCCGATTTTCTTTTCTGAAACGAGCTGTGTGTTTCACCCCCCCATATGGCCCCTACGTGGGCGGTTGCTTGTAATGCCGCCCAAATCCTCTTCTTCATAATTTATCACTCGGTGATTAGTTTGAGACAGGTTAGCCTCCACGTAGTGGCCGAAATTATTTTGGTTGTTTCTAAACATCTCCTTTGAAAGGACGGGAACGATTTAACTGGGTGGAGTTTCTATATCTGGCTTCATCGGTTTTCGTCTGGTGGGATTTCTTCCTCAGCCGTGCTCTTGGGGTGTTGCTCCTAATATGACATCACTGCTCCAATCTCTCCTACTAAAGCATACCATAGGGCCTATTCTAGGATCGGGGCCGGCCGTAATCCATAAATATCTCCCCGCAATGATTCGTAGAGGAGGATGTAATTGTTCAATTACAGCGTGGCCCCACCCAAGGGGTTTTTGTAGGCAAATGATTCTCTGACACTACTGCACCTTCTGCATTCTCTACTGTACTCGTAATTTTCTGACGTTTGTAAACACGACTGTTATTGCATATGGGCAAAAAATTGGTTAGAGCCTCATGATTTTGGTTATATGCAATAGCGTTGGATTCATAAACGTTAGAAGATTACGAGTATGCTGAGTTGAGGCTATGAAGTTGTCCTCGTGTCGTAGCTTAGTGTAATGTCCACCTAGCCATTATCCCAAATTTGCAACGGGACAATTCCAGCGTCCTGGGGACTAGAAACAGAGGGACTAAGAATTGTAACCCGTCGTCCCTGGGGTTGGGTGAGGAGGGACTATAAATCGCGATCGGTCCCGGTGCCTGGAGGGGAGTGGCTGCACCGGGCGTTTGCAAGAAGGAGGCGGGAACGGGCTAGCCTTACCGACTTATGGGTTCATTCGATTTCTGAGAATATGCTATTATCATATTCCTGCCACAGGGATCACGGAACGACGCCTTACCCTGCCGGGCCGCCCCTCGGCAATAACCCGCCGCCATCCCAACCTGCACGGCCCGACAGCTAGCAAGTTACGATCCTCTCCGGCCCAGCCCCCTCTGTGGTCTCAGGCCCACCAGTGCTCCAAGGCCATGGCAAACGTTAGAACATCCCGGGCAATGAACGATCTCGTAATATCGCTCTCTCAAAACTTAGAACCCCTTTCAGAGCGACGCCACGAGTCAGAAAATGGGAAGTCGAGGGCTACACATCCTTCGTTTATTGCCTCTAGCACTATGCGCCTAGTGAGCTGTCCACTCAGTCTTCCCACTAATAAGACACCGCTGCACTATACGGTACTACACAGTCCTGCACAGACCAAGCTTGGCTAACTTTAAAAAGGACACCTTACCTCCCTTCCTTACCCAGTAAAGACATAGCTTAGTCAACCCGCCGGCCTAGAACCCATCTCGGGCGATGACCCAGTCTGTAGGATAGCCGAATCTCTTCTCTACATTTAAATCAGGGTAAAATATCAATTTTTGCGCCAGAGTATTCTCCCACGGATTTATCTGGTATGAGCCTATAAAGTTAAGTCTGCCAAGGTTGCCTTAAGTTGGATGCATCAGTATATCTCGCAATGCCTTCCTCGCTTTGTTACAGCATGGGGACTGCATGAGTACGGGTTATTACGTTTAGACTTATGTTCGCCATTCCGTGGAGCCCTCCACCATACTCCATCTAGTAGCTTTTTGGACCTAGAGCAACGTTTCCTGTCTTCGGCGTCTTGGCTTGAGCAGCCCCTAAGCATTAGTATTGGTTTTGTTTAAAGGGTACCGATACCGTCCTGCGCTTATGACAACGACACGACATCCGGGGTCGGGTCTCCAGTGACCGCTGGTGAACCGGGGCAACCGGTTACCGGGTATAGCTGAGAAGAATGGGTGATCTATCATATTCGGGGGCACCGCTATGGTACCACCGACCTGCACTCGTGGTCGGGAAGGGGACGGGTCGGTGGGGTGACATGATGCGGTAGTCTGGGGGTTAAACAAGCTGTTATACGTAAGTTACGCCATTGGATAAGGGTTCATGGTTGGGCTAGGCTGACGAAACTGGGCTCACAGTCGGTCACTCGTGCGATTTGGATCTATCATAGGAAAAAAGGAAGTGGCTCAATTTTGCTATGATATGGTATGTATGACATGCTGATGGCCGACCGGGCGATAATGCTCCACCGAATGAGATGAAGAAAACAATCAAAAAAAAAAAAAAGGAAATCCTGCCAACCGCACACCTAATCTACGGATGAGGAGATAATGAAGAATGAGGGAGGAAAGGAGAAACCGCTAAACACAAGCCCACACAATATTCACAGGTACATCACATCAAAAATGACTTGCTAATTCCAAGAATAATCACCGCCCCTCCACCGCTCCTCTTCCCTCCTCCTCCAACGACGCTCGTCAGAGGCCTTTCTAGCCCGATCTCTAATCCTCGCCATCTCCACTTCCAACTCACGTTCTGTGAAATCGGACACTTCGGGTGTATCCGCGATGAGGGTGCTGATACTTTCTCCCAACCTTTCTTCTAAGGCTGCTGCCGAGGGGCCTGAGCGTGGTGGGGTAGGCGAGAGGCCATGAATTGGGTTCGCTGGTACGGTAACGGCATTAAAAGAAGATATCGTGGATGGGATGGAGGCCAACGACAACCTTGAAGCGGAGTAGGGCCTTGGCAATGCTGCGTCAGAACGGTTGCCGTGGGAAATGCCCCAGGTGGAAAACAGGATTGACGGGGTAGGTGGTAGCAGAGGGTCCAGAGGAGGGCCAAGAGCAGATGTCCGGATTCGTGGCGTTGTAGCGAATTTTGGTACTGTGGATTGCGGGCTTGAGTTGATTAGTTGGGGTGGTAGTGCTGGTAGGGTTGCTTTCTTGGTATAATCCTCAGGGACGTCAAGTTCTAACACACTTCTTCCACTCCAGGATCCGCGGTGAAAAGGTATCGATAGATCCATTGGAGTTGTACTTTCAGCACTGTCTCTCAAGGATTGTTTTCCTTTGCCCTTCGAGCTCCTAGGTCTTCCTGTGAAACTACCGAACGCTGCTGAGCGCGGTGGATCTGGAAGCGGTGCCATATTACTTGAACTCCTGCTTAAAGTCCTTCTGGGCCTGCTGGTGGGATCGTATTGCGTTGCGATGTGCACCGTAGGGTTACCGCAGGAGTATGTACACGAAAGAAGAGAGCTGGGCTTCGCTGAGGGGATGTTTGCCCTTGCAAGGGCTGCTACGTTCGGGTATTTTCTGTCTATTAGGGCAGTTGCTACTCGCGGTGGAGGGGATAACCCAAGGAGGTTCTCATAATTGGGCGAGAGATCTTGCACCACCGGCGTTTCGTCTGTGGCAAGAGATATCGCTGAGGAATTGGTATCCAGTCTAAGGGACCATGGGGGAGGGGTTCCCGGGATGGCAATTCGTGACAGCTTTCGCCACTCCGGCACACTTCTACTATGAGTTAGAGCCCTGTTCTCTCTTGGTGACACTGCGCCGCTCGCTCGGTCGGCGTATAAATCGTTGGAGAGGGCATTCCCAGTCATCCTCTCAATTTTACCAACAGTCGGAATTACTGGTACGGCCATACTCTCGTATATGTTCATGTCTGGCGTTTCGCGAGAATGCCTAGCGTGATAACCAGGGCCTATTCTAACCGCGTCTCCGGTTCTCCAATTGACAGATCCGCGCTCCCTCTGAGACCCACCCTGTACTATCTCTCTCACATTATGTGATGACATTTTCGACTCTCCAGTCATTATCGCGACTGGAGGCTGGAACCTAGACACCCCCGTTTCCCTGTTTCTCGAGAAAAGGCTACCGAAAAACCGTCTCCCAGCCTTTAGCGCATTCACATTATCCCCCTCGTCCGTCTCCCTCATAATACTACCACCAGCCCCCATCTTACTTGGCCTGTTCTTCTCTTGTTGTGACAACCGCCGGTGCTTCCGTTGTTTGTAGGCTCGAACAAAGATAATGACTGCTCCAACAAAAGTTATGAGAACAAGTAACGAAATGACCACAATAGACGGTAAGATGGCTTTTGGGAACACTGACGAGGAGCTCGAAGTGTAGTTCGGACTGTAAGGTGGCATGATTTCTCCCTATCCTTCTTCCTCTGGACTCTCGGAGGGGAATAGAGAGTAGAGGTGCGTCTATGGGCCCTTGACAGTCGTCGTCTTCTGGTTGGCCGAAGGTGCTGCGGGTGAACCCTTCCTACCTCTACTACTGCGCCCGAACAGCAATTAGGCCGTGAGCAGTAGCCGTTGCTACAGGCGACTGAGGTTGTCGTAGACGTTGAATGTAGGGATGGCGAACGAGTTTGCGCGGTCCTGGTACGTCTTGAAAGCGCACCAGCAGAAGAGCTAGAGCGGCTTCCAGGCGGCATTTGGCTTTCACCAGCTCAACCAAACTAGTTCAAGAAAAAAGACAAAGAGGGTGGCTGTAAGTGATAGCCAAAAGGGAAAGGAAATATTTCCTTAATCGAAAGAGTAAAGTAAGATAAAGACTAGACCGATAAGGTGTTCATTTCTCCAGGCTATTCGGTTGTGAGCTGCGGATTTTTTTTTTTTTTGAAGTGGGCTAAAGGAAAGGACGGGCGCACCAAGCGGGGTAGGTTGGGTTATTATACCACAGTTAATCGATAGAGGAAAAAAAGAAAATAAACTTCTCCGCTGCTGCTGCTGCTGCAAATACAGACGGGCACGCGGAGTAATGAGACAGAGTGAGAAAGGAAGGGCGGGACAGGAGACAACAGGATATCTATAGAAGATAGGGTGTGTGTCTGTCTATTATACCATACCTTATTTATTTGAGGGCGGTTCGATCATCAGCATTAGCAGCAGCAACAGCTATATCGGACTATGATACAAAACTTAATACAGTACTGCAGTTATAACGCGCTCACCTTAAAGAGCGGAGGACTCGGTACTTTCTTCCTTTCCGCCCGGCAGGTGCGGGAAAGGAAGGAACATCAAGAGAGCAGGCACGAAATGGATCTGCTGCACAGGGAAGGGGGCAACAGTGCGGTGTTATACATACCTAAAAGGCTGTAAGCTTTCCATCGGTAAGGAAACCGAGGGCGAACATATTCTGCAAGTACCTGTACTCGTACAATGAAGCATCTACTGTAAGTATTTTTTTATATTTCAAGGGGGGCTAGGTGGGAACGAGTGGAAAGTGGAAAACGTGGACATCCGGGAAAGGGGAGGGAAAGCGAGATGGGAGGGATTGTAGATGGATGGAGGTATCGGCACTGTGCTAGTGCCTCCGTAGTGCATAAAGGAGCGAGTATAAGGATGTGAAGAGGGGTTGGAAAATAGCAATGTCATCTGCACCCCCTTCTAAAAAAAAAGGGAAAATCGATGACGATACCGCACTTCCTTCATCCATTCACCCATAATCTCAAGTATGATGTCTTCCTCGAGACAAAGAGTAGAGGGTGCTTCTCTCCAGTTCAGTCTACCAAAGTTTGGTTGAGGTATTATTGAAGACTGAATTGTAGGGTAGTACAGTGCTGAACAGCGCATCGACCAAGATTTGTGATAAGGATAATAGCCGCATCGCATCCGCATCCCCCCCCCTGTTGAAACCGTGCACACCATGCAAGAGCACACTTACATCCGAATTACAGTACTAGTACTCGAGTACAGTACGAGTACAGCAAGGCAGAGGCCGGGGGATGGTTCGGAGGCTGATAGAACCCGATTTAATTCACTTTTTTGAAGATTAAGTTGTTGCAGTTAGAATTAGAGCACTGGGGGTGGAAGGGGGTATGGTATCGCGTTGCTGACTACGGGAATTCTAGCCCCCGATGCCCGTGAGTCTAACACACCAATCTGAGCGACGCAATATCACAGGGGTACGAAAGGATAATAACTTACAAATCAGCCCTATCATTCGTATTTAAAATAGATAGACTAATCTGCCCTTTGTCAGAGCATGCTGTGATATGGGGAGCGTCAGCGATGACACCCACTTCTTCATTCTACATTCTTTCGTTTATCCTACCTAATCTGCCTGCGAGTAGCGTTGAGTGGGAGCCCCATGGGGAACTTTTGGCAAAAAAGAGTTTGGAGTTTAGGAGTGCGATGTGAGGTAGGGTACCGCTCTCGTATTCCACCCTCTCCAGAATGAGAGGCTTGTTCGTGCATTAGCTCAATGAAGAGCGTTTTACTGTGCGCTTCTCTTCTTCACTTGCCATTTATTTTAGGGACTTACGGTAGTGAGTGCCACGCCCCTCCTCGCCTGTGGTGGGAATTTAGAAACTTGGAGTGAACTCTTGTTCTCTCCTCCCTTTCTCCGATCCCGGGGAAGAAAAGTGTCTGAACCCTAAAATCATGCAAGTACCGTACATAACAAGTAAGGAGTCCCGGACATGAATGAAAAAATGGGGCGGAGGTCGAGTACAACAGCTTTCGATGCTTCCTTGCAGCCATTTGACTAATCCTGGGGACATCGCGTGCTACCCATACGCTAAATTGCTCCTGGGCGCCAACGCTTACTATCGCAATCTTCTCGGGTTGTTTATTCGTTATCAAATCGTGGGCATCTCCGAGGCCCATTATCGTATTGAGAGGTGTACTGGGGATTGTCGGCAGGGTGAGTGTGATAGACAAGAAGGTCCTGACCTGACAAGCTGCAAGTGCTGTCGATACTGTATATTTTCCGCCTTTTTCTCTTCCTGTTTTGTTTCCCCCAGACATCCTTGTTCGTCACGAATAGGGATCGCGATACTTCTTTCTATAAACCACTCCCGTCCTCACCATTTAGGGAGACTGCTTCGTTTTCTTAGCCACTGAATGGCGGTAAAAGAAAACATGATGGGCACATGGAGCTTAGTGGCATCGTGTGTTGGATGAACCATGGTACAGAAAAATTCGAACAGAGGGTGGGTTGATAGCAAGGATACCCCCGGTCAGCTGACCTAGACTATCGGAGATAAAAATGCTCCTAATGGTATCAAACGAGGGTTCCTATCGTGCCGTACCAAACTACTGGCACGGTGCGAGAGGTCAAAGCATCGGATGACATTTTGGCTAAGTACCTCCGGTCTCCCTTCCGTCGGCATCAGACTTGGTTCTTCAAGATGATGGTGGTGCTGTGATGTAATGAGGGGCTGTTGACCCCGGAACGATGGCGGGGAACCTAGCCCATGATCAGTAATGATATTTGTGTAGGAGTGGTTGCACGGCAGGCGCATTTTAAGTTTCTGGATCAATATTAAATCTCTAGTCAGCCAAAGGGCGTCTAGAGGGGGACTGGGATTGCTTAGGGGGAGGAGGAGGTCACTGAGGGTATGTAGCCTGGAGTCTTGAGATAAACCAACGTTGCCCTGAATGGTTCATAAGGTACAGCAAAACCTGGTGAAATATAGTATCAGGTTGTCAGCGGGGCTTAGCCCGTTAGCCTAGGATAGCTTTAGTTTAACAAGTTACCATAATAGAATCGGGAATATAGGTACACGAGATTCAGCACGTCCTGAGGGCTGATCTTATACTCTGTCGGGAAAACGCCAACTCTTCTGCGGAGCTTTTGTCTATGGACCCTGAGGTTATAGTGCTAAGAGGTAGTGGGTTTCATAAGATTAAACTGTATTGGCGTTATCTTGAATATTTCGTCTTCCTAGTCATTGCGTCACCATGAAACTCGTTTCCTGTTCAAATTCGAATTCTAGGCTGCACCGGCTGGATATCAACAATACCGGCCGGCATAGATCAAGTGATAACTTTAGTCTGCTATTAAATTCTAAATATTGCGCCCACTAAAATCCTTGAATAGATTGTACTCGAGTAAAAAGAGGGGGTAGTGCCTAGGTGGGGCGGGGGGGGGGCGCACAATCGATAGTCGAGTGTTTCCACCCTATTGTTATTGGCAGTGCTGGCACCCGACCTATGGAGCCTGGAATCCGAACTCGAGGAGGAAACAAATTTGAGGGTGACGCGATAGTACTCGTACTGTACATTGGCACCAGAAGAGTTTGGTAACTGCTGCGTGATCATTTTTTTTTGGCGGGAACTTTCGAGGTAAAAGTTATGGGCTATATGGCCTATTACCCAAAAGAAGGTATTTGGGTAGGTAATAGTAATTATTGGCTTTTTGACTTAGACTCTCATTGGCTGTTGGGTGAATAATACCGGTATTGACTTACGAAGGATGGTCTTAATTCCCCTTTGGTGAATCGAAAATTTTCAACAAGGATGATTTAACGGCGGGGCAAAAGTACAGTACAGTACCGGTTTCTTCAATTCAATGTATCAAGAGCCCCCGCTTTTCGCTACAGAACGGGTAGCATACCGTAGATAGTACCCCTATGGCAATCAACCAAATCACCGTAGGCTCTGACTTGTTGAGACCGTTGCCAATGAGGTGGCACGCAGGATTATACCACTTTCGGAGAAAATTCGGATCACCTGGGCAGCACAACCTGGCTCTCTACCCAATTCGCAAGAGAAATGAGGCTTGATTACCCGTTGGCTTTGATGCTTTTTCGTTTTTTCCTCCCACATAATAGCTCAAAACCAAATTTACCCACCCCCCCACTT
The DNA here is from genome assembly GCA_003070745.1 of Tuber borchii. Taxonomy (NCBI): domain Eukaryota; kingdom Fungi; phylum Ascomycota; class Pezizomycetes; order Pezizales; family Tuberaceae; genus Tuber; species Tuber borchii. The sequence goes on from NESQ01000077.1 coordinate 281,759, forward strand.
GGCAACGGTCTATATAGCCAAAGTCTACGGTATACCATTCACCCCAGCCAATCCCTCGGGAAATGTTGCTAATTTACTCACTATTGGCTGACGTTTGTGAGCACAACTGCTGCCCTTGTTGCAAACTCCGGGATCCTTTCAGCAAGGCCAGAATTTAGCGGCATCCAATATCTTGGTAGTTGTGTTCACAAACGCCAACCCACAACGAGCCCAAGGATAGGAACCTATTAGCCGGAACAGAGGGGGATATATTTGGCCGGTTAACCTTGAACAACTTTTCCATAACTTCTTGCTAGGCCTTTAAGACTTCAAATTTCTCACGCCTAAATAAGTCCCCTGTTCCAGAAGCAGACTGCCATACCCTTGCGAACTACGGTCCCATGTCCACTAACCCGAATCTTCCTTCCTTCCTTCCACCCCTCTTCATGTTTTACAAATCACAGCCCCAAGTTTTGACAATAGTAACTCCTTTCTGATTCAAATCGCATCAACATTACGACCAAAGCCGTGAATATGCCCTTCCCTAGGGAGCTGTGTTTTGGCGCACTTTTAGATTTTATTTACAGTTTCGTACAGTCGGTCGGTAGGCAGAACCCTGCCGTGACTTCAGTCAAGTGAAATAGGAATACGAGCAATCTAATACTGGTAAAGCCTGCACTGAAATACTTGCACTCGTTAAGGCGATGGCAGGGATACCGAGGTATCATAGTGTGAGTCTGGGGAGGAGGAAAAAAGAGATCATTGGTAGGCTTGGCCGGAGCCCTCACCTGGGTATAGTTATATGATGAACTTGAGGTGGCTAGTCATGGATAGCCTGATATTTCGTTCCGTTTGGCGCGGCCAGCGAGATAAAATTATTTGAAGTTTGGTTCGGGTGAATGATGAATTCGAGTGATATTACAGGTAAGTAAGCCAGGAAAAAACTACGTTTCAATCCCGCAATTAAGGACGGGTTCCCAACTCAGGCGGAATGAGCTACAGGTACCTCAAAGCTGCGGAAAAATTGAGAATCATTTACGAGGACGAAGAATCCTCATTGCTCATGGCTATCTTACCCTACACATCTCTCACACATGGGCATTCTCTGACACTATCATCTTCTTCACTCCAACCCCCACTTGTCTGGTGGACGCTACCCTACTTAGTTTGGCTACACATACCGACATAGAAATTATTCGTACACTACTGCAGGGGCTGGAACAATCGAACCACCCCAAGAGGCTAGAGTTTCTCTCTCAGTAAAGTCTGTTATATGTTTCTTCTCCCTTGTCTCAGAGGGTAAGCTTTTTCGGGGCAATACCCTCTTTTAGCCAAAACTTGAAATTCTGAATGTCTTAGTATGAGGTAGGACTATTCCGATTGTTAGGGTAGCTGAGAAAGTACGCTGCCGCAGTCAACATGGCTAAGAAAGAGCAGTATCTGGAAGTGAGACGGGGTTCACTGGTTAGGTAGTTGTGTAACAATGACCCTATTTTCAGATACAGGTACCAAGGGAGACAGTTTCGTACATGTACAGTATCTAAATAAGTATCTAAAAATACGGTTATTGTTGCATGACTACCGAGTCAGTGAAAAAACTTTGTCTCATTTTCGTCTACTCGGGTAGGGACCAGAGCACTTTATGAAAGATTCAAGTATAGGACTGAGGTTATTTTGCTGGCTATCTATCCCTATCTTGCGGGAAAGCATCTCCACAGGTACCCGTGCTTATTGCTAATACGAGTTCGAAAGTTGGAAACCAGCTACAAAGTCTATGGTTCTTGGACTTTCACCATGAAGCGCCCGATGCTGGGGTGATACCACCCGACTGGGCCGGGTTGGGAGGGGGCGGGCGGGCGGGGTTGGACTGGGTTTGTATGGGCTGGAGTGGTCGATTCGAGTCTAGTGATGAGGTGTAAGAAGTAGATTATACTTCTGAATCATTAGATACTGGGGCGAGCGGCCGCAGTGCGGTGTGGTAGGACTCCGGCTTTCGGGAACTACTATCCCTGCCACCACTAAAGCGGTTCGTAAGACAACTATGATAGTAGAGTACCATAGCTGTGCTAACTATCCCTAATTCGCCCTCGACTGTACTAGAGTAGGGAAACAAGTTTGACAGAGGGGGGGTGAAGCCCAAACAAAGCACGAATCCACAAAGTTTTGAGACCCTCTGCTAGGAAAGTTTGAACACCTACTGTTCAGCCTCTGTACCTGGCTATATCATGTATAGCACTATTTGCTCCCAGCCCTTCCTATCTCCCTCTCACTTTGTAAAATACGGTTTCTAAGGGATAATACAATATTTGTCTACTCAGTTTAGTTCATTGGGGCAAAACAAGTCAATGATGAGCATCTTGTATGTTGCGCACGTTCGGAAGCCCATCCGTTTATCAAAGGGAGCCTACTCTGCTGGTATGCCAGTGCTTTTTGAAGCTGTGTGAACAGATATTAAGATAGGGTGGTCGTGTGTTCACATATGTGTATGCGGAATGATTAGGAGTTGTTTCAGCTAGTGCTCTGCCCAGTGGTGTGACTCCCGGCATTCGACCGAGCGGGGCTTCTGGCAGAGAGATGGACCCACTCGACAAACTTTTTAGTGGTCTGAGGTTGCAATTGCTTAAATGGCTAAGGTGGGACAATGAGTTTCGTTCTACATTTGCTTCCCAAATGATGACAGCCTATGATCAACTACCGCATTATCTGGTGGTACCGGAAATGCCGCGATTGCTAAAGTATCGGTAGATAGAAAAGAGATTTGCTCCCACGTGGCGCTGTGAATTTTCAGCCGCACTAAGCGAATGAAATGATTGAAAGCCGCACTAAGGATTCGCTCAACTTTCTCGTGACGACATCTATCAATACCAGAGACCTTGTATCATACCGGTACCGTAGTGCTCGAGTAGTAGATCAAACTCTGAATTGATGGGCCACCACGTTATGACAAATATAGAAATTTAAACTAGGATGAATTAGTTATTTGACTATCACTCGCTCTCTTTTTTATATTCGCTTGTCCGACCGCCCCCTCAAAGTTACGCCACATCCAGATCCTTCTCGTTTCTTAGCACCCTTTCCATCACAGGGTTCTATAAAGAGTTATGGAACAGTAATCAAAGGTTAACAAGCTAAATGTATTCCTGTCTGCCCCGGTTGATAGGTTTATAACTGGATAATGCTGTGGTGGTGCGGACGATGACTGATCATATCACGAGGTCAGTGATATTTGTGAAGTGCAGGGCTTCGGGCCGCAGCTGCAACGGGAACCGGGAGGTCCAAACAACGGAGAATTACAGAGTGAGATTTAAATTGAAAATTGAAATGCACCACGACTGGGAGTAGCAGAATTAGAAAATAGGAACACCTACACTTCGCTATACTCTCGGTACGGGGCTGAGCAAGGTGCCCGGCGTTAAAATCAACCTCCACCACGACTAAATCCAGTAATGCATGAGCTGCACTAACAGCAAGGCTTTTAGAGTATGTGGGGTGCCGACCTTGGGTTGTGCTTCGTTGCTATATTCCTCCTAAGGAGGATTATATTTCTTTAGGGGGGGAGGTTAGGGATCATGGGTGCCAGATACCATTGAAGGTAGTGCTAGGCTCTAAATCTTATTTGGTAATTACCACCTCTTTTTTGCAAATACGAGTGATCTATTATGATACTTCACTGAAACGCATCATACCGGTATCAGACAAATTGCTTGGCTTGGCATTCCCCGGTATCTGCATGAGGTTAAGGAGAACTTGGATAGAGAAAATGATATAGCAATGGGGAGCAATGGAGACTATACTGAAAACAATCCGAGCCAGGGCACACCGTACCGCACCACGACATCTCCCTCGCTTCCAACTAACTCCTCGTCCTACCACTCCCCTCCCCGTCAGCCCACTCCCACCCCTATTCCCACCATGGAGCCACCTAAGCCGGCAAGAAACTAACGTGGTTGTGATCCCTAAACGCCCTCATTAGCACCTCAAGCCAATCATGACATCACAGATCAACATACCAATGGTTCGCAGTATCATCTCCCCGATCCTCCATTTTCTTCCACTGCTCCCAGTTACGAGGCGTCTTGTCAACCGAGACTTCCCAAATGCGCTGTCCCCAGATAATGTACTTGACCTTTAGTCTCGCATGATTGTTCATTGTCCACTCGGCGATGGTTTGTCCGATGGGATTCCTCCTCTCCACCATGAGGTCGAGAGCGGTTCCAGTGCCGTGATCACCTGGCTTATTTGCATAGCACCAGACTGTGTGCACTTTGCCTGGGAATTGGTTTAGGATAATGTAACCACTCGTAACGACATGCGGCTGGCATTTATTCGTTGGAATGGTCGGGATGCCGCCGCCCCCGTCGGAGGCTTGACAGCACTTGAAGCCGGTGGGCCCAGGGCATTGGTCTACTCTTGTTAGTGCGGGCTCGGTGCAGCAAACAGGGGAGGGGGAGGGGCACTAGGGACGGTTTTGCCGGAGCATTGGTCCGTCCAGTTACAGCTGCCGCCGTTACCGCACGTGGTTTTTGTACAGCAGCGGATGTCGGTTGGGTCGTTGGGGCAGAAACCTACGGCGGACTGGCCCCCAGCTGAAGCGCAGTTTGCGGTGGAGACACACACACCCGGTGTGCCATTCACGCTGCAGCGGCCGTTGATGGCGGCCTGGTCTATTCCGGAGAGGAGGAGGGAAGTTATTGCAAGGAACTTCATTATTGGGGATGAATGAGGTTGAAGGATTCAAGAGAGTGTGTAGGATTCTACCGGTATGGCGAGGCCGGTAGTGGTAAGGAGGAAAGGATGTTTGGAGAGGTAGAGGGGAGGAGGTTTATATAAATGTTTGGTTCCTGATCTGGTGGATACTTTTTTTCCCATATCGCTGAGACGTGGTTGCCTGTTCTCTGCTGGTTGACCAGTTAGCTGTGAAGGAAGCTCTCCAAGCTCTACATTTTCTTCCCTCCTTAAGACCTCGTGATCACATCCTATACTTTCATCACCCCTTGGAGATGGTGCACTACCACCAATCAACCAAGCACGATCCCGATAAGCACGATATACTGCCTGTCGCCTTAATACGCCAACCACTGTCCATCTTCCCCCAGAAGATCAACTGTGCTACGTTCTACCCCACCCCTTCAATCTCCTACCGAGGCATATTCCCAAACATGCAAGAGGACAATCTAATCTCTCAATATTCTGGCTAATAAAAAAAGGGATAGGCTCTCGCTACTAGTAAGGCTGAATGATACTCTAGGCCTTGTACACCAGAGATTAGATATGATATTGTGATTGCCGTGATAGGCTTTTAACGATACCGGTATGTATAATAGGAGGATAGTAAAAATTCGTGCGAATGGTTTTTTTTTGTAAACTTTTTAATTCATAACTAACTAGCCACAAATACTAAACGGTTTTCTGTATCCATCTTGGATGTCTACTGTATTACACCAAACACTACCCAGGCCAACTGAAGAAAACCTAACCAACACCCGGACCCAGCCCCCTGCCAGTCTAGCTGCATCAGCAAAATGTTTTCGCTGGTCCTGAAGTAACCTGGTTACCCCCGGTCCCCTTGAACCTCTTGGTCCACCACCCAGCACCGAGGTCCAGCCGTTTTACTCGGACCCTGGGTCTGCGGTCCTGGTCCACGCTTCCCCTGTCCCAGCGATCTCTGGTCCACACTTCCCTCGTCCCGGTGATCTCTGGTCCACCCTTCCCTTGTCCTGGCTATCCCATGTCCTTGCTTTGACTCTTCTATACTCTCTCGCACCTCCCTCACATACCCCTTCTACTCCCCGGCCTCTGCCTGCCTCAGCCCAGACCCATCCAGGTCCATCGCCCTCGTCCCCAGTTTACGCGTTTTTGATTTCAATCACCTTCTGTTACTTGCTCCCCCCTCCCATGTAACCTGATCCTTTCGCTTCCCCTCCACGTATTCCTCAGACCCTCTTTGCGCATTCCGTGTCGCCCCTGGCTCTTGCTCACGATCTTCTATCCATCCTGTTTACCTGCGGTCTGCCTCTCGATTCGTCTCGGCAATATCCTGATTGTCTTGGTTCTGCCTCTGCCCTCTACTGGTTCTTCCGTAGTTGTCTAACCGCGGACCAGCTCTTCCCTAGTCCGTGTTCCGTCCACCCCTATTTTCACCAGTTTCACACAGCCTTGGCTCTGAGGCCCTCTGGGTTCCCTGGGTTCCGTGATCATCATTCTGCTGCACCATATACGCGTCGTACTTAACCCGGTGATTGCATCAGCACACCCTGCTGTTCTCTAGATATATAACCTATATAAACTCTAGATATATAACCTATATAAACAAATACTCATTACCAACGAAAATCCCCCCTGCTGGATCTAACCAATACAAAAAGTGTAGTCTATGTCACTGTGCTCACCATCAACGCCAATTATAACAAGCATATTAGATACAGTGAAAAACAGGAAAAGCCATCGATCTACAAAATACTGGCGCGGCCGAATTGAAGCTGAACACTTGGGGGTTGCAACTCCCAAAGTGTCCGGCTTCAATTCGGCCGCGCTCGCAGTTCCCCTTCGGACCACCATTCTGCTCCCAACCCCTATCCACCACCGGACTATCGTTCGCCTCGGACTACCGTTCGCCTCCGGACTACCGTTCGCCTCCGGACTACCATTCACCTCTGGACTACCAGACAGGGTCTGCAGACCATGCTTAGGTATTGTCGTCGCTCTCAATGAGGTCACGCACGTCATCCCCCATCTCATCCTCATACCCAGCAGTCTCGATTCGTTCTGTCTCGTGCTGTGACCGGATCTTTTGCACGTGCCTGTCTATCTTTCGGATTGTCGCGTTCTTCCGCGCCTCGGCCATCTAACCCCAGATTGAGTTAGCATAATTGACCGGAAGGGCGTATTTCCAGGGGAGTCCAGGGGAGTGGCTGTTCGCGGAACTACCTTTTGATATGTTTGATAGTACCTCTTGTAGTAGTCTGTTAACCTATTAGCTGCCTTGTTCTCCCTAAGAAATCACTTACTGACCACCAAACACTGCCTGTGAGAAATCCCCCACCGCTAAGGACTTGTGCCCTGTATCTTCGTAGTCCATTAGGGCGCAGCGAAGAGCAGTGCACACGAGAAGAACTGTGGGCCAACGCAGAGGGCTGAAGTACTTCTGCGTATACGGCTTGCAGCCCAGACTGCGCTCGTTGGCGAAAAAGTGGGCACGCACCAGTTTTACTATCTCCTCTACCGTAAACCAGCTAGTCCGAGGACCAGCTCCGAGATCCACCGTTTGGCTAAGAAACGAATCATCCTTGAGAAGGTTATTCACCAACGTCCGGCACTCAACTGGGTCCGCGATCGGCAACTTATACCACTCCACCACCATTTTCCGTGCTTCTGAAACTAGATAGCCACGACAAGCCGATACACGACGTTTCAGCTATGCAACTTTTAGCCGCTGAATTGTGATTCTCATTCTTGGTTGGGTTAGGGGACTTACCATCTCTAATGAGATTGCATCAGGAAGAAGCGATGGTGCCTGTTCCGCGGGCCGCTGATCCCCTGGGCGGTAGTATTCTTCTTTTTCCCGCTTTCTCTGATCCAATGCCAGTGCCCAAGCCCTCTCGATCATATTCTCCATTACAGCCGTGGAAGGCCATGGTTGGCCTGTATAGACTTCTGCTTGTAAATAAAGTTTTGCAGCATCGTAAACAAGAATATTCTCTGGGGGATAAACTCTCTTTTCCAGAACTTGCGTGGTAGCTTGCCCTCCGATGTGGCACTCGCGGAGTCCGATGGAGTCTGCGGTTCAGATGTTGAGGATGTATATCCGAGAGAGCGGGGCTGTTGCCAAGCCAGCTCAGTCCGCAGCCTCTTGTGGAGGTCGTTCTGCGTTCCAGATTGCTGCCCCAAGCCTGTAGACCGCCGGTTCTCAGTTGGTAATGTCTTCTAATAAGGGGTCTCTCGTGGCTGTTTGCAGGGACCTCGGGGTTTGTGTGAGTCCGCTTGCGAGGGCGTGTTTCCACCACATCGGACTCAGAGGAGAGGTCTACGTCCACTACCACGCTCGAAGGTTCAGGTAGACCGGGTATAACCTGTGCGTCTTGCTGCTCTATTTCGGTAGCGTAA
>NESQ01000770.1:0-14694 GCA_003070745.1 Tuber borchii
GAAAGCCCCAAAAGACACTAGGAAGCAATTTGAAACTACAAGCTGTTAGTTGTTGCTTGGCCTGCTCGTGGTTTCACAGTATTTATTGAAGAGATGTTGGAATTTCCTATAATCTCGTCTGGCTGTAGAATGTCTCAAATAGGACGCTAGCTGTTCCGGTCGAAAGTAACAGACAGCGAACTAATTTTGTTGAATACTGTGCAATGTTACATTTTTCAAGTGATCGGCAATCCACGCCGAGAGGCGTAAGAAACACAATTGGACCGGTCCATTGGCGCATTCAACCTCAAGTCCAGTGTTCCCTAGTGCAACAATTGGCGCAAAGATCGCTTCCATCAAATCACAAAGAAACTCATTGTTGACCTACCTTTGCCGTGTATCTCTTGCCGCTATACCCAGCATCCTTGGAGGGATGGGCAAAATCGCCCAAAGAACGGTTGCATGTTTCGAGGGTTTATTTCGTGTACTTGATAGGATATTTCCAATTGTCATGTATATTGGCCAGGCTTGCTTATCTCCCAAGAAATTGGTCAAACAAGTAACATCTGAGGAATATATGATTGGTATAAGTGTTGCTCCATCCGGTAATTCATCCTTTGCTGGCTGTTAATTTTGTGTCCTAGTAAATGGTATGGAAGTGCCGTAGAATGTCGTATTTGAACCTACCTGTGTCTCCCACCACCAATCAGCGATATGCATCTCCGAATAAACTCTCTGAGGTGGTTCTTCACTATTCCATTCCTTCACTGGTGCGTAAACTAAACCTTGAGCAAAACATCTTTGACCAAGTAAATATTTAGCACAATCAATAGGATTGCGACAAATGAATTTCTGTATTACGGAAGCTTCGTCTGCTCCTTTCTCGTCTGAAATTTCCTCCTCTCGGTTAGAATAGGACGTTGTAGGGTCCATTTACTTACAGCTTTGCTAAACGATTCAAACCCCTCCTTCCAGCTGTTCATTCCAATACCTGATTCCAACTGATCAACAGCATCAAGGAGCTGATAAGCAGAGTTAATATTACTGCCCTCAAGCCCAAGTCCTTCTTGAAATATCTATCAATGTAATCCTTTGGTACCTTTGCTTCAATAAACCACAGAGCAAGCTCAAAGTCCTTCTTGCTTCTGAATGGTTACCACATCTTATCTCCAGATCTTTCGGGCTGTACAACATCTCATAGTGACCTTCCCGCAGTGGGGTACATTATCGGTATTGGTAGTCCAACCAATAGTGTGCTTTCCTCAGTGTCCGAATAATTAAGACTTTCTGCATCTGAATCAGCAGCGTTTATGTAGAGATCAAACTCATTTGCTTCAATATTCATTTCAGCCGTACTAAATTCTTCTCTGAGTAGATTGGAGGTAAGGTCAGAGTGGGTAGGCTGGGGGATTCGTGGATGCCGTTCTTCATCGCAAATAGGCTGTAGAAAGTAAAAATGTATTATTTCCATATACTTCCGGTACTATGTACTTGAGTTATATCTTCTTCTGCAGTACGGGCATTGAGACTCTTGTACCATTCTACAAGAAATTAGATTTGTTATATAACACAAAAGAGACTCCAAAATCAAACTTGCTTTTCCAGACTGATCTCACTGTGCTTGAACGTGTGTGGTAATTGAATAACTAGTTCTTGACTGGAACTGTGCTATAGATAGATGTTATTGTATGCAAAAAGTTACAAATAGACGAAATTCGTCGTCACACCATCTGTTCAGTAAATTTGAGATATTTCAAGTGATAGAAAAAATATGAGAACTTGAAAAACTTTCAAGGTGTATTGTATGGCCTGTTTGTAATTCAAAGGCCAACTATTCGGGTTGGTCTCACCTTCCCCTGAGCAGGATTGTACTAGTATGGGTACTTGAATGACATTCTGCGGCTCAAAACTCCCTTTTCACATTAACTTTCAGACTAAATCCAGGTAGGGCCTTAGAGGTCCTGCGGGCATGAACATGAACGATGGCCCAGGGACACGACAGACTTCTACACATCTTGAGAAGACCTTACTTAACACTTATATCTACAATTGCTTTTTAAAAAATGATAAGCAATTTGAATTATATCCTAAACCTCAGGTGTGCTTTATTCGACGTATTGCAGACTTGGAGAGGGCCAAACCTAATGGCAAGCGCTCATCTACCATACCATAATATTCCTTATCCGAATCCATATCAAGAAAGCAGGAGTAGTCACAAGCCTGTCTATTATATCGTTGTACTATAAAGCACTCTTGAAAAGCTTGTTCATGTTTATTCAACCAATCTTTTCAAGTGTACAAGCTTATCTTGTTACATGTTTGCCTCACGGCAACTGTACATCTGTACTTTTTTGTACAGGCACAGAAGGACGTTCTACGTTCAAGTTGGGACGTTTAACAGTCTCTTTCAAACTGGTCTGAGTTGTTAGAACTCTTGATACTACTACAAACAGCTTGAATAGTACATTCTTCCTTATATAAACCCCTCGCTACCCCGAGATTTTCCTTCTCCACTCCTTCATTACCTTCTAATCAATCTATAGCTTCTCATCGTACTTCTTAGTACTCCAAAAGCAACTTTTCCCTTCATAATGATCTGTTATATATAAATGAGAACTGTTTTCCGCGATCATACAGTCTCACTCATATTTCACACCAACTATACCAGTAAGTCTCGTCAGTGGTTGCTAATGTCCGAAATGAGCCTTTCTCAGGCCTTTCGTAGACTATACAGATTGATATCCATAGAATACTGGTAACTTACTGTTAATTGAAGCGAAGCTTTTCTATCGCTTCTACCTCCTAAAAGTAAGTTTGTGCCACAATTCGTCACTTTTCTTCCTTCCTCGGCCTACTAGAGATACCAACCCGAGGCCTGATCTTTCTCACTTCCTTCTGGGGCACGATGAAGCGCTGCATAAGTTCTTGAATAAACTTGTGCACTGCTCGTACGAGCTCTTCTAAAGCCTTCATGTAATACGATAGCTGACCACTATTCTCTAGATACACTAGCGAGTTCCCGTTTTCGCTTGCTATTGCCCCCTATAGTTAGTCTTCTGTTTGTCTCATTTGCACCTTTCCCAAGATGGAATGATTACGGATTGCGATTTGCTAGATTTCTTTGGGATTTCCTGCCTTCTTCTGCAAGTCAAGAACATCTACGCCTAATTCAGGTTAGTCTTCTACGCGTCCTATTTAGTCTTTTTTACAGAGAATTTAATTGGTTAATAGCATGCTTCCAATTTGTGGTGGTGGTCATGTCACTACTGACATCTTCCGGACTGAGCTCAACCTCACTGGAGAGGGACGAACCGTAGAAGAGAGAAAATACTACGCCGTTCGCACATACATTCTCCAGAAGTGCAAGGAGAGGAATATTACCTCTCGCATGCAGGCCGGTAACACTTTGTGGAACAAAGTTATGACGGAGACCGTCATACATATTGCTCTCAGAGGCTTTCGAGCTAAATTCAACTCCCTCCGGAATGGCCAACATCAGCAAAAGTTCACATTTGACCCCCATACCTCATGAGGGATAGGGGGTATGGGGGGCCAAATTATGAAACTCAAGTTGTTGTATCTCTCGTCCATGCCCCATAACTCCGGAATAAATCCGGGGTTACAGGGCACTTTTTTTTTGCGTCGGGAATTGTATTGTCATACAACGTTTTCTGGACGCACTTCGTCCTCTTTGAGCCGTTGCACTGTCCATTCGCGCTTGACTATTCTACATTAGTTTATCCGGCATTACCTCTCGTACTAGGAATTGTTCCGTTATGGATTTCTGCTCCACGACTCAATCATGCTTCCCGAAAGCCCAAACACACCGTTGTATGGTCCATTCCAGCTTTGACCCTTTCCCCTGTATTTCATCCGGCATTACCTCTTGGGCCAGGAATTGTTCCGTTGATGTCACAAACGGTGACTAGCAGAAGAGGTTTTCACATGACTCATACTTATGAGTCATAGGGTTTAGTATTTCAGATGACTACGCGATGGCGTGTCATTTCTTTATTATGATTGATTTATTGTTTTGACATGACTCACGATTGTGGTTATATAATTATGACTTTCGCACATGACTTGTAGTTACGAGTCATGGGTTTTACGCATGCGGCGCATGTTGCGCACATGATATGTTTATGATGTTTTGATTGGTTGATTAAGTATGGTGCAGCGACTCATAGGAGTCAGCTGATGGATTTCACACTATGACTCACTCATGAGTCATAGGGGCGCGTGATGCGAAGGATGAGTCATGAGTTGCGGGAAGAACGGTTATAAAAGAGAGCCCTTACGGCCTCTTGATTGAGAGTTCTTCACGCAATCATCTAAGCTATTTTCCTACAATATACGTTATCTTAACTTTATACTTTACCGGGCTAAGAATATAGTGTCTCTCACGAGCTTAGTGAGATACTGTACGAGACAGGAGTCTGTATACTCAGCTGTCGTTGTTCATACAAACTAATAAAAGTGTGATCTCTATCGGAGATAGGGGTTACCTGCTGCAAGTATCGCCCGAGGGGAAGAGGATTGTAATATTTGATTGTGTCACCATAGGCAGCACTAAACCAGAAACAGACAAAACGGAATCACCACAAGAGGACGATATCGAAGTAGCGGCATTCGATACTACTGCACTAGGGGAAGTACTAGACCAGACACTGGGAGAATCAAGGGCCACTAGCCCAGACACACCAGAACCAGCATCACCAGCCGGATCGGAAGCAACTACACTACCAGGCGGAACCCGAAGGAATACAATGTCGCTAGCAACAGGAGCAGCAAACACGACGGGAGAAGAGACAACAGGCCCAAGAAATGCCGGTATCCAGATACCGGAACTCAATGCAGACCAACTTCAGCAAATCATAACAAACCTCACTGGAGGCAATCGAAGACCAAAGATCAAGGAACCAGAAACGTTCACAGGAGAACGAACCAAACTACGAGGATGGCTAGCACAACTTAAGGTCTACTTCACCGCTGTGGGATGGACGGAAGGCCATCACGCCGATAGAATACTATACGCCGCAAGCCTCTTGAGAGGAGATGCAGGAGCATGGATAACACCATATGCGGAAGAACGACTTTCTCACGAATAGAAAACATGGGAAGCATTTGCGGAAGAAGTTAGGGATCAATTCGGAGCCATTGACGCCATGGGAGAAGCAAGGCTCAAAATACAAAGATTACGACAAGGAAACAGGACCATGACGGAATATTGGAATGAATTCCGACTCGCAGCCACAGAGGCAGACCTGGACGACCATACAGCAGGAGAATGCCTACTTACAGGAATGAACACGGCACTTCAAGAAGCATGGGGAATGGATAGTGGAGATTTCGTTAGCACAGAGACATTAGCCAAATGGGCAATCAAGAAAGAAACCAAGTTGGCCACGGTCAAACATATCCAAAAAAAGGGAACCACAGAAAGGACGACGAGTGTACCACGAAATCTAAACGGAACCTTCAAACCGACAAGCGTTTGGGAAGGGGAACCAATGGATTTGGACATGACAAGAAGGAAACCAAGACTATACCCTGAAGAATTCAAAAGAAGAATAAGGGAAAAACTATGCCTCAAATGCGCAGGGGCAGGACACCAGGTACGAAACTGCGACCGACCAAGAGATGGAAGAAACTACACCACAACACCCAAACAAGGAGAATTCAGAAGAAGGGTGGGACCCTGGGCAGCAAAGCCCAGCATGAACGAGATTGAGGTCAAGGAAGACGCCGAGCAATCGGGAAACGACGAAAGTCCCCAGTAAAGGATGGTACTAGGGACAGACTAGAACGAAAACCCATCATCAGGGAAAACTACTACGCGGCACTCAACTATACGGAATCCCTCGAACGGGAAAACGATCATATTATGATCAAGATACAACTACACGGAAGAAAAGAATCAGTTACGATAAACGCGATGATCGATTCAGGGGCCACTGAAGACTTTATCGAGGAAGGAATATGTACGAAACACGGAATTACGAAGACAAAGGCCAAGAAAAGAAGAGAGATTTATCTGGCAGATGGAAAACCAAGCGCTATGGGTCCAGTTACCCATCTGGCGAAAGTACCTATGGACATCAACAGCCATAGGGAATTGGCGACCTTTCAATTGGCCAATCTCCAAAACTATGAAGTCATCCTAGAAATGCCATGGTTATGAACGCATAATCCCACAATTGATTGGGATCAAAAAAGATCACGTTTAACAGCGAACGATGTATGACATGGTGTCTCAATAGTTCGCCCGTTGCGTACGCAGTACCAGAGGATGAAGCTCTGAAAGAAAACTTCATTACCAAATATTCAAAAGTACAGGTTGAAAAGGACGTACTAGTCCAAGTTCAGAAATTATCTCCTCAGGCTAGGATGCCTACGAAAGGATCGAAGGAGGCAGCAGGACATGACCTGTATGCCAACGAGCAAGTCTGTATACTTGCAGGAGAACAGAAAATGGTCGGAACCGGAATAGCCATCGGACTACCTCAAAATACCTACAGATGCATCGCTCCGCGAAGTGGATTAGCAGTCAGACACAGACTCAAAACGAACGCGGGGGTAATAGATGCGGACTATACCGGGGAAATAAAGATGGTCTTGGTCAATCAGGGTACCGACCAGTTCCAAGTAGAACGAGGCGATCGAATCGCACAATTGATTATTGAAAAAGTCAATATGGAAGAACTACAGGAAGTTCATGAACTGAAAAGAACGGACCGAGAGACCAAAGGATTCGGAAGCACGGACGGTCCTGAAAAAGACAAAAAGCCGATCAACATAAGCGAAATATCGGCCAGAGCATTCGGAAGCTTCTACTGAAGAGGAGAGACAACGGGCATCCTACGATGGGACCCAGTCCACGATGAGATCTATCTGGAAAAGATCAATATCAGTACCGAACTAGCAATCAAGGAAAGACAAAAGAAGAAGGAGGAAGAAAGACACAGCCTACGAGAAACGATACCAAGAGAGTATCACGAATACCTCGATGTGTTCGAAAAAGGAGAAAAAACAACACTACCACCAAATCGAAAAGGAATCGACCTAGGTATCGACCTAGAACCAGAAGAAGAGGTACCCGACAAAAAGATATATCCACTCAGCTATGATGAGATTCAAGAGCTGCATAAATATATCAAGCAGAACGAAGCAAGAGGATGGATAAGAGAAGTGAAGGCCGAAAGAGCCTCACCGATTATGTTCGTCAAGAAAAAGGATTGAAGTCTACGATTATGTATGGACTATCGAGGGCTCAATGAAGTCACAAAAAAGGACCGATATCCACTACCACTGATAGGCGAAGCATTGGATCGGTTGAGCACCGCCAAGTACTTCACAAAATTGTAAATCAAGGATGCCTACCACAACATCAGAATAAGGGAAGGCGACGAACATAAGACAACTTTCAGCAGGAAATTGGGAACTTACGAATACCTGGTGGTACCGTTTGGACTATGCAATGCACCAGCCGCATTCCAAAAATGGATCAACAGGGTACTACTACGGTACATCGATATGTGTTGTATAGTATACCTAGACGACATCCTCATATACTCAAATGACCTAAAACAACACCAAAAGGACGTCAAAAACATCCTGGAAGCTCTTCGACCATCAGGAATGAAGGTCAAACCTTCAAAATGCGAATTCCATAAAAAGGAAACAGAATACCTAGGATTCGTGGTCAGCCAGGAAGGAGTCAAAGTGGACACAGTCAAAACTCAGGCAATATGGGAATGGCAACCGCCAAAAACAAAAACCAAAATTCAACAATTCCTTGGATTCTGCAATTTTTATCGAAGGTTCATTCAAGGGTTCAGCAAATAGCAAAACCGCTATGCGAACGAACACATAAAAAATACGATGGCAAATGGAAAATGGAAGCTGAAGAACAACAAGCTTTTGATGGGCTCTGGAAAGCACTCACCACGACCCAGTACTAGTACATTTCGATCCAAGGAGACCTATCAAAATTGAAACGGACGCATCGAAATACGTATGCTCAGGCATACTATCACAACAATGCGAAACGGAAAATGGAGACCGGTGGCTTATCGATCCAAAGGAATGAGAGATGCTCAACTCAACTACGACGTACACGACAAGGAATTATTAGCCGTGGTACAAGCATTCGAGGAATGGAGAAGATATACTCAAGGAAGCAGATATCGCATTCAGGTCTTTACCGACCACAAAAACCTTACAACATTCATGACCACCAAGGCCTTAACAGACAGACAAAGACGATGGGTGAGAAAGCTGAGCCAATACAACTTCAGATCATATACCGACCAGGAAGGGAAGGGGGAAAACCAGATGCCCTTACAAGAAGAACAGGGGACATACAAACCCTAAAAGAAAAACACCTGGCGAAACAGGAAGGAATACTACTACCAAGGAACAATTCTGGGAAGAAGCACAATCGAAGAAATGGAACTAACGGAGTTCCACGACAAGACGAAGAAACGATACAGAAGCATCAAAGACAGATGAAGGAATACAGACGATCAAACGAGCTTTAGAAACTGGAGAAAAGGAGCTGAAAGGAATAGCACTTGGGCTATGCCAATGGAAAGACTGATACCTATAGCACCAAGGAAAAATATGGGTCCCCGAGGACGAAGGGATAAGGACGACCCTTATCTCCAAACATCACGATCAACCACGAGCGGACATGGAGAACGGCGAAAACTACCGAGCTTATCGGAAGGCGATATTATTGGCCAAAGATAAGAGAAACTATCAAAAGATACGTCAAGAATTGCGACACATGTCAAAGAACCAAAGTCATACGACATGCACCATACGGGCTCCTGAAGTCAAACGAAGCACCAGACAGACCTTGGAAATCGATCGCAATGGATTTTATCACAGACCTTCCAAAATCGGAAGGATATGATACGATACTAGTCGTCATGATCGCCTGACCAAAATCAGTCATTTTATTCCATGCAGAAAAATCTGGACGCACGACAATTCGCAAACCTGTTTATGAAGAGATAGTCAGGTTACACGGGATACCACGAGATATCATCACCGATAGAGGAACACTATTCACATCAGACCTATGGAAAAAGACGACGGAAGAACTCGGAATCGAACGAAGATTAAGCACAGCATTTCACCCTCAGACGGACGGGCAAACAGAAAGGACAAATGCGATATTAGAACAATACTTACGGGCATACATTAATTACCAACAAGACGATTGGTGTGGATACTGCCATTGGCAGAGTTCGCATACAACAATGGATATCAGAAACGATCAAGAACACACCATTCTTTGCCAATTACGGGATCAACCCCGAATACGAGATGATAGGACATCTGATCCAAGGAAATCAGAAGAAACCAGAAGAAATAACTCAACTACATGAGTCATTACGAAGTGAAATGGTGGCAGCACAATTACGACAAAAAGAATATTACGATCAACACCGAAAACCCGATCCGAACCTACAATCAGGAGATATGGTATGGCTACTACCACAAAATATCAAGACCACGAGACCATCAAAGAAACTCGACTACAAGAAAATCGGACCATTTAAAATCTTGGCAAAAATTGGAACGAGCGCTTATAAGCTGGACTTACCGCCATCAATGGCAATACACAATACATTCCACATCTCACTCCTAGAACTTACCAAGACAACTGATTTCCCTCTCAAATTCAAGAACCTCCTCCACCCATCGAGATCGAAGGCGAACAAGAATACGAACTCGATAATATTATCGACTCTCGACTCCAATACGGAAAGCTCCAATATAGAGCTAAGTGGAAACGTTATTCACCAGAACACGATAAGATCTAGTACCCCTCAGAAAACTTCAACAACGCACAACATGCAGTCCAGCAATTCCACAAATGATACCCAGGTAAGCTAAGACTGGGTAGAACTCAAGATCGAGCTCCAGCCAGACCAAGGTTGGGGAGACAACGAGTCCGGCCCAGGGCCATTTCCGCCTACTAGCCCTCGCTACAACATGCCAACAGAACGCGAACTGTATGAAAGACAAGCGAAGGCCATTGAAACGGCAAAACACAATGGACTATCGTGGACGGCATGTTATGACGATGGGTGCTTCGTGCACCTTAGCGAGAAACAAGGACAGGGGTGGTACCCACAAGAATCAAAACGGAAAGGACGAACCTCGAACGAGGAACACAAAAAGATACATTGGGAACAATGTTTTCGAAACGACTGCCGGTCTCATAAGAATGAGAAGATCAAAGCCGGCTACTACCCGAGGTCAGAAGGAAGAAAGGAACCCCTTACGAAAGGGACGAAAAAACGAGGAAAGCGAGAGAAACCGTGAGGACACGGTTGGCTGAAGAGGTGGGCGAAAATTCAGAAACGACGAGGGTTCCGGACCCGGAAAGCTACGAAGGCAGATTGACGAACTACTAGGCGAACGGGACCGCCTCCAAGAACGACTGAAGGACCAACGATCGTTGATCGAAGATCAACAAACAAAAACTTCGGAACAACAACGAGCCCTGGAGGTTGGGAACCTCACCCTCAAAGTTGTACGCAAGAGATGGAGAGACTCCGAGGACGTCATTCGGAGAATGCGAAGGGAAGCGAGACACCTGGGGAGTTGGGTAACAGATTTAGGACTTTGAGCATCGTGGGACCGATGCTAGGGGAGAGGGAGCTAATGTCACAAACGGTGACTAAGAGGTTTTCACATGACTCATACTTATGAGTCATAGGGTTTAGTATTTCACATGACTACGCGATGGCGTGTCATTTCTTTATTATGATTGGTTTATTGTTTTGACATGACTCACGATTGTGGTCATATGATTATGACTTTCGCACATGACTTGTAGTTACGAGTCATGGGTTTTACGCATGCGGCACATGTTGCGCACCTGATATGTTTATGATGTTTTGATTGGTTGATTAAGTATGGTGCAACGACTCATAGGAGTCAGCTGATGGATTTCACACTATACTCACTCATGAGTCATAGGGGCGCGTGACGCGAAGGATGAGTCATGAGTTGCGGGAAGAACGTTATAAAAGAGAGCCCTTACGGCCTCTTGGTTGAGAGTTCTTCACGCAATCATCTAAGTTATTTTCCTACAATATACTTTATCTTAACTTTATACTTTACCGGGCTAAGAATATAGTGTCTCTCACTAGCTTAGTGAGATACTGTACGAGACAGGAGTCTGTATACTCAGCTGTCGTTGTTCGTACAAACTAATAAAAGTGTGATCGCTATCGGAGATAGGGGTTACCTGCTGCAAGTATCGCCCGAGGGGAATAGGATTGTAACATCAGGAGTAGTATATACTAGTAGACATAGAAATTGAAATTTCTTGAATTACCCTAGTCAGACCGTGGGTGAAATTTACAAGTATCGTGGGCTAGAGCTAGTAGTACGTTGCTTCCCCGATCGAGATTGGACGTCGCTCCATCAGTCAGAGAGTGCGTCGGGAGGAGACTAAGAAGGAGCAGGGAAAGAGGGTGTATTGGGGAGGTGTCGGGACGTAGGAAAGAGGGTAGGAAGGAAGAGGGGTGTCCTGACGATACATTAGGGCCAGGGGCGGTGGGAGGCGCCAGGACGCAAGTGTAGTGAAACCCAGCTTTCAGACGCAACGGGCGTTACAACTCACGTCAGGACGCACGGGACGCAGGGGACGAAAAAATTGACGAGTGATACGTCAGGACGCAGCGCCCACGCGTCAGACGCATGTTAAACTTTTGCTGATGTACCTTTAACCTCGCACACACCTTGATCCTGAAAGTGAACGATCTTTTATCTCTCCCACACCACTGAACCCTTTCGCTATACCTCAACACATCTCAATGTGGAAGACTGAAGATGCCCCAATCCCAGACTCCAGAAGAGCAGAAAAAATCGATCACCACCCGGTCCTTTTGAACAAGGACTGGATCAGATGGAAACATCTGCAACAAGGAATCGAGGCGATGCAAAGTAACAAAGCCAGCAGTGAAGGCCCGCCCCATAACCTCTCTGAAACTACGATACTCATAGAAGCAGCTCAGGCACAGGTTGCTGGACTTGCACAGAGGTTCATAGCCCTTCGAACCATATGAACGATCTCTACGCCTCAATACTATCACAAACTGCTTTGGAAGAATTCATGACTCCATTACCAAATTGGAATCAATTGCCCTCGCCAGCTCAGATACTCCGCCATCCCACCCCCCTCCAGTTCCACTCCTCCAGAGATCAGTTGGAACGATTTCTTATGTCTACCAGACCTCAATTTATGCACTGGACAGCCTGTGTATGGGACGAATGCGAAGCACACATCGATGGAAAGGATCGCCACTACTATCCCTCAGGACCCCGTCACATCCCTTCTCTAGCCCCCTCTACTCTACCTCCTGTTTCATCACCCCTCACAACCCTGACCGTAGAACAGAAGACAAATGGGCTCTCCCTCCCACTCTCACGAATGACAGAGGACATCCAGTATACCAGACTATAATCACTACCCATGATGGACTCTCCTCGAATCATGCAGTACAGGATGATGACCTCCCAATCCCGGATGCTCCTGTTGACTACAATGACTCTTTCCCTGACGAAACCATCCAGGGCCCTTGATGTTCGCGCCTTCCAGCTCACCCAGCACCTTAAAGGCAAGTGGTATTACAGCCTTCGAAAGGCTACCGCTACTGATCCTCTCTTTTATATCGTCAGCAAGAATACCAACCATCCAAGTTGGATTCTCTAAGATGGACTTCTTGTTAACAGAGGGGAGGATGACAGTCGAGACTGTCCATATGTCCCCTCTGAAGCTGCTTATAAAGGACAGAATATTAGGAACGAAATTATCAGAATCACCCATGAACAAATGGCATACATAGGAGCCCAGAAATGTTTCAAATACGCCTCCAGACACTTCTACTGGATGGCTATGAGGAACGATTTCAAAGACTATATTCGCAGATGCCACCTTTGCCAGATGAACAAGCAACCTACAACCCTCTCTGACCGAGTTGTCACCCCTCTCCCTGTCCCTAGAGAACCATTCTCTTCGATTGCAATTGACTTTGTAGGACCCTTCCCTAGCGACAACAAAAAGGATCTAATCTTAGTTGTGTTGGATCGTTTCTCCGGATTTACCTACCTCATCCCAGTATCCCAAAACATCACACAGTCGAAACTGCAAACCTCCTTATGGAAGCGAATCTTCTCTACCCATGGTTTACCTACCTGTATCGTCTCTGATAGAGAGCCCAAGTTCACCTCTCATTTCTGGATGCAGTTTATGGCCAACATCAAGATTGATCTCAACATGGCTACCGCTTACCATCACCAGACAAATGGCCAAACTGAACGGAGAATCAGAACCATCCGCCAAAGCCATCGAAATTTCATTAACCCTAAAGGTACCAAATGGACTCGTCACCTTCCCCATGTCCAAACCGCCATCAATCCTGCTTCTAGTGATAGCACTGATCTCTCACCCTTTGAGATTCCCTTTGGACGCATCATAAACCTCCTCCCTAGCGTTAAAGTCATGCCTACTGCCGTTCCCTCTGCTGATGATATTGCATCTCAGATTATGAAGAACCAACAGCTTGCAAGAACCGCCCTCCAAAAAGCCAGAGCCGCCTAACTACCACTAGCCAAAAGAGACGCAAAAAAGGACCACCAATTACCCCTGGAAAGACTGAAGTCACCATCAGATCCGAACCCTGTTTACACAAGATAGGATGGAACCACAAACTTGTTGGACCATGGCTTGGACCTTTCTCAGTCCTCGAAGGCCCTGACAAATATGATAACTACAACTCAACCTCCCAGCCATCATGCAAGGAATTCACCGATGGATTCATCGCAGCCATCTGTGAATCTACCTCAGACCAAACATTAAAGGCTACCCAGGCCTCTCAGACCCCGCTCTAATAAACCAGTTACTTTCGATGCATCTGAACAACAAGGATGGGAAGTTGAAAAGTTATGAAGGATCAAATCTATCGAAAGAAACGCCAATTCCTAATCCACTGGAAAGGCTATGATGAAATCGAAGCAACATGGGAACCCCTTGACGTCCTTGAAATGAGCCAGTACCGCTCTCAGAACCTACTGGTTTGATACCTATAACCAAACCATCCCCTTACACCTCCCTTGGACTCATAACCAATGTTGGTCAGCTAGGACAGTCCAGGAACCCGAAAATCTACCTCTATCACCAGAGCTTGACCCTGACGGATTTTGGGCCCCAATCCAAGACTCTGAATACTCCGAGACTGAAACTGTTACTCTCTCCCCTACCTTGAAGAAAGTGAGATAGAAACCTAACGGAATTATGTATCGTTCTTTTGTTTTATTTCTGTTAGGGGAATGTAACGGAATCTACTATTATCTCTGCTACTCACTATACTGATGTTGGATATTGCCTATTTAGGACTCCCTAGTAACGCACATTCCATCCTTGGAGTTTCTTTATTGTTATAGTTGCCTATTGGGTAGTACCTTCCTTACTCGCTTATTTGCACCCTTTGATTTTGTACCCAATTAGGATACCCTATGCTTTCCTACTAGGTATTACTAGATTAGTACATCAGTACGATCCCTTGTTTGTTTGATTCCATTACTTGTTTTGTTAGTTATATCCGGTCGCTTCTATGACCTTGTTTAGGACTTAGAAGTTTCGCTACTCATGTAGCTTTGCATTTTGATATTTGCTCTTTGGACAGGATA
>NESQ01000771.1:0-14604 GCA_003070745.1 Tuber borchii
TAAGCGAGACCTCCTCGCTAGTGGAGCAAGCTAGGGGCCACCTGCAAAAGAGGACGATAAATGGCGCCGAAGGCATGTATGGAGCTTTCAGAAGGCCTGTTGGGTCTTTAGGAAAGGCGGTAAATGTATGAGGGACAGGAGGGACCGGGGGAGGTGGTATTACTAGCAGATACAGGGAGATATGTAGGTAATACATGAGGGAGAATTTTTTTTGCTGATGTCATTGGAATTCTCTGCCACATTTAAGGCCTGAATGTCACTCCCGATAGTGCCGACCAGATCGAGTTGATTGATGACGATCAGGGCAATGCCTGGCTTCGTCTCTCCCAGTGCTCCACCCTTACTGCTAGTGTAGCCTGCTTCCTCCACCCAGCAGCTGTTGCCCCTCCTGATGGTGGGGACCCTGTTCATCCCAATACACCTGTTGTTGGGCACAGCCGGAAGTATCTCTTCCCCAGCCAATTCAACGTCGCCGAGTTCTACACTGAGCCAGAATCTGACTCTGATGAGGAGGACGATGTGGAGCGCCATGCAAGGCGCAGAAGGGCCTTTGCTAGGTCCCATAACGGCTGGCAGAGGAGAATTCTGAGCAATGATCGTAGAGTTATTAGGTTCTAGACCCACTCCCGGGAACTGATTTTGCACACTCGAGTGAGGCAGGGGCCGGCGTATATGAGCCAATATACTGGACAAGATGTCCCAATAGTGGCTCTTCCCCCGGGGATCCCACTTCCCAGGTGTGAGGTGTGAGTATATGACGCTATTGAGGAAGGCGCTGATGATAACGGTAGGGGTAATCTGGGCGATAGGGGTAATCGGGGTAATGGCGGCAATGGGGGCAATAGGGACAATGCCTAAGGTTTGTTTGTGCCGGACAGCGTCTTCTTTAGGCTTTTAGGTGGTTTTTTCTTTTGTTTCACTGGCTTTCTTAGGTTTTGCTTTCATTTCTATCATTGGGTTCAGCGCCGGAGGGAGGGGTTGGGGCTTGTTTGTGCCGGGTAGTGTCTTCTTAGGTCTTTCGGGTGGGCTCTCTTTGGTTTCACGGGTTTTTTCTTACTTTGTTTTGCTCTCGTTTCTATCCATTTGTTAGGTTTTCTAGGACTCATTTTGTGCTGGGCTGCGTCTTCTTTGAGCCTTTGGGTAATTGTTCTTTGGTTTTACGGGCTTTGCTTCTTTGCTTCTGCTTTGCTTCTATCTATTAATCATTGTCCTAATCCTGTTAGCGCTGTCATCCGGCTTTCCTATATTTTACCCTGTAGTCTTAGATTTAATGTTTTTAGTAGTCTTTTTGTTTTTAGAATTAGTTGTGTAATAGAAAGCTTTTCTGGGACGCTAAATGTCCCTTTTATCCTTTATCCTCTTCTAGTATGTATAATTCAATCTTTTGAAATGATAAGTTATTTCATCCAAGCCCCACATATGAAATCCTGTCCTGGCAATCCCGAATAGAGAGTCGTTATTCGGCTCAGTACTATCTGTGGACGTAGCCTTGGAGACATTCGGAGGCCAAATGGCCTTAGGATAGTCCGAGCCCACGCTAATGATTCTCACGGACCTTGGGTCATAGCTAGGAGTCCGTATAGTAACAATAATATAAAGCTTGTTCGTCCGCAATACGACGCTGTTCATACCCAATATGACGCCCTGAGTTTGATTCCTGTCGGGACTTTTATCTCTACATCTAATTCCTTTTTCTCCTCTAGTTCTTTCCTATAAACGCGCAATCATGAATAGAAATACGAGTAGAGGTCAGTCACGCCTCCTGGAGGCCAATGTGAGCTCTCCCAAGACTTAAATATCCCATTCTTGATCAGAGTAGTAGGACTAGCCCCCCAAGCCCAGGCATCATCGTTGAGACCTCCAATAGCCTTCGCGGATATTTCAACGCCAGTACCGGAAACACAACGACGAGTTCATTTTGAGGAAGAGCAACCTACAGATGTTGACGATGATGACATTCCTCCTAGAGGTCGCCGATGGGATGAACGACGTCCTGCTGAACCACTCCCGCAGCCACTTCCACGGAGGGTCAGGAGCCGGTTAAGATATGTAAGTAAATCTAATAATTTTTTCAATTGACATGCTTATAAGAAAGAGTACGGAGGACACCCCAATGCCGGTTCTAAATGGCCCTTTACAGGGGGTTCAAAATGGCCCTTCGCAAGGGCTTGCATCATAAAAGCAGTCAGCACAATTACATTCCGGCCATCTCAGAGATGATTCATCACAATTCTCACCCTATATTCCTGATTCGCCTGAAGAGGAAGAAAGTATGCCATCCTATTCACGACGTAGTATAGCTGATCCAGACTTTCCAGAGTCTAATATCAGGACCCCTATCGCACTATCGGCAAAAAGCAATATATTGCAGGATGCGGCGAGGATAATCTTTGAGAAGGCTGCAAATATGGTCCGGTATTATACATGGTTTGTTAATCCCTTTGTAAAGCCTGCCGAAAACGATAAGCTTCTGGAAGGTTATTGGGTAAAGGCAGCTAGAAAGTTAGGTTGGGGAAATAGGGTAATGGAAATACGGGCAATGACTTTTGTAAGTCCTTTAATTGATGAAGAACGTCCTATTGGAGACTGATCACAGCTAATTAGATATATTTAATTGAAATCGAGGCAGTCTGGCAGTAGCAAAAAAACAGCCTGCCCCCTGTAACTCATGTCGTTGAGTTTTACATTTTTGCACATCGTGAGTCCTATGATCGCGAAATTAAAAATCCCGTTAGTTTGACTAAAAAAGATGATATTAATTCTGCTTTTTGCAAAATATGAGCAATTTTTATTAAGAACTCACGGACATTATACATTCCGAAGTTGAGATATTTGAATTCTCTTTCTTTTTTTTTTTTTTTTTTTTTTTTTTATCTCAGTTTTGCATTTTATTCGTACAACTACCAGGAAAAACCAGACATGCAGCGCTAGCTATGGCCAAGAAAAACCTACGCATCTCTCCCTCATGGGATCAAAGCCACGCCCCCAAGACCCTATGGTACGGGCCCAACCGCACATCTCACCCCCAAAAAAGTACAAAAAATACTCTCAGCGAGCAAGCAGGAAGACGCAGAAAACCCTTCAGAAGCTCCCCTGAACATACGAAAGGACTACAAAAGAAAGCCCGCACACGCGGGAAATGAGAGAAACTCCACTAATCAGAAACCTACAAAAGAATAAAACAACATCTCCGTAGGGGCAGCTCAAATGACTTAGACATAAGCCGGTGACCGACATTACTCCGGGCCCAAGGCGTTGACATCGATCAAGGAGGCGGTGCAATACCATGACAGAGCGTAACCGAGGATGCGACCGTGGACAGCCGCGGGGGGCGCAAGGCCGAGTGGTAGTAGGGTACCAGCCAAAAGAGGGGAAGTGTAGCTGTAACCGAGCAATGGGACGAAACCAAGAGGAGAGGAGGAAGGGTAGACCCAAGTATTGTAGGAACTATCGGAAACGTGTGCGTGTCTGACTAGGCAGCCTCGAGCGAAACGTAATCGAAGAGAGCAGAGAAATCGACCGTAGCCTGGTGAAAAGTTTTCTCTTACTGCGAACCGTGATCCCAGCCGTCTGTAACATGGACGCGAGGGTGTTGCCGACCGTGCAAATGTTAAGCGAGAACGCAAAACAAGAGCAAAAGAGAAGAATGGGCCAGGACCTAAGAGACGGGTGCCCATGTCCGAATCTATCATAGGGGGGGTGCAGCTCACTCAGAGTGCGGGAAGAGAAAAGTGACGATGATTTCTCATGGTGTTGAGATTTCAATCGCCGGAGGTGTAGAGGAGATGGTTCGTGTGAGATATTTGAATTCATAACATACAACTTTATAATATAAAATGTCTATGAGATATTGATAAAAATAGCTCATATTTTTCTAAATTTAAGATTTGTATCTGATCATTAGGGGACACAATCATAAGCATCATGATTAACCGGGGTCACTCGCGATTAGCCAAAATGTAAAACCCACCGACATGGCTCACCGTGGAGCACAAAAGACAAATTTTTTTTTTTTTTTTTTTGCTGGTGGCCTAGTGCCACCTCACATCTAGTTTCAGAAAGCAAGAACATGATTGAGGACCTGTATGACTTCTTGCAAAAACCAGCAGCTGAAATAAAGGCGCGAGTTGTCTATTTGCTCGAAAAATGATCGGTTTACATGCCACCCAAGTACTAGAAAATGTTTTAAGTCATCGTAATGGGAAAATATAAGTTACTTGTCCCTAGTATAACTTAAGGCAGGTACTAGTAAGTAGGCTATACATCTGGGAGTAGCCATTATTCCCCTTAAGTACTAACCCATAGTGAAATAGCTTTTCTAGGGATAAGAAGTACCATACAGGTAATAGGGGCGAGTAGTCTCACTTATGAGTAACTGGTTAGGTTTTACTCAGGCCGAGTAACTCGTATCTTTCCATTACGATAACTTAAAACATTTTCTAGTAAACAACAAGTTAGTAAACTCAGATCGTCCCCGGTGAGACGAGATAAGGCTTACCCAGACAGGACTGTGGTTGGCACTTTTCTGCGCCAGAGATAGCAAAACTCTTGTTTCATAAGTGGTACCGGGGTTTGAGAATACGGGGGAGGACCGAAAAATCATTTCTTAATCTTACTAATAATGTCCTGATATGCCTTACCACGGCATGTCTGTATTATTCTCTGAAGGCTTGGAGTTCTGGATCATTTGTTCAACCTCCAGATGTTTCTGCTCTGACAGCACAAAGTTAGTATTGACTCATTTAAAGGTTCAAATCCGCTGTTGTAAAGCCAATCATACTGTCACAAACGGTGACTAGCAAGAGAGGTTTTCACATGACTCATACTTATGAGTCATAGGTTTAGGTATTTTCACATGACTACGCAATAGCGTGTCATTCCCTTGTTATGATTGGTTTATTGTTTTGACATGACTCACGATTGTGGTCATATGATTATGACTTTCGCACATGACTTGTAATTACGAGTCATGGGTTTTACGCATGTGACGCAAGTCGCGCACATGATAGGTTTATTGTGTTTTGATTTGTTAGTTGTTATTGCGCAGTGACTCATATGAGTCAGCTGATGGATTTCACACTATGACTCACTTATGAGTCATAAGGGCATGTGATGCGAAGGATGAGTCATGAGTTGCGGGAAGAACGGTTATAAAAGAGAGCCCTTACGGCCTCTTAGTTTAGACACGAACCATCTCCTCTACACCTCCGGCGATTGAAATCTCAACACCACGAGAAATCATCGTCAACATCCACCTCCCGCACTCCCAGTGAGCTGCAACTCCCTATGATAGATTCGGACTTGGGCACCCGTTTCTTAGGGCCTGTCCCTGCATCCTCTCAAGTTTTTGTTTCGCGTATTCTCCTGGCTTCTTTACAGTTGTCTAGCATCCTCGCTTAGCATCTACACGGTCGGCAACCCCTCGTCATACCTGCGTTTCGTCGTTTAGCTTCGGGCGATCTGTGAAGTAGCGGTACTGGTGGCCTTGCTTTCTGGTATTGCACTCTCTCCTGAACGTTTCGGTCGGTACGGTCGCATCGCGAAAAATCGTGACCCCTTGGTGGTCCTCGTCTCCTGCGTCACTGTCCTGGGCCTACCCCTCCTCTCCCCCGCTTGGTTTCGTCCCGTGGCTCGGTTACAGCCAACACCCCCCCGCACGCCGTCGGCCTATCTTTAGGCCGGCGCACCACCCCCCCTCAGGCTCGGCGGCCTGCGCCACCGGCACCCCTCCGCCACTTGCGCCTTAGACTCGTGGACTCCCTCGGCTCCCCCCGCCACACGCTTCCCATTAGCCCCGACTGCCTGGCCTACATGGCCCCGGTACTATTACCCTCGAGTTATGGCTACGGATCTTTGGTTTTCTCCTTGGGATCGGCAAACGTTCTTGGTGACGGATGGGCTTTCTCTTGGTTTGATTTCCTACGGGTTTTGGTATTTTTGGTTTGCTCACTGTCGGGTTGTTCCTTGGGTTTTTCGGTAGATGTTTTTGGTTTTTGTGGTTTTCATGTATTATACTTTGTTGCTGTATTCAGCGCCCGGGCGCTTGGTGCGGGTTTTAGACCAGGGGTTTTGCCCCACGGTTTCCACCGCCTCGACGAAGGGCTGGACTGTAGTGGAGGTTTGTTGCGGCCATATCCCTTGTGGATTCGTGTTATTTTTGTACCTTAAACAAAATTTAAAATATGATAAAAAAAAAAAAAAAAAAAAAAGAAAAAAAAGGCCTCTTAGTTTAGAGTTCTTCACGCAATCATCTAAGTTATTTCCTTACAATATACTTTACCTTATCTTTATACTTTATCGGGCCGGAGACATAGTGTCTCTCACAAGCTTAGCGATATATTGTACGAGACAGGAGTCTGTATACTCAGCTGTCGTTGTTCGTACGAATCTAAGATAGTACGATTACTATCGAGAGAGAGGTTACCTGCTGCAAGTATAGCCCGAACGGAAGAGGATTGTAACACATACCCACCAGAAAATTTAGATGTCTATCTTCGACAGCGGGCTACCTGGCAATGACTGCCACCAGGAGTACGAGATAAACTGGTGGAAGATACAAAAAAAGCGTATTAAGAAAATGCTGCTGGAGGGCAGATTGATACCGGATCAGGAGTCTCGTGCCCCACTGGAGGACAGAGAAGGCGCAGGATATTTAGATTTGCAGATTTCAGGCGATGAGGAAAGCGAGTTGGAGGACGATTATTCAGATAACGAAGCGGGGGAGTTGAGGCTCCCAAAGAGGAGTTGAATGGGGACCCATAACATCCTATTTGAGACAAATGTAGATTTAAATAAAATAAACAAATAAAAGAGCTTATTATTATTATTATTATTATTTTGAATATGCCACTTAGAGTTAGACTTTAACCCAGTTTGTGAAAAAAGACATCAGGGGAAAGTCGCTTGGGGCTGAGGGAAAGTCCCAAAGAGCCATGAAGAAGGCAGGAAGGCGAGAACAGTGAAGGAATAAGCCAGCGCAAGGCCACGCATTATTAAAAAAGTGGACGGT
Organism: Tuber borchii; assembly: GCA_003070745.1. Lineage (NCBI taxonomy): Eukaryota > Fungi > Ascomycota > Pezizomycetes > Pezizales > Tuberaceae > Tuber > Tuber borchii. The sequence goes on from NESQ01000771.1 coordinate 7,010, forward strand.
CCTCGTCGCACAAGCGACGAATAGCGTCCACTTAGATATTGTATACATGGAGAAATTATTGGGGCTGGATTAGGTCATGGGGCAATGGCAAGAAGGACGGGGAGAAATAAGTGAGAATTAGGAAAGCAGAAGAACTACGGGGAATGGTGCATTGCAGACGGTCGGAGTTACAAAGAGTTGGTCAATAGGAAATTCAGAACAGGATGTTTGGATCAACAAGGGAATAATGCGTGGTGTGAGAGGTAATGCCAGATAAACTATAGGGGAAAGGTCAAAGCTGGAATGGACCAGACAATAGCGTGTTTGGGCTGTCGGAAAGCATGATTGAGTCGTGGGGCAGAAATCCATAATGGAACAATTCCTGGCGCGAGAGGTAATGCCGAAAAAACTAAAGTAGAAGAGTCAAGCGCGAATGGACCGTGCAACGGCTCAAAGAGGATGAAGTGCATTAGCAAAAAAAATTCTCACTCATGTATTACCTACATATCTCCCTGTATCTGCTAGGAATACCACCTCCCCCGGTACCTCCTATCCATCATAAATTTACCGCGTTTCCTAAAGACCCAACAGGCCTTTTGAAAGCCCCATACATGCCTTCGGCGCTATTTATCGTCTTCTTTTACAGGTGGCCCCTAGCTTGCTCCACTAGCGAGGAGGTCTCGCTTAACTGACCCCTGTTGTTTTTTGCATTTCCATCCAGGCCATTTTGGCTGTTGTGCGTCCGCTTTGTACCTGTGTGCGTCCGGAACAACCTTGCCTGTTTCCGCAGCCCATCACGCCCTTAGGGCTCTCCCTTCCCCTTGATTTCTCCGTTATGGATTTCGTCCCCCTGAGGACGTTCTTCACGTCATAACATGCACTGTCCACCTCTGGTGCACGTCCGGAATAAACTCATCTCTCTCAGCGTCCCATATCGCACTTTGCTCTCTTTCTCTTCCCCTTGATTTCTCGATTATGGATTTCGTCCCCTCGGGGATGTTCTTCAGGTCATAACATCTACTCTCTACCCCTGTACTGGCCCCACACACCCTTCTGTTTCCAAAGTATGTATGCCAAATCTGTTTTATTTCACTGAAGCCTGTGTCTTTTGTGCCTCCTCTCGTCCTTCTCCTGACATTCATGATTTGCTTTGCCTTTCTGTACCACTCCTATTTGTCGCCTCGGTTAGTTCACTATTGATATCCTTAGGTGTCCCAAAATGCACCGCTACGCATCCACTTTATACCATTTTTTGTTTCTTTCTTTCTACTGTAAAGTTTTCAATAAATTCTATTAAATGTTTCTAAATCAATCCTCCTATTTAAATACCAGCGGTTGTTATCCGTACCAGTAGTCTCGGGTATTAAATGTGCCATGCCCGTGATCCATTTGATACTAACCCCTATCTCAGTTGTTCTGTTTGGGCCTTTTGCCATCCCCAAAGTAAGGGTAATATGTCCCGTTATATCGCTGAGCTTCCCTGAGTTCTCAACATATAGTCTGTTTACTAAACCCATTCTTGGGTCTCGAACTTTCATTATCGAAACCAAGCAGGCCGGAAAACCGCCTTTTAGTGCTCTATAAATACTTCTATTACCCGAATCCACCCATGCCCAATCATTCCTGCTCTGGTCTGTTGACCTCCAACGCTGGGTTCCGGTACACCGAAGAAGGTACCAAGTGACCTCTCTCTCATCCTGAATGTTCTCTACTGGGACACATAAAAGCTGACACATCTTAACAGGAAACTGTTTAACCAAATCCACATCAAAATGTTGGCTCACAGACGACTTCCGTCGATAATCATTGATTAAAAGCCCTAGAAAATTTCTCAAACTCTAGTAGAGCTGGGAAATGGTTTCCACGGTTGGTGTCAAACCCATTGGTTGTTTAGTTACAGAACTGACTTGCAGTTTGTGCTATTTGTCGCATACTTTGTCTCGAATCGGACCCGATAGATCTGCTTGGATATTCATTTCATGAATTTTGAAGCTGTCACATCTAGAATATAATCGTAGTATTTGTTGGCTTACATCGTTTTGATTTGACCGCTGATAGCCCTCCTTGATTATTGTTTTGTGACTTGTTTCACCCGACTCAGTAGAATACATTTGAATGTTCCCAAAGCGCCGTATATAGTCCCTGAAGTGACTCAACAGATGTATCTTAACAAAGTTAAAGTCTACATCCTCATTATATATATCTGCAATAATTGCATCTAAATCGCGACGTTGCTCGTCAACAATGCGACATCTTTTGGCAAATGTAGCCCCCAAAAGGCAGTGTTGATTAAGTACTTCACTATGCTCACCTCGAATTCTGGCTGTGACCTCTCTCACTTTCCTGGCAGTGGACTCATCCTTTTGGTACTCCTTAAAAACGACTTTGTGATCATGAATGGCCTTAAGGAACTGTTCGAGATATTGAATCATCTCATCGGTATGGCTTGTATATTGTGACATTAGAGTAAAGTCGATAATCGACCGGATACAGGTTAGAGCATTGGTGAATATGGGAAGCTCTGCGGCGCTCGGACGACGTAGGGAGGCTGCAATATATGGTAGTATCACTTTAACTAGATTCTTCATCTCTTTTCCGGTCCACTGAGAGATCTGACTGTACTCTTTGTTCGGTACAGAATAGCCAGGATAAACATCTAAACTCTTCCAGATAGCATCCCATGCTTGTAGCCGTTTGGATTTCTTTAGAAATCTGATAACCTATGTCATAAGGTGTGTTTCAAATATTCCCAGGTATACAACATGGAGAATATCTGGTTTAGGCAGGTCGTCTTGCTGAATGTTCGGAAGCTCCCAAAAGACGCTAGGAAGCAATTTGAAACTACAATCTGTTAGTTGTTGCTTGGCCTGCTGGTCGTTTTCACTGTATTTGTTGAAGAGATATTGGGATTTCCTATAATCTCTTCTGGCTTCAGAAAGTCTCAAAAGGGAGCCTAACTGTTCTGGTCGAAAGTCACAGACAGCCCACTGATTTTGTTGAATACCGTGCAATATTACATTTTCCAAGTGATCCGCAATCCACGCCAAGAGGCGTAAGAAATACAATCCGACCTTTCCATCAGCGCATTCAACCTCAAGTCCGGAGTTCCCTAGTGCAACAATTGGCGCAAAAATCGCTTCCATCAAATCACAAAGAATTTAATTGTTGACCTGCCTTTGCCGTGCATCTCTTGCTGCTACACCCAGCATCTTTGGGGGACGGGCAAAAGTGCCAAAAGAACAGTTGCATGTTTCGAGGGTTTATTCCATGTACTCGATAGGATATTTCCAATTGTCATGTAGATTGGCCAGGCTTTCTTACTGTAACCTGCTCCTAGGTATCGCGAGATTCCCAGAGGGAGATCCGGCGATACTGAAGGACAGGAGGGGAAGCGTCGAGTGGAATCTCTGTAAGAGATATAAGAAAGATGAGAGACTAATAGAGTGACCGTTCAACTTGTAGTATATTAAAGAAGAGCGTTCCTGTGAGGCTTGAGAGTTCGAATCCTTAGGGGATCTCGAGCTCTTTAAATACAAATAAAGTAAAAACCAAATATCCTGTCCAAAGAGCGAATATCAAAATACAAAGCTACATGAGTAGCGAAACATCTAAGTCCTAAACAAGGTCATAGAAGCGACAGGATATAACTAACAAAACAAGTAATGAAATCAAACAAACAAGGGATCGCTACTGATGTACTAATCCAGTAATACATAGTAGGAAAGCATAGGGTATCCTAATTGGGTACAACATCAAAGGGTGCAAATAAGCGAGTAAAGGAAGGTACTACCCAATAGGAAACTATAACAATAAGGAAGGTACAAGGAAGGAATATGCGTTACTAGGGAATCCTAAATAGACAATATCCAACGTCAGTATAGTGAGTAGCAGAGATAATAGTAGATTCCGTTACATTCCCCCTAACAGAAATAAAACAAAAGAAAGGTACATGATTCCGTTAGGCTTCCATTTCAGTTTCTTCAAGGGAGGGGAGAGAGTAACAGGTTTCAGTCTCGGAGTAGTCAGAGTCTTGGATTGGGGCCCAAAATCCGTCAGGGTCAAGCTCTGGTGATAGAGGGAGATATTCGGGTTCCTGGACTGTCCAAGCTGACCAACATTCGTTATGAGTCCAAGGGAGGTGGAAGGGGATGGTTTCGTTATAGGTATCAAACCAGTAGGTTCTGAGAGCGGTACTGGCTCCTTCAAGGACGTCAAGGGGTTCCCATGTTGCTTCGATTTCGTCATAGCCTTTCCAGTGGATTAGGAATTGGCGTTTCCTTCGATAGATTCGATCCTTCATAACCTTTTCAACTTCCCATTCTTGTTGTCCAGATGCATCGATAGTAACTGGTTCCTTAGAGGCGGGGTCTGGAAGGCCTGGGAAGGCTTTAAGGTTTGGTCTGAGGTAGATTCGAAGATGGCTGCGATGAATCCATGGGTGGATTCCTTGCATGATGGGAGGGAGGTTGAGTTTATAGTTATCATGTTTGTCAGGGCCTTCGAGGACTGAGAAAGGTCCAAGCCAAGGTCCAACAAGTTTGTGGTTTCGTCCTATCTTGTGTACATAGGGTTCGGATCTGAGGGTGACTTCGGTCTTTCCTGGGGTAATTGGGGGTCCTTCTTTGCGTCTCTTTTGGCTAGTGGTAGTCTGGCGAGCTCTGGCCTTTTGGAGGGCGGTTCTTGCAAGCTGTTGGTTCTTCATAATCTGAGATGCAATATCATCAGCAGAAGGAACGGCAGTAGGCATGACCTTAACACTAGGGAGGAGGTTTATGATGCGTCCAAAGGTAATCTCAAAGGGTGAGAGATCAGTGCTGTCACTAGGAGCAGCATTGATGGCGGTTTGGACATGGGGAAGGTGGCGAGTCCATTTGGTGCCTTTAGGGTTAACGAAATTTCGAAGGCATTGGCGAATGGTCCTGATTCTTCGTTCAGTTTGGCCATTTGTCTGATGATGGTAAGCGGTAGCCATGTTGAGATCAATCTTGATGTTGGCCATAAACTGCATCCAGAAGCGGGAGGTAAACTTGGGGTCTCTATCAGAGACGATAGACGTAGGGAAACCATGGACAGAGAAGATTCGTTCAATAAGGAGGTTTGCAGTTTCGACTGCAGTGATGTTTTGGGATACTGGGATGAGATAGGTAAATCCAGAGAAACGATCCAACACAACCAGGATTAGATCCTTCTTGTTGTCGCTTGGAAAAGGTCCTGCAAAGTCAATTGCAATCGAAGAGAATGGTTCTCTGGGGACGGGAGAGGGGTGACAACTCCGTCAGGGAGGGTTGTAGGTTGCTTGTTCATCTGGCAAAGGTGGCATCTGCGAATATAGTCTTTGAAATCGTTCCTCATGGTCATCCAGTAGAAGTGTCTGGAGGCGTATTTGAAACATTTCTGGGCTCCCATGTGTGCCATTTGTTCATGGGTGATTCTGATAATTTCGTTCCTAATATTCTGTCCTTCATAAGCAGCTTCATAGGGGACATATGGACAGTCTCGACTGTCATCCTCCCCTCTTTTAACAAGAAGTCCATCATATAGAATCCAACTTGGATGGTTGGTGTTCTTGCTGACGATATTAAAGAGAGGATCGGTAGCGGTAGCCTTTCGAAGACTGTAATACCACTTGCCTTTAAGGTGCTGGGTGAGCTGGAAGGCGCGAACATCAAGGGCCCTGGATGGTTCATCAGGGAAAGGGTCATTGTAGTCAACAGGAGCGTCAGGGATCGGGAGGTCATCATCCTGTGCTGCATGATTCGAGGAGGGTCCATCATGGGTAGCGATTATAGTCTGGTATATTGGATGTCCATTGTCGTTCGTGAGAGCGGGAGGGAGAGCCCATTTGTCTTCTGCTCTGCGCTTAGGGTGGTGAGGGGTGATGAAACAGGAGGCAGAGTAGAAGGGGCTAGGGGAAGGGATGTGACGGGGTCCTGAGGGATAGTAGTGGCGGTCCTTTCCATCCATGTGTGCTTCGCATTCATCCCACACACAGGCTGTCCAGTGCATAGATCGATGTCTGGTAGACGTAAGAAATCGTTCCAACTCATCTCTGGGAGGAGTGGAAGTGGAGGGGGGTGGGCTGGCAGAGTATCCTGAGCTGGCGAGGGCAATTGATTCCAATTTGGTAATGGAGTCATGAATTCTTCCAAAGCAGTTTGTGATGGCGTTGAGGCGTAGAGCTCGTTCCATATGGTTTGAAGGGCTGTGAATCCTCTGTGCAAGTCCTGCAAGCTGTGCCTGAGCTGCTTGGATGAGTACCGTGGTTTCGGAGGGGTCATGGGGCTGGCCTTCGGTGCTGGCTTTGTTACTCTGCATCGCCTCGATTCCTTGTTGCAGGGTGGATTCCATCTGATCCAGTCCTTGTTCAAAAGGACCTGGGTGGTGATCGATTTTTTCTTCCTCTGTCGAGTCTGGGATTGGGACATCTCCAGTGTTCCACATTGATATGTGTTGAGGTATAGCGAAAGGGTTGAGTGGGGTAGGAGAGATAAAAGATGGTTCGCTTTCAGGATCGAGGGTGTGTGCGAGATTAAGGTAGTGCTTGGTGCTACTGGTCATGGCAGAATAGGCTTCCTTTATAGACTTTTTCTCAGTGGGGTCCACAAGGATCATTTCAGGGCTAGCATGGCGCTCCTCATATATCCTAGAGAGGGCGTCTGCAAGGACATTGTCTTTCCCTGGTCTGTGGATAATATCGAAGTCATAAGATTGGAGGAACATTCTCCATCTTGTCTGGCGGTAAGGGAGGTTTGTCTGAGCTAGGAAGTATGATAGCGCTTTGTTGTCCGTTACTACTGTGAATCTGGTACCAAAGAGCATGGGGTGGAATGATTGAACAGCATCGACAATTGCAAGGAGTTCTAACTCATGCACAGGATAGTGCAGCTGACTAGTGGCGAATTTTCGACTATGGAATGCTGCAGGGTGTGCCTTTTCGGGGGTAGGTCCTTGGCCAATCCATGCACCTGCTCCAACTTTAGAAGCATCGGTGAAGAGGTAGATTTGGTGGTGTGACTTATAGTCAATAGGACGGAGGGTGGTGATATTTTTGGCTAGGTGTTTAATCTGTTGAAACGCCTCTTCATGCAGGGGTCTCCATTCGAAATCTTTTTGGGCAATTAGATCCGAGAGAGGGGCGCTAGCGGTAGCGAGGTGTGGTAGGAACTGAGCATGGTATATGACTACACCAATAAAGGTTTGTAATTCATTTTTCGATTTGGGGGTGTGCCAGTCTTGGATTCCTCGTATTTTTTCAGGGTCTGCATGGATTCCTTGATCATCTATAACATGTCCTAAAAGGGGTAGTTTATCGGCGAAAAATCTGCACTTGGATGGGGAAGCTCTGATGTTATGTCCTGTAGTCTCTTACAAACCTGGCGGATATCACGGATATGAGCTTCAAAAGTGTCTGAGAAAATTGTGATATCGTCTAGGTATGCCCAAACTGTTTTCCAATTAGTCCATCAAGGACATATTCGATAACTCGCATAGCTGTAGATGGTGCATTGCAATCTCCTTGCAGCATTACCTTGCATGCAAAGGTTCGAAGGGTGTCTTGATTGTGTTGAGGGTTTCATCTTTAGGGGTTACTCGAATTTGGAAATACCAGTTGGATA
>NESQ01000772.1:0-14592 GCA_003070745.1 Tuber borchii
CTGGTACAATGATAGACATACCGGGATCGCTTACATGGTCCAGACCTTAGAGCACCTTGCTTTAAGCGGAATGTATGATCATGATACCGCCAGGGTCCTCGGTATGCAGACTCGGAATGAGAGATTGCGCTCTACCAGGGCGGCGAGACTCCGGGAGAGAGGTCCAGTGATAGGCCAGCAGGCCTTTAGAACCAGCAGCAGACCTAGCCGGAACCCAGCACCCGCGATTAGCCCCCAAATTCAAGTCCAGAGCGGAAGCAGCGAGTAGATCAGGTAATTCAGAAGACTAGACTTGCTGGGAAGGCAAGAGGCATCAAGCGGCTCTCGTTAAGCGAGGCTGCGGACCGGTTTTCTATTCCTGACCTACCGGTGCTCTTCCGCGATTATGTTGAAGAACTCTGGGGGCAGCGTGTGGCAGAGAAGGTCCTCGCCGGAGAGAAACTTACACGGAATCCACAATGATTGAAATTTACAATTCAGTGGCGAACTACTTCCAGCCATTTCAACGCCCGTTGGAGATCGAGAGGAGGCTGTTGCGATGTACCAAAGAGGCAGGACAGAATGAGCCGCTGAGCCACGATATTTGGGTCCGGGAAAGTCAAGAGAGGGACAAGGATTCATTCCAAGGGAGGAAGCCATGCAAACCGCTACTATACTTTTCTTTCAGCCCATCTAAGGCGGTGATTGCGCAGACCCCACAACGAAACAAATCCCCAGTGACAGAAACTCTGGAGCTAGTTATGCTAGTAGGAATGAAGTATGCGACGGAATCAGGTACGCCGAATCGCTTCCTTGGGTTTGTGGAGGTTGTGCTCAATGAACGGGATCGGTATGTCGCGGAAGTGGAGCCAATTGAGGGGCCGGTCCATCTGGTGGAAGGGGGAAAGGTCCGGGGAAAAAATAGCTGGATCGTGAATAGCCACATAGACCTAGAGACCTACTATTATGTATATTAGAATCGGCGGTGTATTGAAAATAAAAGCGTGGCGAGAAAGGCAGAACGAGGCGAAGCACTATGCAAAAGTAATAGGTAGAAAGATTCTGATCCTAGGGAAGAGTTCGCGTGAAATATAAGAGGTAGCAGAAAGTGAACGAGCGCGGTAACGCCGAATCACGATTTCTACCGTATTCGTATGATCTCGAAGACTGCACCACCCCTTGGAGCATCCAGGCGGACCAGAATGATGCGAGAAGCCAAGGAGCTCGGCTCGAGTGGCTCCGGGAACAAGGATATGGTGGCTGGAGCAACCGGAGGCTGCTGAGGCGCGTTGTAGCTGGATCCGGGGGTTGAGATCCAAGCCGGGATGAGACTGGAGGCTCATGATCCAAACAAGTAACGAACGAGGTTGCCAAGGTCCATGGCAACGAGGACCCGTGGGGTTGGGTGGCCGCGCAAGTGCAGACCGAGGGAAAACTGAAGTCGGATGGGGATGGACCAAGGGGATTCATGGGCCACAAAAACGTGGACCAGGGGGATTCAGGGGCGACTATGGGGTGGACCAGGAGGATCAGGTCCACGCAAGCACAGAGCCAAGGGATAAAGGTCAGCACAAGCACGGACCGGAAGGGGAAAGGCCCGCGCAAGCGTGGACCTGGAAGGCGAAGATCCATGCAAGCACGGACCAGAAGAATAAAGGCCCGCGCAAGCGCGGACCTGAAGGGTAAAGGTCCGCACAAGCGCGGGCCGGGAGGATCAAGGTCTGGGCAAGGGAAAATCCGATTGCAACGAAAGTGTACTGGTCAACATGGGAGAGCAACAGAGGCATACGGGTAGAAAGTAGGGGTCCGCCAGAGACGAACAAGGGAGAGCGGAAACAAAGAATGATGGGCCAGTAATCCCACGAGGCGCAGATGGAAATCGGTATCTAGCTATTGGGGATCGGAGTTGAAATACATTTTGCTGATGCAGCAGTATCCAAGGATAACAGATACCCCAGAAGGAAAAGAAGCTGTGAAGAAGAGGCTTGAATAGGTGTTACCTTTGGTATGGGAGACAATTCCTGAGGAGTTTATAGAAAAATTGTGGAAATCAATACCTGATAAAGTAGCTGCAGTATTGGAGACAAGGGGGGTTATAATAGGTATTAACTAGTTCTATGTATTTAATTTATAAAGGGAATTGATGGTAGAGAATCTATCGTTGTTGTCGGGTAAGTGAGTGAGCACGCGCGTGCGCGAGTATTCAAAAATTCCACTTCGCCACAGCAACCGGACAATCCCACTATGGATGGTGCAACACAATTAAACATATCTTAGATCACGAACAGTTCTGACTAGGGTCTGTATATATTGGAAGGACCCCAGACTCCTAATAGGTAGTCTTCGCCTCAGCTACAAGAGCCACTAGTCCGACCATGAGATCAAGATACTGCTAACAAAGCCTGGTTCTTTTGAAGTCCAAAATAAATGTTTGATATTCCTTACTGCCTATACTGAGATAACCAAGTTTCACACAAATAGCAGCTACCACAGGTGGTGCCATTCTCAGAATATCTGTGTTTTGCTCTATAATATTAAGTTAGTAACAACAGTGGTAGCAAATAGTAAGAGTTTTGGTTATCTAATGATATATCAAACTTAGCTGGAGAGTCTTGGTGCGCAGAGTTACTAGGTCAGCAAATTCAATTATTCTATATATTGAGAATGTTAAATGGTCTGAAGATGGTAAGTATCGAAGCTTGAAGTCTGGAAGCATTAGATTTGCATACCTATTTGATGACTATATAGTGCTTATGTGTATATATATCTGATACCGGTTCCAATATTTGCGGTCTAGTGTAAGGTTAAAGGAAAGAATTTTATTCAAGTTTGGAAAGACGGTAACTCAAAGCAGGACTGCAATAGAGTTTAGAACTAAAATGAAAGATTCAGGTCTTGGCGTGTTGAGTAGACTTTGTATTCTAATATAAACTGTTGGGTACTGGAGACTTAGTGGTGTATGATCTTCTAGCTAGGAGGTGAAAACCGTTCTCTATATATCCCTTCCAGAAACTCTTTCATGATACTGAGCTTTCAAGTCTCACCTATTCCCAGGGAATAGTGCGTTTCGCGTACTTGGACAAATATCTATTTCAAGATAAGCTGTTGTATTCAAGATGAATATTTGGCACAGTACACTCAGTACACTGGGACAAACATTTGTTTTCAAGTACACTGTATTACCGACGGGGTGGATTGTGACAGGGTCTGTACGGCAGGGTCTATATAGCAAGATCTATGTCAGGTGCACTACCAAGTACCTGAGATAAGTCTGTCTTGGCATCTCCCTCTAGCACACTGCATGTATACCGTACTGGTACTAGTACAAAGGGCCAGGAGAGATGTTCTGTTACAAGTCAGCTATAATTAACCTGCACAATAGCCCCTGCATCAGTAAAGAAAATTCTCTCTTATGTATAACCTATATATCTCCCTGTACCTGCTAGTAATACCACCTCCCCCAGTTCCTCTTGTCCCTCATACATTTACTGCCTTTTCTGAATACCCAAGAGGCCTTCTGAAAGCCCCATACATGCCTTCGGCCCTATTTATCATCCTCTTTTGCAGGTGGCCCCTAGCTTGCTCCACTAGCAAGGAGGTCTCACTTAACTGACCCATCTTTTTCTTTGCATTTCGATCCAGGCCATTTTGACTGTTGTGTATCCACTTTATACCTGTGCCCGTCCAGAACAACCTTGCCTGTCTCAGTGCCCCATCACACCCTTGGCGCTGTCCCTTCCTCTTGATTTCTCCATTATAGATTTTGTCCCCATGGGGACTTTCTTCATATTATTATATGCACTCACTACTCCTGTTGGGCATCCGGAACAACCTTGTCTCTCTCAGCATCTCATATCGCACTTTGCTCTCTCTCTCTTGCCCTTGATTTCTCCGTTATGGATTTCATCTCCTGGGGGACATTCTTCAGGTCATAAGATCTACTGTCTACCCCTGTAGCGGCCCCACACACTCTTCTGTTTCCAAAGTATGCGTGCCAAATCTGTTTTATTTCACTGAAACCCGTATCTGTTATGCCTCCTCTTGTCCTGCTCCTGACATTCATAATTCACTTTGCCTTTCTGTACTACTCCTATTTGTCGCCTCAATTGGTTCACCATCAATATTCTTAGGTGTCTCAAAATGCACCACTACACGTCCCCTTCATACCATTTTTCGTTTCTTTCTTTCTACTGAAAAGTTTTCAATAAATTCTATTAAATGTTTCGAAATCAATCCTACTATTTACATACCAGCGGTTGTTATCCATACCAGTAGTCTCGGGTACTAAATACGCCATGCCCATAATCTGTTTAATACTAACGACTATCTCGGTTGTTCTGTTTGGGCCTTTCGCCGTCCCCAAAGTAATGGTAATAAGTCCTGGTATATCACTGAGCTTCCCCAAGTTCTCAACATATAGTCTATCTACTAATACCAGTCTATCAACTAAACCCGTTCTTGGTTCTCAAACTTTCATTATCAAAATAAGGCGGGCCAGATAACAGCCTTTTAGTGCTCAATAAATACTTTTATTACCCGAACCCACCCATACGCAATCATTTCTGCTCTACCCTGTTGAACTCCAACGCTGGATTCCGGTACACCAAAGAAGGTGGCAAGTGATCTCTCCCTCCTTCTAAAAGTTCTCTACTGAGACATGTAAAAGCCAACATATCTCAACTGGAAACTGTTTAACCGAATCCACATCAAAATGTTGGCGCACAGACAACTTCCATCCATAATAATCGATTCAAAGGTCTGGAACATTTCTCAAACTCTGGTAGAGCTGGGAAATGGTTTCCACAGTTGGTGAGAAACTCATTGGTTGTTTGGTTACAGAACTGACTTGCTGTTTGTGCTGTTTATCGCATTCATCGTCGCGAATCAGATGCGATAGATCTGCTTGAATATTTATTTCATGAATTTTGAAGCTGTCAAATCTAGAATATCATCGTAGTATTTGTTAGCTTGCATCATTTTCATTTGACTGCTGATAGCCCTCCTTGATCATTGTTTTGTAACTTGTTTCACCTGACTCAGTAGAATACATTTGAATGTTCCCAAAGTGCCGTATATGGTCCCCAAAGTGACTCAACAGATCTATCATAACAAAGTTAAAGTCTATATCCTCATCATAAATATCTGCCACAATTCTTTCTAAATGGGGACGTTGCTCATCCGCAATGCGATGTCTTTTGGGAAATGTATCCCTCAAAAGGCAGTCTTGATTAAGTACTTCACTATACTCAACTCAAATTCTGGCTGTGACCTCTCTCACTTTCCTGGCAGTGGACTTATCCTTTTGGTACTCCTTAAAAATGACTTAGTAATCATGAAAGGCCTTAAGAAACTGTTCAAGATATTGAATCGTCTCATCGGTATTGCTTGTATATTGTAATATTAGAGTAAAGTCGACAATCGACTAGACACAGGTTAGAGCTTTGGTGAATATGGAATATTCTGGGGTACTCGGACGATGTAGGGAGGCTGCTAAACATTGTAGTATCACTATAACCAGATTACTCAGGTGTGTTCCGGTCCACTGAGAGATCTGACTTTACTCTTTGTTCGGCACAGAATAGCCAGAATAAATATCTAAACTCTTCCAGATAGTATCAAATGATTGTAGCTATTTGTATTTCTTCAGAAATCTGATAACCCATTTCATAAGGTGTATTTCGAACATTCCCAGGTATACAACATGGAGAATATCTGATTTGGGCATGTCAGATTGCTGAACATTCAGAAGTCCCCAAAAGAGGCTAGGAAGCAATTTGAAAACACAATCTGTTATTTGTTTCTTGACCTACTGGTCATTTTCACAGTATTTATTGAAGAGATGTTGGGATTTCCTATAATCTCGTCTGGCTACAGAACATCTCAAATGGGACCCTAGCTGTTCCAGTCGAATGTCACAGACAGTACACTAATTTTGTTGAATCCAGTGCAATATTACATTTTCCAAGTGATCCTCAATCCACGCTGAGAGGTGTAGGTGTTACGATCCTCTTCCTTCAGGCGATACTTACAGCAGGTAACCTCTATTCTTGATAGCAATCACTCTTCCCTAAGTTCATACGAATCACAACAGCTGAGTATACAGACTCTTCTCTCCTATGATATATGGCTAAGCTGGTGAGAGACACTATGTCCTCGGCCCGGTAGTGCAAAGTATAAAAGTATATTGTAGGTATATAACTTAGATGGTTGCGTCAAGAACTCTCAACCAAAAGGCCATTTTTTTTGTTTTTTTTTGTATCATGCGCTTTGATTAACAACTACGGGGTACAAAGGCTACGTGCAGCTGTATGCCATGGTAAAAAAAAACCCCCTGTGTAAAGAAATCCTCCTCGGACCACCGGAAAAAACCACCATCCCAAGTCCCTCTGGTATGGAACTAACCGCATGATCCCGCCGCAAAGACAAAAAACCCCTATCGGCTAAGTAGACAACAGAAATAAATCATCAACACGACAGGTAGGAGCCAAGAGGAAAACCGGACCCGAAAACTCCTCCCCTTTTAAAACAAAGTAACAAAAGCAACTCCGTTCATATCCCAAGTGCTCTAACAGAAACCTAACCGTGAAAATTCAGCCCAAAACTACAGAACACAGAACGGGAGGACAGTAAGCACTAAAACTAAGCAAATCTGTCACATTACTCCGTAACCCAATGCGTTGACATTGTCCAAGGGGGTAGTGCAATACCATGACCGAGCTTAACCGAGGGGTGCGGCCGAGCCCGCCGCCGGCGATGGGTGGTACCGTTAGCAGTAAGAATGCCAGCTGATGAGAGAAAGTTTGGCTGTAACCGAGCCACGGGACGAGACCGAGCGGAGGAGAGGTGGGGTAGACCCAAGTATTGTAGGAACTATCGGAAATGTGTGCGTATCTGACTAGGCAGCCTCGAGCGAAACATAATCGAAGAGAGTAGAGAAATCGACCGTGGCCTGATGAAAAGTTTTCTCTTACTGCGAACCGTGATCCCAGCGGTCTGTAACATGGACACGAGGGTGTTGCCGACCGTGCAAATGCTAAGCGAGAAAGCAAAACACAAGTGAAGAGGGGGATGGGACAGGCCCTAGGAAACGGGTGCCCAAGTCCAAATCCATCATAGGTGGGGGGTGTAGCTCACTGAGAGTGTGGGAGGTGGCTGGAACTGATCATGATTTCTCGTGGTGTTGAGATTTGGATCGCCGGGTGTGTAGAGGAGATGGTTCGTGCTCAACCAAGAGGCCTTTTTTTCTGTTTTTTTTTATATCATGCGCTTTGATTTAACAACTACGGGGTACAAAGACTACGTGCAGCGGTGAGCTATGATAAGGAAAAACCCCTAACGAAATCCTCCTCAGACTACTGGAAAAAACCATTATCCCAAGTCTCTCTGGTATGAAACCAACCGCACGATCCCGCCGCGAAGACAAAAAACCCCTATCGGCTAAGTAGACAAGAGAAGAAAATCACCGACACGACAGGGAGGAGACAACAGGAAAACCGGACCCGAAAACTCCTCCCCTTTAAAACAAAGTACAAAAGAATCTCCATTTATATCCTGCGTGCTCTAACAGAAACCCAACCGTGAAAATTCAGCCAAAAACTACAGAACATAGAATGGGGGGACAGTGAAAGCTAAAGCCAAGCAATCCATCACATTACTCCGTAGCCCAAGGCGTTGACATCGTCCAAAGAAGCAGTGCAATACCATGACTGAGCTTAACTGAGGGGTGGCCCCAAGCCCGCCGCCAGGGATGGGTGGTACTGTTTGGCAGTAAGAATACCAGCTTATGAGTGGATGTTTGGCTGTAACCGAGCCACGGGATGAGACTGAGCGGAGGAGAGGAGGGGTAGACCCAGGACAGTGACGTGGGTACCGAAGACCATCAAGGGGTCAAGATTTTTCGCGATGCGACCGTACCGACCGAAGCGTTCAGGAGAGAGTGCAATACCAGAAAGCAAGGCCACCAGTACTACTACTTCACAGATCGCCCGAAGCTGACGACGACACACTAGTATGAGAAGGGGTTGCCGACTGTGTAGATGCTAAGCGAGGCCACAAGACAACTGTGAGGAAGCCAAGCGGGGTTGCGAAACAAATACTAAAAGGAGGATGGGACAGGCCCTAAGAAAAGGGTGCCCAAGTTCAAATCTATCATAGGGGGGGTGCAGCTCACAGAGAGTGCGGGAGGTGGAAGTTGACGATGATTTCTCATGGTGTTGAGATTTCAATCGCTGGGTGTGTAGAGGAGATGGTGCTCAACCAAGAGGCCATTTTTTTCTTTTTTTTTCTTTTTTCTTTTTTTTTTTTAAATCATGCGTTCATTGTTTTAAGCTACAAAAAGCTTCATGTAGCAGTGGCTATGGAAAAAACAATACCTATAAGCAAAAACAAATAACAAAAGAAACCATTTCCCACGCTCTGAGTACTAAGTAAAGAAGCCCAAAAACCACTAGCCTCGTCTGTCAAAAACATAACTAATAAAGGGAAATTCCAACATGCTTTGCAAACTCTGAAAACCTACAACGGATAACAAAGCTTTACAGAACTATGGGTCGTAGGGTGAGGCAGAGGGGGGGCAGTCTGTGGGGGGGATTCTGAAGGGTCAGGGGAGAGGTCTGGGGGGGGGGAGGTCACGCTTGGTGGAAACCCGGTTTGAGTGTCTAGGATGAAGCGCCAGAGGGCTGAGAGGGAGGAGGGGAGGTTCCAAATAGGGCTCTCGAGCGAGAGGCTTTCGACTGTACTTAGGTGTAGGTGGCTGGCATCAGCTCTGGCTGGGCAGTGTAGGACGGTATGCTTGAAGGGTTCTGGGGCTTCTGAACACCGAGGGCAGGTGGGTGAGCATTCAGGGTCGTCGCGCCAGGTGGGGTGGGCCAAGAGGTAGCTTTTCCCTGAGCGCATTTGATGGACACGGTTTGTGGCAAACTTGTCGAGTCCGATGAATGAGTGGGGGTCCAAGGAGGCAGGCTATGGGTAGTATGGCGGGGCTGGAAGGGATTCTTCCCAGTCTTGGAGGAGAAGGGCGTGGGACCTCATCTGGAGGGTGGCGTAGGTCCGGGCCATGAGGGACGGGGGGGAGGATCTCTTCTGTTGCGGGGAGGGTGGTTTGAGCGATCTGAGGGAAGTGTGGGAACCCCTGCGAAAGAGGGAAGGGGATGTGAGGGAGTTCGTCGATGGGGATATGTCTGCTTGTGGGGGGGGAGGGAACCGTGGTCCGCCAGTTGAGGGGCCGGTACATGGGTGCCAGCCTGAGGGTCAATGCATCAGCAAAAAAAATTCTCCCTCATGTATTACCTACATATCTCCCTGGATCTGCTAGTAATACCACCTCCCCCGGTCCCTCCTGTCCCTCATACATTTACCGCCTTTCCGAGAGACCCAACAGGTCTTCTAAAAGCCCCATATATGCCTTCGGCACCATTTATCGTCCTCTTTTGCAGGTGGCCCCTAGCTTGCTCTACTAGCGAGGAGGTCTCGCTTAACTGACCCCTGTTTTTTGTTTTCATTTCCATGCAGGCCATTTTGGGTGTTGTGCGTCCGCTTTGTACCTGTGCACGTCCGGAACAACCTTGCCTGTCTCCGTGGCTCATCACACCCTTAGCGCTCTCCCTTCCCCTTGATTTCTCCGTTATGGATTTCGTGCCCCTGGGGACGTTCTTCAAGTCATAACATGCACTCTCTACCCCTGGTGCGCGTCCGGTACAACCTCGTCTCTCTCAGTGTCCCATTTCACACTTTGCTCTCTCTCTCTTCCCCTTGATTTCTCCGTTATGGCTTTCGTCCCTTCTGAGACTTTCTTCAGGTCATAACATCTACTCTCTACCCCTGTACCGGCCCTACACACCCTTCTGTTTCCAAAGTATGAGTGCCAAATCTGTTTTGTTTCACTGAAGCCCGTATCTTTTGTGCCTTCTCTCGTCCTTCTTGTGACATTAATGATTCGCTTTGCCTTTCTGTACCACTCCTATTTATCGCCTCGGTTAGTTCACCATCGATATCCTTAGGTGTCTCAAAATGCACCGCTACGCGTCCACTTCATCCCATTTTTTGTTTCTTTCTTTCTACTGTAAAGATTTCAGTAAATTCTATTAAATGTTTCTAAATCAATCCTGGTATTTAGATACCAGCGGTTGTTATCCGTACTATTAGTCTCGGGTACTAAATGCGCTATGCCCATGATCCACTTGATACTAACGACTATCTCGGTTGTTCCGTTTGGGCCTTTCGCCGTCCTCAAAGTAACGGTAACATGTCCCATTATATCGCTGAGCTTCCCTGAGTTCTCAACATATAGTCTATCTACTAATACCAGTCTATCTACTAAACCCGTTCTTGAGTCTCGAACTTTCATTATCGAAACCAAGTAGGCTGGATAACAGCCTTTTAGTGCTCCATAAATACTTCTATTACCCGTATCCACCCATACCCAATCATTCCTGCTCTGCCATATTGACCTCCAATGCTGGGTTCCGGTACACCGAAGAAGGTGCCAAGTGAGCTCCCTCTCGTCCTGAAAGTTCTCTACCGGGACACGTAAAAGCCGACATATCTCAACTGGAAAATGTTTAACCGAATTCACATCACAATGTTGGCTCACAGATGACTTCCGTGGATAATAATTGAGTAAAAGCTCCGGAAAACTTCTCAAACTCTGGTAGAGCTGGGAAATGGTTTCCACGGTTGCTGTGAAACCCATTGGTTGTTTAGTTACTGAACCGACTTGCCGTTTGTGCTGTTGGTCGTATACTTCGTCTCGAATCGGACGTGATAGAGCCGCTTGGATATTCATTTCATAAATTTTGAAGCTGTCAAGTCTAGAATATGATCGTAGTATTTGTTGGCTTGCATTGTTTTTATTTGACCGCTGATAGCCCTCCTTGATCATGTTTTGTGACTTGTTTCACCCCACTCGGTAGAATACATTTGAATGTTCTCAAAGCGCCGTATATGGTACCCGAAGTGACTCAACAGATATATCTTAACAAAGTTAAAGTCTACATCCTCATCATATATATCTGCAATAATTTCATCTAAATCGTGAGGTTGCTCGTCCGCAATGCCACGTCGTTTGGCAAATGTAGCCCCCAAAAGGCGGTGTTGATTAAGTACTTCACTATGCTCACCTCGAATTCTGGCTGTGACCTCTCTCACTTTCCTGGCAGTGGACTTATCCTTTTGGTACTCCTTAAAAATAACTTTGTGATCATGAAAGGCCTTAAGAAACTATTCGAGGTATTGAATCGTCTCATCGGTATAGCTTGTATATTGTGACATTAGAGTGGAGTCAACAATCGACCAG
This sequence comes from Tuber borchii, assembly GCA_003070745.1. Taxonomy (NCBI): domain Eukaryota; kingdom Fungi; phylum Ascomycota; class Pezizomycetes; order Pezizales; family Tuberaceae; genus Tuber; species Tuber borchii. The sequence continues at coordinate 11,273 of NESQ01000772.1, forward strand.
ACACAAGTTAGAGCTTTGGTGAATATGGGACGTTCTGCGGCACTCGGACGACGTAGGGAGGCTGCAAAACATGGTAGTATCACTTTAACCAGATTCTTCAGCTCTTTTCCGGTCCACTGAGAGATCCGACTGTACTCTTTGTTTGGCCCAGAATTGCCAGGATAAACATCTAAACTCTTCCAGCTAGCATCGAATGCTTGTAGCCGTTTGTATTTCTTTAGAAATCCGATAACCCATTTCACAAGGTGTGTTTCGAATATTCCCAGGTACACGACATGGAGAATATCTGGTTTGGGCAGGTCGGATTGCTGAACGTTCGGAGGCCCCCAAAAGATGCTAGGAAGCAATTTGAAACCACAATCTATTAGTTGTTGCTTGGCCTGCTGGTCGTTTTCACAGTATTTGTTGAAGAGATGTCGAGATTTCCTATAATCTCTACTGGCTGCAGAACGTCCCAAATGCGACCCTAGCTGTTCTGGTCGAACGTCATAGACAGCGCACTGATTGTGTTGAATACCGTGCAATGTTACATTTTTCAAGTGATCCGCGATCCACGCCGAGAGGCGTAAGAAACACAATCGGACTATTCCATCGGCACATTCAACCTCAAGTCCGGAGTTCCCTAGTGCAACAATTGGCGCAAAGATCGCTTCTATCAAATTCCAAAGAATCTCATTGTTGACCTGCCTTTGCTGTGCATCTCTTGCTGCTATGCCCAGCATCTTTGGGGGGACGGGCAAAAGCGCCAAAGGAACGGTTGCAAGTTTCGAGAGTTTATTCCGTGTACTCGATAGGATATTTCCAAATGTCATGTAGATTGGCCAGGCTTTCTTATCTCCCACAAAATTGGTCAAACAAGTAACGTTTGAGGAACATATAATTGGTACGAGTGTTGCTCCATCCGGTAATTCACCATTTGCTGGCTGTTAATTTTGTGTCCTAGTAAACGGTATGAAAGCTCCGTGGAACCTCGTATTTGAACCTACCTGTTTCTCCCACCACCAATCAGCGGTATGCATCTCCGAATCAACTCTCTGAGGTGGTTCTTCGCTATTTCATTCCTTCACAGGGGTGTAAACTAAATCTTGAGCAAAACATCTTTGACCAAGTAAATATTTAGCACAATCAATAGGATTGCGGAAATAGAATTTCTGTGTTACGGAAGCTTCATCTGTGTCACGAATACTGACTAGCAGGATAGGTTTTTACATGACTCACACTTGTGAGTGATAGGGTTTAGTATTTCACGTGACTACACAATAGTGTGTCATTCCTTTGTTATGATTGGTGTAATGTTTTGACATGACTAACGATTGTGGTCATATGATTATGACTTTCGTACATGACTCATAGTTATGAGTCATGGGTTTCATGCATTGGACGCGAGTTGCGCATATGACATGTTTATGATGATTTGATTGGTTAATTGTTATTGCGCAGCAACTCATAGGAGTCAGCTGATGGATTTCACACTATGACTCACTATGAGTCATAGGGGCGCGTGACGCGAAGGATGAATCATGGGTTGCGGAAGAACTGATATAAAAGAGGACCCTTACAGCCTCTTGGTTGAGACACGAACCATCTCCTCTACACCTCCGGCGATTGAAATCTCAACACCACGAGAAATCATCGTCAGATCCATCCTTTCTCCAACGCACTCTCAGTGAGCTGCACCCTCCCCCTATGATAGATTCGGACCTGGGCACCCGTTTCTTAGGGCCTGTCCCATCCACCCTTTCGCTTTTGTTTTCGTGTTTTCGCTTAGCATTTGCACGGTCGGCAACACCCTCGCGTCCATGTTACAGACGGCTGGGATCACGGTTCGCAGTAAGAGAAAAACTCTTCATCAGGCTACGGTCGATTTCTCTACTCTCTTCGATTAGGTTTCGCTCGAGGCTGCCTAGTCAGACACGCACACGTTTCCGATAGTTCCTACGATACTTGGGTCTACCCCTTCTCTCCTCCGCTCGGTTCCGTCCCGTGGCTCGGTTACAGCCAAACATCCGCTCATTAGCTGGCATTCTTACTGCCACTTCCCCTGGGTCAACCCCCTCCCCCGTGGCTCGGCTCGGCCACAGCTCTCGGTTACGCTCGGTCATGGTATTGCACTGCCTCCTTGGACGATGTCAACGCCTTGGGATACGGAGTAATGTGATGGATTTGCTTGGTTTTAGCGTTTCCTGTCCCCCCGTTCTGTGGTCTGTAGTTTTGGCTGAATTTTCACGGTCGGGTTTCTGTTAGAGTACTCTGGGATATTAATGTGGTTTCTTTTGTTATTATGTCAAGGGGGAGTTTTCGGGTCCGGTTTTCCTGTTGTCTCCTGCTTGTCGTGTTGGTGACTTATTTCTGTTGTCTACTTAGCCGATAGGGGTATTTTTGTCTTCGCGGCGGGATCGTGCGGTTGGTTCCACACCAGAGGGACTTGGGATGATGGTTTTTTCCGGTGGGCCGAGGAGGATTTCTTTGGGGTTTTTTCCTTACCATAGCTAGCGCTGCACATAGCCTTTGTTCCCCGTAGTTGATGAATACAAAGCGCCTGATATAAAAGAAAAAAAAAAAAAAAAAAGAAGGCCTCTTGGTTGAGACAAGCTTCTCGCCCTCTACTTTCCCCCCCCTACACTGCAAAACTCTTCTACAAACCCGCTTCGCTTCCGAGACACACACCAGCACACCCCCGCCCCTCTCCATCCCATGTTGGAAATACCTCCCATCCCCCCTGGCAACCAAGAGCTGGCTGCCGCCATCTCGCGAGCCTCCACACCACGGAACACCCAAATCCCCCCATCCCCTTCCCCAGTTCCCAGACCCTCTCCCCCTCTTGCTTTCCTCGCGGATATCTTTAGGCAGACGAGGGATGAACTACGCCTCCCCCCCAACCTGGTCCCTGACCTCTCCGACTCCAGCCTACAATCTATCACCCCCGGAGAAGGCTCCATCCTCTCCATCCTCTGCTCAACTGTCTCTGGCATTGTAGCCATCACCACCCAACTCGAGTCCATCACAAAGCAAGTCGACGATCTTAGAAATGAGAACGGCGAGCTCCGCACCCAAATCCACGACCTCTCCTCCCACATCACAAATGCCTCCGTAACCCCGGAAGACCTCACCCCGATCACCTCGGCCCTACGTGACCTGTCACATAGGGTCTCGGCCCCACGCCAGCCCCACCCTCCCGACCCGCGGCCCCGGCTAAAAACAATCAGCCCACCCACCCACCTACCCTGTTCGCCCCACAAGCCCCACCACCCAGCAAAAATCCCTCACAGCCCCTCCTCCGCCCCCCCCCCCGCCCCCATTAACCCCGCAATCCACTGCCC
>NESQ01000773.1:0-14559 GCA_003070745.1 Tuber borchii
GAGGCATAATTTTCTCCCTTATCCTTCTTTTGAATTCCTCTGGGTGTAGTCTTGGTTTTCGCCTTGTCGCATCCAAGTCCATTGGATCTCCTTCCGAAAGATTACTGCTTGTCGGCTTGAAAGTCCCGTTCAGATTTCGTTGTGTGTTTGTTGTCCTTTCTGTAGTTCCCTTTTTTTGAATTAGTTTGACCGTGGCTAACTTGGTTTCTTTCTTGATGGCCCACTTGGCTAGTGTTTCTGTGCTAACAAAATCGCCACTATCTGTTCCCCATGCTTCTTGGAGTGCCTTGTTCATGCCCGTAAGTAGGCATTCTCCTGCTGTATGGTCGTCCAATTCTGCCTCTGTGGCTGCGAGTCGGAATTCATTCCAATATTCTGTCATGGTTCTGTTTCCTTGTCGTAGTCTTTGTATTTTGAGCCTTGCTTCTCCCATAGCGTCGATGGCTCCGAATTGATCCTTAACTTCGTCTGCAAATGCCTCCCACGTTTCCCATTCGTGAGAGAGTCCTCCTTCGGCATATGGTGTTATCCATGCTCCTGCATCTCCTCTTAAGAGACTTGCGGCGTATAGTATCCTATCGGTATGATGGCCTTCGGTCCATCCCACAGCTGTGAAATAGACTTTAAGTTGTGCTAGTCATCCTCGTAATTTGGCCCGTTCTCCTGTAAACGTTTCTCGTTCTTTGATCTTCGGTCTTCGATTGCCTCCAGTGAGGTTTGTTATGATTTGCTGAAGTTGGTCTGCATTGAGTTCCGGTACTTGTATACCAGCATTACCTGGATTTGCCATTTCTCCTTCTGTCAGATTTGCTGCTCCTGTCCCTAGTGACATTGTGTTCCATCGAGTTCCGCCTGGTATTGTAGTTGCTTCTGACCCCACCGGTGATGCTGGTTCTGGTGTGTCTGGGCTAGTTGCCCTTGATTCTCCTAGTGTCTGATCTAGTACGTCTCCTAATGCAGTAGTATCGAATGCTGCTACTTCGATGTCGTCTTCTTGTGGTGATTCAATCGTGTCTGTTTGTGGTTAAGTGCTGCTTGTGTGGACGCAATGAAATGTTACAATCCTCTTTCCTTCGGGCGATACTTGCAGCAGGTAACCGTCTTGTTAGTAGTGATCGCACTACCCTTCGTATTATACGAACAACGACAGCAGAGTATACAGACTCCTGTCTTGTATAATATATCGCTAAGCTCGTGAGAGACACTAGGTCCTTGGTCTGATAAAGATAAAGTATATTGTAGGAAAATAACTTAGATGATTGCGTGAAGAACTCTAAACCAAGAGGCCTTTTTTTTTTTTTTTATATCATGCGCTTTAATTTATCAACTACGGGGTACAAAGGCTACGTGCAGCGGTAAGCTATGATAAGGAAAAACCCCCTGTGTAAAGAAATCCACCTCAGACCACCGGAAAAAACCATCATCCCAAGTCCCTCTGGTATGGAACCAACCGCAGAATCCCGCCGCGAAGACAAAAAACCCCTATGGGCTAAGTAGACAACAGAAATAAATCACCAACACGACAGGCAGGAGACGTCAGGAAAACCGGACCCGAAAACTCCTCCCCCTTAAAACAAAGTACAAATGAAACTCCGTTTATATCCCAAGTGCTCTAACAGAAACCCGACCGTGAAATTTTAGCCTAAGACTACAGAACACAGAACGGGGGGACAGTAAACGCTAAACCCAAGCAAATCCATCACAATTACTCCGTAACCCAAGGCGTTGACATCGTCCAAGGAGGCAGTGCAATACCATGACCGAGCGTAACCGAGGGGTGCGACCGAGCCCGCCGCCAGGGATGGGTGGTGCCCGTTGGCAGTAAGAATGCCAGCTAATGAGAGGATGTTTGGCTGTAACCGAGCCACGGGACGAAACCGAGTGGAGGAGAGGAGGGGTAGACCCAAGCATCGTAGGAACTATCGGAAACATGTGCGTGTCTGACTAGGCAGCCTCGAGCGAAACGTAATCGAAGAGAGTACAGAAATCGACCGTAGCCTGGTGAAAGGTTTTCCCTTACTGCGAACCGTGATCCCAGCCGTCTGTAACATAGACGCGAGGGTGTTGCCGACCGTGCGAGCGTTAAGCGAGAACGCGAAACGAACGCGAAGAGGGGGATGGGACAGGCACTAAGAAACGGGTGCCCAAGTCCGAATCTATCATAGGGGGGGGGTGCAGCTCACTAAGAGTGTCTAAACCAAGAGGCCTTTTTTTTTTTTTTTTATCATATTTTAAATTTTGTTTAAGGTACAAAAATAACACGAATCCACAAGGGATATGGCCGCAACAAACCTCCACTACAGTCCAGCCCTTCGTCGAGGCAGTGGAAACCGTGGGGCAAAAACCCCTGGTCTAAAACCCGCACCAAGCGCCCGGGCGCTGAATACAGCAACAAAATATAATACAAGAAAACCACAAGAACCAAAACATCTACCGAAAACCCAAGAAACAACCCGACAGTGAGCAAAACCAAAAATACCAAAACCCGTAGGAAATCAAACCAAGAGAGAGCCCATCCGTCACCAAGAACGTTTGCCGATCCCTAGGAGAAAACCAAAGATCCGTAGCCATACACAAAGCGGTAGCTGTACCGGGGCCATATAGACCAGGCAGTCGGGGCTAATGGAAAGCGTGTGGCGGGGGGAGCCGAGGGAGTCCACGAGGCTGAGGCGCAAGTGGCTGGAAGGTGCCGGTGGCGCAGGCCGCGCGGCGTGAGGGGGGGGGGTGCGCCGGTCCAAAATTAGACCGACGGCGTGCGGGGGGGTGTTGGCTGTAACCGAGCCACGGGACGAAACCAAGCGGGGGAGAGGAGGGGTAGACCCAGGACAGTGACGCAGGAGACGAGGACCACCAAGGGGTCACGATTTTTCGCCATGCGACCGTACCGACCGAAACATTCAGGAAAGAGTGCGATACCAGAAGGCAGGGCCACCAGTGCCGCCACTTCACCGATTGCCCGAAGCTAAACGACGAAACGCAGGTATGACGAGGGGTTGCCGACCGTGTAGATGTTAAGCGAGGACGCGAGACAACTGTGAAGAAGCCAGGAGAATACGCGAAACAAAAACTTGAGAGGATGTCGGGACAGGCCCTAAGAAACGGGTGCCCAAGTCCGAATCTATCATGGGGAGTTGCAGCTCACTGGGAGTGCGGGAGGTGGATGTTGACGATGATTTCTCGTGGTGTTGAGATTTCAATCGCCGGAGGTGTAGAGGAGATGGTTCGTGTCTAAACCAGGAGGCCTTTTTTTTTCTTTTTTTTTTTTTAATATCATGCGTTCATTGTTTTAAGGTACAAAAAGCTTCATGTAGCGGAGGCTATGGAAAAAACAAAACCTATAAAGCAAAAACATAAACAAAAGAAACCATTTCCCACTCTCGTTAGTACTAAGTTTTGAGGCCAAAAACCCGCGGCCTCGTCTGTCAAAAACATACATTATATAGGGAAAATCCCACACACTTCGTAGCTCGTAGACCTTAAAACAGAAATACAAAAAACGAACGCACAGGTCGTAGGGTGGGTAAAGTAGGGGATATCTTGGGCCGGGGGGGGATGTGAGGGCGGCTGGTCTTTATTGCTGGACGGGGGAGAGGGGGTTGCCATGGGGGAAACCGGTGCAGGTGTCTAGGATGAAACGCCGGAGGGCTGAGAGGGAGGGTGGATGGTTCCAGATGGGGCTCTCGGGCGAGAGGCTTTCTACCCCCCTTAGATGGGAGTGTCTGGCTTCAGCCCTGGCTGGGCAGTGGAGGACGGCGTGTTCGAAGGTCTCTGGGGCTTCTTGACACCGGGGGCAGGTGGTTGGGCGATCTGGGTCGTCCCGCCAGGTGGGGTGGGCGAGCAGGTAGCTTTTGCCGGAGCGCATTTGGTGTATACGGCCGGCGGTGAACTTATCGAGCCCCATGAAAGGGTGAGGGGTGGTGGAGGTGGGGTACTCATAGTAGGGGGGCGCTGGGAAGGAGGCTTCCCAGTCCTGGAGGAGGAGTTTGTGAGCCCTTTCTTTGAGCGTCGCGTAGGCTCGTGTCATGAGGTTCGGGGGCGGGATGTCTTCCGATGGGGGGAGGGGTGTACGGCTAACCTGGGGGAAACGTTCGAAGCCGTGTCCGAGGGGAAAGGCCATGTGAGCGAGCTCGTCTATGGGGAGGTGTCTTCTCATTGGGGGGGAGGGAACCGGGGTTTTCCAGCTGAGGGGAAGGTAGACGGACGAGAGACCTATAGTCATTGGGCGACAAGTGTCAGGGGCCCTGAAGTTGGATAGTGAGGGGAAGGTGGGGGGGAGGCGGGCGGCCGCGGGATTTAGGGAGGGTGCTGAGCAGCAGAGCCTGAGGGCTGCTATGCGTCTTTTGTGCCTGCAGTACGGGCCGATGGGAGGGAGGCATGCTTCCCTGGACAGTATAGGGATGGGGGTGGCGAAAAAACAGTTGGTGGTCCACCTCTGCACTCTATGCCAGAAAGTGCTCATGCGGTTGGTGGAGCGAGCGTTCGGGGTAAAAAGGTCCGCACCATAGGTGAGGATCGGGAGGATGAGGCCCATGGCGAGCCGGTGAGATAGGAAGGGACGAACACCCGCTCCCGGCGAGGCAACTCTTTTTATAAAGGAGAACGCGGCATTGGCCAGGGCCAGGCGTCTTTCGAAGTGATTGGTGGTGTTGAGGGCAGGAGAGAACCAGTAACCGAGCCACCTCACCTCCTCGGAGGGGCGGAAGATCTGGTCGTTGAGGGTGACGGGGTGGTTGGCTTTGAGGGTGCCTCTTTGGCTTGGGGTGCGCCAGTGGATGAGTTCCGTTTTCGGGATGGAGAAGGCCACACCTAGGGTCGTGGCTCGACGGGATAGGGCTGTGAACAAGCTTTGCAGCCGGCGCACATTAGAGCGGTAGGAGGGGGAGGAAACAGTGAGTGCGAAGTCGTCAACGTAGGAGAGCATAAGGCCCTCTTTTATGTCGGTATGGAGGGGTGCCACGTAAATGAGGAATAGAAGCGGAGAGATGGGGGAACCCTGAGGTGTTCCGACCGTGACTGGGGAGGGGGTCTTGGGCGAGCCTTGGTAGACCAGGGTACACCTTCGTTCCGAAAGGAAAGAGGAGACCCAGTCTACCATGTATCTGGGGGTGTTCTTGTCTAGGAGGCGTTTGCGGAGGGTGAGGGCGTCGACGTTGTCGAAACCGGCTTTGATGTCGAGGAAGAGGGAGGAAACCTTGCGGTGGGTGCGTTGGAGGGTTTTGACTTCGTGGACCAAGGTGGTGCAGGCATCAAAGGTGCCTAAACCTGGGACCGAGCCGCATTGGTTGGGGTGGAGCAGGCCAGATGTTTTGGCCAGAGCGAATAGGCGGGTCGCCATAACTCTCTCCAAGATTTTGGAGATCGTTTTTAGCAAAACTATGATGCGAAAAGAGGCGGGGGAGTCGTAAGAGGCTTTGCCTGGTTTGTCCAAAACGACACCGTTGGCAATTTTCAGCGAAGGAGGGTGGTACCCGTATGTCAGGAGGGGGCCTAGGAGATTTAGAATTATGTCGGGGTAGCGCTTGTGGATGTGTTTCCAAACGGAGTAGGGTATCTCGTCAGGTCCTGGGGCCGAGGAGGGCGAGGACCTGGCAAGGGCTGAGGAGATTTCTTCTTTGGTGAGGGGGGGTGTGTTGGGAACGGGTGAGAGCCGCCCCCTGGGTGGGGGTTCCGACCGAGGCGGGAAGAAGTGGGCGAGGAGGGCTTTGTTGATGGAGGTGGGGTCGTTTGCGTCTGGGAGGGATGGGAACCTCGCCGCTTGTCTGGGAGCGACCAGCTTCTTGGCGGTCCAGATGTTGTTGGGGGTGGTTTTGGCCAGGAAATCAGCCCAGTAAGTGGCCTTGGCGCGCTTGATGGCTTTGAAGTAACCATTCCTGGAGTGCCTGGCTGTTTCCCTTGCCTGTGTGGTTTGGAGTTTTTTGCTTTTTCTCGTGGCTTTGTTGTACTCCTTTCGGAGCACGGTGAGGAGGGGGGTCCACCATGGTTTGGACTTGTATGATGGTCTTGATGTGGGGCAGCCGTTCTAAGCGTTGAGGTCAGGCAGGACAAAGAGGCCGAGAACCAGGCGTCAAACTGCTGGGGGGAGGGGCGTGGGGGGGGAGGGGGGACGTGGTAGGCTTTGAGGGCCGGTTCCAGGGCTGTCCAGTCCAGGAGGTCCCATTTGGCCTGGGGGGGGGGGTGTGTCGGAGGGGAGCTGAAAGGGAGATGGAGATGGGGACGTGATCCGACCCAGTGGAGGGTAAAGATGAGGTGTCCAATTGTGTACGAAGGGAAACATAGCGGGGTTAGCAAAGGCCAGGTCTATGACGCTGGGTCTGTGGGGGCCAGAGAGGGGTACCGAGTGTACTCCCCCGGGGTGTTGATGCAGGTAAAGTTGAGGTCGTCGGCCCTATCAAAGTAGGGGTCGGCGATGGAGGCTTCCTGGAGGAGGGGAGGCGGAGGGGGTCGGTGCGGGGGCTGTGGATGTTGAAATCTCCTACCACTAGGTAGGGAACGTCAATAGCAGAGAAAATCTGGTCTGGTCTGACCGTGTGTGGTTGCGGGTACCTGGAACGTGAATAGATATTTGCCAGGCGGAAATAAGGAAAACTGGTGCCGAAGCAGCCTGAAGGGGTGTAAACATCAATGTGCATGTAGTCATCCACGTCCGGCGTGAACACTGGGAGTACGGGGTTGGTTTTTAAAAATTCGAAAGAAATGTAACAGGCCACCTTGGGAGGGGCGAGGGGGGGCGAAAGACTTGTACCCATTAAAGGCGGGTAAAAAGCCCTTGGAGGACGGGGGGTCTTGTAGAAAGACCAGCTGTGGAGGGTGGCGCATTGAAAATACGAAAAAAAGTGAAAGAAACACATCCCAGCTTCCCAGGCTGTTGTGTTGAATGAGTGTGATTTTGGGCGAGGGGGCCGGGCCCCACGGTTCTGCTAGGAGGTTGGGTGTTAATCATGGCGGGGACGACCCCGACGGTTGACTGGAGTTACGGGGGGCGCGGGGGGCCTGAGGGAGCAGGACCTGCCGCGCCTGTAGGTGGCACTTGAACGGCGGTTACGGGGCGGGGGTGGCAGGGCCAGGATCGGAGGTTGGTGGGCCTGGGGAGTAGTGCGTGCTGGCACGCCATCTTCTTCCACATCCATGGACTCTTGACTGTCCGAGGATGCGGAGGAGCCGACAGACTCCGAGGGGGCACGGGCGGGTAGGGGGATAGGGCGGGACTTGCATTCCTTAGCGTAGGCTGTGTGGTCTTGCCACAGTTGGCGCAGTGGGGGGGTGAGGTCGGGCAGCATTCAGCCACGGGTCTTTCGTTGCCCCCTTTGGGGCAGGTGGGGTTCTGGCACCTGTGAGCGGCCTTGGTTGATGAAGAGCACAGATGGGGCAGGATGGATGTTTCTGCTTGCATCGTGCGGCGGCATGGCCGAAACGGCAGCAGTTGGAACATTTTGTGTACCGGTTGGCGGAGATGCCTTTTCCACTTTCCGGCGTTCTGAGTAGAGGAAGATAGATGGTGTGAGAGTTGGAACGTCGTCGGGGTCAACGGAGACGACCACCGAAAGCGCTTCTTTGGCGGTTCGAGAAGCTCGGTCAGGGTTAAGGTACCTGGCCGACTGGATTTGGACCGCTTTCGCGAAACCAATAGATGCTTTGAGATGGGGGTAGAGTTGCTCGTCGTCTTCGGGCATTTCATCGGTGGGGATGCTGTGTATGACCAGCTGTACAGCGGTCGGGGCGAGGCAGAAAGGAGCCAGGTTGTCGCCTGTTGGGAAGGCCTGGTTGAGGCGCCTTGTAAGGACGTCGAAATAGGGGGCATAGGAAGAAGCGGGGTGTGTGGGTCAGTGCAGGTGAGCGAGACTGCTCCTCGGTCGTTGACTTTGCGAAGAAGCCTTTGGGAGGAGGCAGTTTGAGTCGGTGAGGGCATTGGCGACAATGTCAGGAAGGGAACGGGCGATACGTCTCGAAAGGGCGTGAGGGGCGTGGGAGGAGCGTGGGGCAAAGAAACGTCTAGAAGCGAAGGGGAGGGGAGGGGCAGAAGTTTTAAGGTCCTGTCCTCATTGCTCGCAACCTCTGTAGCTTTCGTTTGCTTGGGTTTCTTTTCCCGCTCTTTCCTCCGGAGCCGGCCGCCTGGGCGTAGGATGGTTGGTTTTTGGCTTTGTAATCCGGGTGCAGGGTGGCGTCTGTGAAAACAGACAGGTCGTATTCTCCGGCGCGGAATTGCTCCGCCTCCCAGGAGTGGGGGAAGGCCTTGGCGTAAAGCTCGGGGTTGCCGAACATTTTCCCAAGTCTCGTATCGTAGTATGGGCAGTGAATTGCGGGGTTTACTGGTGCGAGGAGGGGGGGCGGGGGGGGGGGATTGAGGGATTTTTGCTGGATGGTGGGGCCTTGTGGGGCGGCTCGGGTGGGTGGGTGGGGGGCTGGGTGTTTTTAGCCGGGGCCGGGTGGCGGGGGGTGGAGCTGGTGTGGGGGCCGAGACCCTATGTGACAGGTCACGAAGGGCTGAGGTGATAGGGGTGAGATCTTCCGGGGTTACCGAAGCGTTTGTGATGTGGGAGGAAAGGTCGTGGATTTGTGATCGGAGTTCGCCGTTCTCATTTCTGAGGTCGTCGACCTGTTTGGAGATGGCTTCGAGTTGGGTAGTGATTGCTACTATGCCGGAGACTGTCGAGCAGAGGATGGAGAGGATGGAACCTTCACCGGGGGTGATGGACTGGAGGCTGGAGTCAGAGAGGTCGGGGACCAGGTTGGGGGGGAGGCGCAATTCATCCCTCGTCTGCCGAAAGATATCCGCGAGGAAGGCTAGGGGGGGTGTGGGCCTGGGGACTGGGGAGGGGGAAGGGGGGATTTGGAGGTTGCGAGGTGTGGAGGATCGTGAGATGGCGGCTGCCAGCTCCTGATTGCCTGGGGGGATGGGGGGTATTTCCGACATGGGACGGAGAGGGGCGGGGGGGTGGTGGTGTGTGTCCCGGAAGCAAAACGGGTTTGTAGAAGAGTTTAGAAATGTAGGGGGGGGAAAGTAGAGGGCGAGAAGCTTGTCTAAACCAAGAGGCCGTAAGGGCTCTCTTTTATAACCGTTCTTCCCGCAACTCCATGACTCATCCTTCGCATCACTGCCCCTATGACTCATAAATGAGTCATAGTATGAAATCCATCAGCTGACTCGTTCGAGTCACTGCGCAATAACAACTAACTAATCAAAATACAATAAACCCATCATGTGCGCAACTTGCATCACATGCGTAAAACCCATGACTCGTAACTACAAGTCATGTGCGAAAGTCATAATCATATGACCACAATCGTGAGCCATGTCCAAAACAATAAACCAATCATAATAAAAGAATAACACGCTTTCGCGTCGTCATGTGAAATACTAAACCCTATGACTCATGAGTATGAGTCATGTGAAAACTTCTCTTGCTAGTCACCGTTTGTGACAATTTGTTTGTTTCGTTTGGGCTAGTTAAGGGCTGGTTATTTTTTGTTTTTGCTTTGTAGGTTTTTCAGGTTAGATCGTGTTGAGCTGTTATTTTTCTTGCTGGAAAGTCCGTTTGCTGGTTACGTGTCGAGTACTTGACACAATTTGGGGCAGAATGTTTGAGTTTTTACTTTGTTGTTTTGCGTTTGGGATTAAGGTTTTCTTTACGCCATAGCTAGCGCTGCATGCGAGTTCTTGTACCTTAACAATGAATAAACGAGATACAAAAAAAAAAAGAAAAAATATACTGCTATATTCACGAACCATCTCCTCTACACCTCCGGCGATTGAAATCTCAACACTATGAGAAATCATCGTGGGCTGGTCCCCCCCCTCTCCCCTCTTCTGATGGCCTCGCTGCCTAGGAGAGTGATGCGCCAGTCCCTCGCTCCTCCCTCTGATTCTCTTCTGATGGCTTGGGTATCTGGGTGCCTTTGTCTACGGGGTTTCATGCTCTTTCCCCTCTTTCTCCGCACTTGCTTTGTTGCCCTCGCTTAGCATTTGCACGGTCGGCAACCCCTTCGCCTCGTCTTAGGCATAGCGCAACTTTGGGTTATCGGTGAAGTAGTGGCCCCGATGGCTCTGTTCTCTGGTATTGCACTATCTCCTGAGCGCTACGGTCGGTACGGTCGCATTGTCGAAAAATTGTGATCCCTTGGTGGTCCTTTGCCTCGTACTTCTCGGTGTCAGGTCTACCCCTCCTTCCTCGCCTCCCGATCTCGTCCCGTTGCTCGGTTACAGCTACACCACGCTCTTTGGCTGGCACCCTACTGCTCTCCTCTCCTGGCTCTGTGCCCTTATGATGGTCTTGACTTTGTCTTGTTCCTAGGGGATTTCAGCCTCCCGCCTCTGGCTCTGCCCCTCAGGGGGAGGGGTCATGCATCCTATCTGGTCCGGGTTCCGGCGGCCACCGGGTCTCGCTCCTTGTGCTACAGGTCTCCGCCGCGCTGGCTTAGTTAGATAGATCTCCCTCCGGTCCTCGCCTCGACTCTTTACTTCTGGGCTATATGCCCCGGCCATTATGGCCCTTGTGTTATGATCGTTGTGGGTTGGTTCATCCGCCTTTTGTCAATTGGGTTGGGATTTTTGGTTGGGCGTGAAGTTTTCTTTGTTTGGTTCATAGGTTTCTCACTGTCGTTTTGGGGGCTTTTCTTTGGGGCTAGTGTCTGTAGAGGTTTATTGGTTCGATGTTTTCAGGCCTTTTGTTTCTCTTGTAGTTTTACCAGTAGTATCGGGCTTTCACTTTCTACCTCTATTCAAAGTAGTTTAGGTTAGTCGGGCAGGGTCAGATGGTTTTAGCGAGGGGATGAGGGATGGACTGTAGTTGGAGGTTTTTTGTCTACATCGGCGATCATAGGCTGGACGTGACTTTGTACCTATTTAGCTACCGGCTTAATGAACACAATATAAACGGGAAAAAAAAAAAAAAAAAGAAATATACTGCTATATCTCACAGCTTAACAAAGAGTGGATCCACAATCTGAGCATAGATTCTGGAAAATTTTATTAATGTGCAACAGGTAATTAAACATTCACTTGCTGAAGCAAGAGTTGTCCACTTTACCTTCGATCTATGGACCTCCTCAAATTATTGAGCATTTTTGGGTGTTGTAGGACACTGGATTGGCTGTGAGGGGATCCTTCATGGAAGTCTCCTAGGCCTACGGTGGTTCACAGGATCACATTCCGGAGTCAATCAAGCAGAACAATTTTGGGAAGTAGTCAAATTATATGAGTTAGAAACTAAAATTGGATACTTTACTTTAGAGAATGCCTCCAATAATGATACTAGGCTTACTCAGATAGCTGTGTATTTAGCAGAGTTAGGAATTACTTTCAATCCAATTGAGAGACGGTTAAGATATTTTGGGCATGTTATAAACTTGGTAATTAAAGCATTTTTATAGGGACTTAATACAGAGGTATTGGAGGCACAGGCAGGATATGATTCACCAGAAAGAGAAGCAGAAGAGGTTTTTGAATTGATGGGGTGGAGGAGACAGGGACCAATGGGAAAATTACAGAACATTTGTGAATAGATATGCCGGACTCCTCAACGCTGGGATAGCTTTTGAAATTAGGTAAAGGCTAATAAATCAATTGGAACTGAGCCTTGTTTACCAATTGTCAGATCGATTACGAGATAGGGAGGAGACTGTGATAGTCTCAAGAGAGCCTTTCTACTTAAGGGACCAATTCAGGAATTTGTTTCTGCTGCGGTCAAGAATGAGCGAGAAGTCAGGAACTACCATACTCTTGAGTCAGCAAAGTTGAAGGAGCTTTCACTTGATGAGTGGGACGAGCTTCAACCAATTATGGAAATACTCAAGCCTTTTAAAGCCAGGAGTCTCAAGTTGCAAGGCAAGTGTACATCAGGAAAATGTTTTTGCACGGTCCAGGGTGGTCCTGAACACTCCTGAACCACCAGGGGGGGTTTTGGTCCCGATGGTCCTTCCTGGTCTGCGCTGATCCACCCTGGTCCACTTCGCATAACCGAGGTACGCGAACGCGGACCAGCGTGGACCAGCGTGGACCAGGGAGCACCAGGGGGACAGTAACCCCCCCTAGTGGACCAGGATGTGTTTTTACATTTTCCTGATGTACTAATGGCTGAATCTATGATATATTTCCACTAATGGATGATCTATTATCTATCTTAGAAAATGCCAAAATTTACTATACTATTGAGACCCATAGCCAACATTTGCATACAAGTATTGATACTGCATGGGTGTTACTTAACAAGTAGGTACTATATTACTAAACCTGAATACTAGAAAACATTATTTGAGAAGTACTGATTTAAATAATATATGAACTTTAGGTACTATACACTCACAGAACTTGCACCAGTTCATTATGCAGCAGTAGCTTTACATCCAGAAATGAAATTTGATGTCTTGGACTTTGAATAGGCAGACTATCCGGACTGGATAGAATGAGCAAAGGAAGCCACGATGTCAATTTGGCAATTTAAATACGAATCCTCAAGTCGAGCAACTTCACCATTGGAGCCAACATTCAGCCAAAGAGTGGACGAAGAAGAACCATTATGGCGTCAAAGAAAGCGAGCTTGTCTGGCAGCTGAACACTATGATAAGCTAGAAAGATTTGAGAGTATGGAAGAGCAGCTTTATGGGATTGGCACAATAGATTATTGGATCCAAAAGTGGCAATCACGAGATTCCCAAACAAGAGCTTAAGCAGCTATAGCTACTAATATTCTATCCATACCGGCAATGTCCTCGGAGCCTAAACATGTATTTAGCAGCTTAGTATCTCCTTTTAATTAATAAATACATGGTATAGTACTTACCTTGGTACAAATACAAAAACAGTTCAAAGCTACTTCTGTCTGATCGCAGAAACTGATTAGGAGATAATATTATTAAAGCATGTGAATGTTTAAAGGCATGGGAGAGAGAAGGATTTCTTGTTTCCTCTGAGATTCTGGTGGTAGAAACTATGTTGCAGGATTTAGAAGAGGTTTCTAAATAGTAAATAATTTGTGCTCTTTCAATCCCTAAGTCTACTACGCAAATTGATGTTTTCTATATATTGTTTATTATTCTATTCTTTCTTCTTATGTGCAAGTTCTTCCCTATATTTCTGTACTTCCTCATTGGCTTTAAAGCTTCTCTCATTGATAAAATATATTCAATGAAATAACTGTTATCTCCCCAAACAACTTTCATTGCTTATTGAGGAATGAAATCACAGATGCCCTCCCAGACAAGGTTTATTTCTCATCAAGGAATGAAATTATCTCAGCTCCTCAGACTCGTTATAGCCCCCCCACACACTTTTTATTTCTTCTTAAGAAATAAAATTACTGTAGACCCCTCTAGGTAACGTTCATTTCTTATCGAGAAATAAAATCATGGAGGCCCTCTCAAACAACTTTCATTCCTTCTTGAGAAATGAAATCACCAGTGCCACTCATTAAGCCTCCATTCTTCATAGTGGAATGATATTACGGTACCCCCACTAGCAACTTCCATTTTTTATCCAAACAATTTTTATAGCTGTATTTAGGTAGCTTTTATTCTATGTCTTAAAGAAGACCTATGAGGGCCCACCTTGTAACTTTAATTTCTCAGACTAATAATGAAATACTATATGCCTTTTAGCTACCTTTATTTCATCTCTATGAATCAGTACCTTGTAAATAGAGCTCCTTAATAAAATTAGGAATATAGAGTTATCAATTCAGATAAAGACTGTACCAAATACATAAAAATCCTAACTAACCCCTGGCTAGACTAGGACTATCTATTTAAGATAGACCCTACAGGCTAGGCTAGGCCTATCAATGTAGGCTAAGCCATGTAGGTCAAGCCAGGTTGGGCCCTATAGGTTAGGCTAGGCCAGGCCATATAGGCTAGGTCAGATCAGGCCTAGTATACCAGGCTAGATAGGCTCAGCTAGGTTAGGCCACGTAGGCTGCGCTAAGACAAGCTGTTAGGCCCAGCCAACCTATTTCTAATTAATATCAAGCCTATACAGCCTATAGTTAGGCCCGGCCAGGCTAGGCTCAGGTACTTCGAAGCCTCATCAGTAAAAGTTCACATTTGACCCCCATACCTCATGAGGGATAGGGGATATGGTGTGCCAAATTATAAAACTCAAGTTGTAGTATCTCTCGTCCATGCCCCATAACTCCGGAATAAATCCGGGGTTACGGGCATTTTTTTTTTGCGTTGGTAATTTCATTGTTATGCAACATTTTGTGGACGCTCTTCGTCCTCTTTGAGCAGTTGCACGGTCCATTCGCGCTTGACTCTCTACTTTAGTTTATCTGGCATTACCTCTCACGCCAGGAATTGTTCCATTATGGATTTCTGCCCCACGACTCAATCATGCTTCCCGACAGCCCAAACACGCCATTGTATAGTCCATTCCAGCTTTGACCCTTTCCCCAGTATTTCATCCGGCATTACCTCTCACGCCAGGAATTGTTCCGTTGAGAATTTCTACCTCACAACTCAATCATGCTTCCCAACAGCCCAAACATGCCGTTGTCTCGTTCATTCTAGCTTTGACCTTTCACCTATAGTTTATCCGGCATTACCTCTCGCACTATGTATTCTTTCCCTTGT
>NESQ01000774.1:0-14552 GCA_003070745.1 Tuber borchii
GTGCCATTTTGGTGAAGCGGTCTACTACTACCATGATCTGTGTATGGCCCTGAGATTCTGGGAGCTGGGTAATAAAGTCGGTCGAGATTGAGGTCCACGAAGCATAGGGGACCTCTAGGGTTGAAGTAACCCATACTTCGCGTTCTTGGGGATTTGTTGTGTTGACAATGGTCACATGATCTAACATAGTCGTTGACCCAGTCCGTGAGTTTTTCCCAATAGAAATCCCTCATGATAATCTCGATTGTCTTTTCTTGTCGAAATGTCTGCCACCTGGAGTCGTGACATCCTTGTGCGATCTCGGTTAGGATATCCTGTTCAAGGGGATGAAAGTCTTCCCTTGTAGTAGAGCAGTCCCTCTTCTATGTCCCAATGCTTTGGCAGTCTTTCGCTTTCCCTTTTAATCGGCTTAGCTCTTCTTTCCTTCTCGTCCAGTCCTCGTCTTCTTTCCTGCAAGCCTAACTTGGTTCAGGAATCGTGTTCATTGTCCGGAGCCGTATCGCTGCAATATTCTGTCAATAAATTGTCTTTTCTTGAGCTAGTCGGGGATGAGATCCAATGTCTTCTTCGTCAAAGTATTCGTTTTCCTCTTGGTCAGCATATAGCTGCTTACCATGACTTTGCTTTCCTTTCCTTTGACAAGCCTTTTATGGAGAGATCGGTTGACCCGAATCCTTGGTTACCGCGCTCTGTGTCGCTTACCGGTCAACTTCTATGGCTTCCCTTGTCTCGACTTTTTCGACAATGAGTTGTGCTATGCATCGCCTCTTTGAACAGGCAGTCTATGTCTGTATAGTTTCGGAGTATTACTTTAACTTCTCCCTTATAGTCGGCGTCAATGACTCCTCTTCCTACCGCAATCCCATTTTGATGGCCATTCCACTTCTTCCGCTAGTCTTCCATAGGTTCCTTTTGGCAGTCCAATGGCAATTCCGTTTCTATCATCGTCTGTCCTCGTGCAGGTATGATACCGTCTTTTAAAGCGTATATGTCATGGCCTCTGCTAGCTGGGAGCCTTTCGTCGGAGTTATCACTTCCTTGGATAGTTTTTATTCGTAGTTGGTTTGTCGCCAACGTTTTTCTTGATACTAGGTTGATTTTTAATTTTCTTTTTGTGAATAATCGAAACCTGGAAGTGTTCTGGCTTTAAAATTGCTGTTTCGATGCGTAGCTCCCCCTTCAGGGCGGTACTCCGGCCGCCTGCTTAAAGCATCTGGCTTGCCCTCTTTGGTTCCTGGCGGTAAACAATTTTGAAATTGAAGTTTGCTAGCCATTGGGCCCATCGGATTTGTCGAGGGTTCCAAACTTTTGTTGTAAAAAATATTTGAGGTTCTGATGGTCGGTAAACACAGTGACTGGCTCTTCGGCTCGACTAGGTAGTGTTTCCATTCCCTGAATGCTTCAAGTATTGCTAAAAGTTCCTTATCGTGGATCTCATAGTTTCGTTCGGCGTCGTTGAGCTTTCGGGAGTGGAACGCCACTGGGTGTAATCGTTTCCCAAGGTATTGTGACAATACACACCCTAGAGCGAAGTCATGGCGTCGGTTTCTACCACCGTTTTTCTGTCCGGGTAGAAATGTGCTAGGATTGGTGCTGTCGTGAACCTCTTTTTCAGCTCTTCAAATGCTTTGTCCTGCTCTTGCCCCCAGTAAAAGGGTTTTTTCACCCCTTTCTCCTGATTCTTTTAGGGTATCGGTTATTGGTTTACATATTCCAGAGAAGTTTTTTATGAACCTTCCGTAAAATTTGCAAAGCCAATAAAAATTTGTACCTCTTTTACTGATTTAGGGGCCTTCCATCCCATAATGCTTTCCACTTTCGCTCGCTCATCGTCACTCCTTCCGTATTTACAATGTATCCTAAGAATTCTACCGTCTTGACATGAAACACGGATTTCTTCAGAGAGACCGCAAGATCATGTTGTTCCAACCTTGCGAGTACTTTCTTTACTAAATCCTCGTGTTCTTTAAGACTTTTGAGTAAATTAGTATATCATCTAGATAAACTACTACTCCATGGTCTAGGAATTCTCTCAGGATTTCATTCATCATAGCTTGGGAGGTGGCTGCTGCCTTAACCAGGCCAAACGGCATGACCTTGTATTCGTAGTGGCCGTACCGTGTCCGAAAAGCGGTTTTCCATTCGTCGCCTTTTCGAATTCGTATGAGGTGGTAGCCATCTTTAAGGTCTAGCTTAGGGAAGATCTGGGCTCCGGCGACTCGCTCTCTTAGTTCTGTCATGAGCGGTAAGGGGTATTTATTTAGAATGGTAAGCTTATTGAGCTGTCGATAGTCGACACATAATCGTAACCTTCCGTCTGGTTTTGGGACAAACAGGATTGGTGCCCCAGCGGGAGATTTACTGTGAACTATTTTTCCTTGTGCCAGCATTTTCTTTAGGTACTCGTCTAATTCCTTTAATTGGTATGCTGACATCGGGTATACCGGCCCCCACGGCGGTGTGGCTCCTTCCTTTAAGTCGATAGGATGATCGTAGGTTCGTCTCGGTGCCAACATCTCCGCCTTTTCCTCTTCAAATAACTCCTTGTATTGCCAGTATGGTTTCGGCAGACTTTCGAGCTGTACTTCATCCTTGAAAGTTGTCCCAATTCCTCCAACTACTCGTGCTTTTCGTCAAACGCCACCGTCTCGTCCCATTCGAACATATCCGCTATTCCTTCATCTTCGACATGTGCGAGGCATTTGGGACTATCAAACTCCATTGGCTTGGAGCTTGGATATTCGAGTTGGGGTGTTCCTGATGCCACCATCCGAATGGTATAATCATGTCATAGTTTGCTGCATCGGCTATTTCGCAGGAAACCTCGGTCGTTTATCCGATTTTTCCAATTTCTAATCTTATTGGATGAGAGAAATATTTTCCTCCGGTAGAGGAGATTTTGCCATTGAAGGCCGTAATTGGTAAGGGGGTATCCCTTATTTCTAGGGTATTTTGAGCCGCCGCGCAGTGTTTTGGTTTAATAGGAAGATGTTTGATCCTGAGTCTAACAAAACTCGTATCTTATGGCGTTGTTCGTTCAGTTGTATGAAGGCATTGCCTTCAGGGCAATCGTAATGTTTTGGATTTGGCTTAACTCGCTTAGGGGCTGAGCCCCTATCTTCGATGAATCTTTTCATGATGGCTAGTGTTTTTATTTGTAACTTGAGTGGTTTGTTACCGTGCCGCACAGTTTCGCTCTTCAAGCCTCCTCAGACAAACTTGTGTAAGATAAACTATGCTAAACTATCCTATGTACATGCTTGTCGCCTCATCAAATATTTTTGAAAATCTAAATATTTTGCTAATATTGAGATTTGAACGCAAACCTTCGGCTAACCACCAAGTTAAAACCGATTAGGATATCCTCTCAGCAAGTATTTTGCAACATGAACAAACTTGTTTCTTGGATCGGGCAGCCCACTACTAGCGGTCTTTACCTCCTGCCGAGGAGTTCCCATCCAAAGGGGTGGTTCGCTTCATTCTGATGCTTCTCTAGGAGTTTGTCTAGGGTGCGCTGCCCTGTATGGTGGTCTTATGTCCCGTGTGTTTCCACACCAGCTTCGGCGAGGAATCCACCGTACCTCCTCTCGTTCCTCCAGCCCGAGCCCATTTGTCCTCATGTGACGGGAAGCGGTCCTGACGGACGTACACGCCAACTCTGAAGGTCCATTTGGGGTCGCGCGCTTCGGCCGACAAGACCACTCGATATTGTGTCTTGTTATGGTGCGCCCTTAGCACTTATGGGGTTTTTCCCTGTGGGCGGCCCTTTTTTTGCTTGGTCTTTTTATCCTGTTTCCGGGAACTATTACGCAGGTGACTTGTGCCGGTGCCTGATACCCACTCGTCGACCGTATCCTGTAAGCGAGAACCGTGCTTTTTCTTTCCAACAGTCTTTGTCCCTTAAGATTGATACTATCTTCGATAGTCCCTAGGGTCCCCCCTGCTGATACTCGAATTCTCGCGGTTCGCTTGCTGGATATCGAGTAACTTCGTCTTCTCAATTTCTCTGGTTTTGACTAAGTACCTTGACCTTCTTCTCGTAGTTTCTATTAACCCACCGGGCTCTAAGTCGGCACTCATACCCTTACGGAGGCTCGCTTTTTAGAGTGTCCCCTTCGAGTTTCATCTCAAGGACTTCTTCAGAGATTTCGGTTCCGGAATTGATCGTCCGACTACCCACTTGCCTCGCCAATGGTGCCCGAGAGCTCTCATAGCTCGTCGTGTCATCGTTAAAGGTCCACGTGAGGGGCCTTTGACTCGCCTGTCGCGAGCTTCCTCCCGGCTATCATCAGCCACGCGGCTACCCGAGGTCTATTCGGACGCGATGGGTGTTAATCGTTGGGCGATTTCTTCTTTGGTTGGGATTCCGAACGTCTGATTCTTACTGCGTTGACCTTGATTTCCTTCTGACAGTATTTCCATCCTGGTTTGTCAGTGTACATCTTGTGCACTGGCCCGCAGCTTTCCGTTCGTCAATGGTAGACTGTTCGATTCCCTTATGAGCATCTGCCCACACCCTATGCATTATTTTTGCCTAGGCGCCGCCTTCTCTTTCTTCTCTTTCCTTTTGCCGCCTGCCCTTCTGATACTCTGCTTTTTCCTTAGCCGAGTATTGTTTCTTTGGTTTTTAGTTGTCGCCGGTGGTGTCTCGTCTCGCTTTCGTTTCCCACTCGAGGCCGATCCTGGACTGCTACCTTTTAAGCCCTGTCTCTCTTTGAAGTCTTCCTTGGCTCGGGTTGCTGTTCGAACAGCGTCTAACCATTCTGAGTCGAGGATATATTCTTGCATTGACAGTCGTCGGAGCGCTTCCGCTGGGAGGTGATCTTCGATAATTTTCCTCACGCAACTCCGGACATTTTGACATGGATATTGAGGTTTTCCATCTCTAAAAGGTACTGGTTTATGTCTCCTTTGTATTTGACATTTTCCATGGATCGGAAGGATTTTTCTGCTTCGTGTGTGGGACCAAAGCGTCGTTTGACTTGTTCGCGAAAACTTCCCATAGGTCATAACCTTCCTGCTTGGTAGCTCCAAGTTCTCCAGTCATTCCTTTCGGTAGGGATGGTGAATGGTGCAACTTGTTTCCCTTACATCTTGCTAAGAGCGAAGGTGATCCGATCTGACTCTTGTTTCCATTGCCATTTTTCGTTGAAGTAATCCGACAGGCATTAGCCAAAGTTCGACGTTTTGGTGGTGTCATGTTTGTAGACAAAGGGGATTTGGCTGGTCGACTTGATGTTTTCCTATTGCCTGCCCATTATTTGGCGAGCTTTCGGATAGCATTTCATCGACATCGTCTGAGTCTTCCTCGTCTTCCACTCATCACTATCGTCTGATGGGGGATCTCCTCTCCACCACCTCCGGCGGTGGGTCCCCTCCTTCTCTGCCGTCTCCCCCTGTTGTTCCTCCTCCCCTGCTGGGCTTCCAGCACTCCTTGGTTTCTTGGTGGTTGCTGTCCACCGTTTCCACCTCCTGCCGCGCTGTCTGTCAGGTGTAGGGTCTGACTGCTTCTGCTTTCATTTGACCTGTCTCAGTAAGCTCTGGAGTGCCTCCTCCATTTCAGCTAGTTGGGTGGCTTGTCGACTTCGTGCTTGTCTTTCCTGTTCGAGCTGTCGATCCAGGTTCCCGATCGCTTGTCGGTGCTGAGCTTTTGTCTCTTCCAGAGCTCTATCTGGCATCTGGTCTAGAGTGAACGAAGCTGAGCCTTCCCCTACAATACCGCTTGCTAATTGAGAGCTGACGTTTTCGTGGCGGGTTTGTCTTTCGTCTTCTGCTGTCAACCTTTTGTTTAAGGCTTTTGGGCACTGGAAGCCTGGCCCTTAACTAGTCCCATAAGGCTGTCGATTTTGGCGAATTCGGCCTCGACAAATTGTTTCCCCTGAGCTAGCAGTTGTCGAACCTTCCAAAGCTCTTGGGCTGTGTGTTGGGCTTCGGGGGTGAGGACATTGAAGGCTAGATGCTGGGCATCTATGCGTGGGCCAAGTTCGACCGAAGATATTCAGGAGCTCGCTGCCTTGAATTAAGCGGACTTCTCCTTCAGTGGTGGGGAGAGGATTTTTGATCAACCCGAGAAGACCTGTCTTAACCTTTGTCTAGCCAGGAACCCGGAACCGCTTCCTGGATTCTCGGAGGGCTGTCTGGAATGGTGAGGTTTATCGGTGATATCAGTGACCTATGGGGCGTCGGTAGAGGCTATCTCATCATCTCCTATGTCCATAGGTTCGTCTCCACCTTGTCTTGGGTTAAGACCAGACATGATATAGGATGAAGAAGGTGTTTTGCTTATCTTTTCAGATTGTACCACCGTCTTCTGCTCTTAGCGGTCAGAGTCTCGTCCCACTTGACTTCCTAATCTTCTTTTGTGAGCGGGTCCCACACAAAGTCGTATCCTTCAAAGTATTGGTATAGGGTTTCTAGGTGTTCCGGAGTGACTATATTTCGTGGATCGGTCCACGACTGATATGTCTCGAAGTAGGGTTCGGTACTTGCTTCAGATTGCACGACTTGTGTGATAGAGGGTATAGGGATTTCAGGATGGGGTTTGATAATTGAGTTAAGAGATATCTCAATTAATTTTTGTCGTTGATCTTCTGATGTAGAAGATTCGGGAGAGGATAGAGCTGACTCGTAGAGGGTGGTCTGACTCATTCATCTCAGTAACGTAGAGAATAACAATATACTGTTATGGGGGTAGCGTAATAGAAGAATGTTATCATGCTAAGGCCCTAATCGCTTTAAAGTCTTTGGAGATAATCGTCTAGGGAGATGAATGTTGCAAAGTAAAGTAATCGTGCGATAAAGTTTGAAGTAGTAACGTGTATATATTGTTAAGGTCTCTTCTCCGTTGCTTGTTGTTTGTATAAGCTGCGAAGACACCTCGATATTTATATTCCGCGTCTGGGTGTTCGCGGGCTACATAATCTTTCTATATAACTAAGTATCTCTTACTCTTCTTTCCGACTTCAACAGAAGTGCGAACCCTTTCTGACCCTGAAAACCTCTGCACCAATAAGCGACTTGTAGACACGTACGAACTTTTATTCTACGATGGTGTGGACACCTCTCGTAGTGTTCGTACGATCTTTTATCCGAAGCGAATCAAGTTACGAATAATCACCCACGTCTGCTAACGCAGAGAGACTACCCGCTGAACCGAAGATGGCCAGTGTTCTTTTGTCAGCTCCGTCGGAAACCAGACTGCATGTGCGTCTTCTGGTTTTGTCTACCGGCATTATACGACTCTTGACTATGAATCGAACCAATGGTTACAAACATAGTTATGCGTCTTATGCTAACAGGGCCTTTGGGGGTTCCCCGACCCCCTTCCTGGGTATAGAGTATTCTTCTAGTACTGGGCGACTTTCCAGACTGATGTGTCTAACTTTCACCCTGTTTTCGTCCCGTTACTTAATGACCACTCTTCGATCCAATATCTTCGAGGGCTTGTAACTTTATGCGACGTCGTCCGATTCGGATGCTTCCTCTTGCATACGGTAGAGGTTTTTTTTTTTCCTTTTTTTTCTTTTTTTATATCATGTATTCATTGTTAAGGTACAAGAATTCGCATGGAGCGCTAGCTATGGCGTAAAGAAAACCTTCATCCCAAAAACCAATAACAAAGTAAAAACTCAAAGCATCTGCCCCAAACTGTGTCAAGTACTCGACACAATACCAACATACGGAATTCACCAAAAGTAAAATCAAAAACCAACACAGGTTATTAGGAAAAATCATAAACCATAAAAATACGCAAACCAAACACACCAGCTTAACTCAAACAGGGCGCAAAGGAGATGAATTGAAAAAACCGCTTACAGCTGGGGAGGAAGGAAAAACCATTGAAATCGGGAGAGGACAACTCATAGGTAGCCATAGTGGGAGGAAAGTTGGTGCACGTCTCATTGATATAGGAGGCGAGACCCAGGAGGAGTTGGGCGGAGGACCAGAGGGGGGAGTCTGCCCCGATGGAGAGCACGCCTTGGAGGTGGCGGGCCCTCGGGAAACTCTTGGCTTCGCAACGGAGGACGGTGTGACTGAACGTCTCGTTCTCATCCCCACAGAGGGGGCAGAGTGGGGAGAGATCAGGTTGGGACCAGGTGGGGTGGGCGGCCAGATAGCTCTTCTAGGCCCGCATTTGGTGAATTCGGCCGGCCATGAACTTGCCTAAGCCCATGAACGGGTGTGGAGTCGTAGTAAGAGGAAACGAGTAGTAGGCCGGTGGCGGGACGGAGGACTTCCACTAGTCTAACATCATGGTCCGAGCCTTGCGTTGCAGAGAGGAGTAGGAGGCCCGCATTAGGGGCTCCGGGGGGAGGGTCGGAAGGTCCGGCAGCAGGGTCGTGCCCAGCAGGGGGAGAGGCGAGAGGCCCTCAATGAGGGGGAGGATGAGGTGAGCAAGAGCATCAACTGGGAGATGGGTTCTGACTGGAGGTTTTCGTTCGGGGGTAGACCAGAGGAGGGGCCTGATATTGGGATCCAGGCCCACGCATAGAGCCCTCAGGTTCTCAGCGGACCGGTCGGGAAGGGCCGAAGGAAAGGATGAATGGAGGCGAGTGGCCGCCGGGTTGATGGTTGGGGGGAGCAACAGAGGCGTAGGGCCGCCATGCGGTGTTTGTGGGGGAGAAAAACCGCGAGGGGGGGAAGAGCGGCCTCGGCAGCTAGGATAGTGGTGGGGGTGGCCCTGAAACAGTTCGTGACCCATCTCTGAACGTGATGCCAGTGGATGTCCATTCTATGAAGGAGCCCTTTAGTTGGGACAAAGAGGTCGGCCCCACACGAAAGGATGGGAAAAATAAGCGAGTACGCCAGTTTGTGGCAGAGGTGTGGGGAGACTCCGGAACCTGAGCCCGACATTCTCCTAACAGCCGCAAAGGCAGCCTCGGAGAGGGCGAGGCGATGGGAGAAGTGGGCGGTAGTCGAAAGGTTAGGTAGAAACCAGTAGCCCAGCCAGCGGAGCTGAGTGGCGGG
Organism: Tuber borchii; assembly: GCA_003070745.1. Taxonomy (NCBI): domain Eukaryota; kingdom Fungi; phylum Ascomycota; class Pezizomycetes; order Pezizales; family Tuberaceae; genus Tuber; species Tuber borchii. Next base: position 8,968 of record NESQ01000774.1, read on the forward strand.
GAAGAAACCCTGGCCGTCCAGGGCAATAGGGGGGGGTTTGAGGTCACTCGGGTGGTCCTTCTGATCGGGGGTGCCCCAATGCATGAGTTCCGTCTTAGGGATGGAAAAGCCAACCTTGACTGCGTTGGCTTTGGCCTTCAAAACGCCAAAGGTCCTCGGAAGTAGCCTAACATAGGTACGATAGGAAGAAGAAGAAACAGTAATAGAAAAATCATCAACATAGGACAAAAGAACCGCTCTGGGAACTGCCACATGTAAACAAGAAACATAAATAACAAATAACAAAGGAGAAATCGGGGACCCCTGAGGGGTACCCACAGTAACGGACGAAAAAATCTTGGGAGAGCCCTGGAACAACAAATAACACCTTCTCTCTGTTAAAAAGGAAAAAACCCAGGAAATTAAATAGCGATTTACCATCTTTCTGCGAAGAAGGGAGCAGAGAATGGAGGCATCAACATTGTCGAAGCCACCTTTGATATCCAAGCAGAGTGAGGAAACTTTCCTGCGGGACCTTTGCAGCGTGCGAACAGAGTCGACCATCGCGGTGGAGGCATCGAAGGAGGAGAGGGTTGGGAGGGAGCCGCACTGGTTGGGGGATATGAGCCCCTGGAACCGGGCAACTGCGGAGAGGCGTGAGGTGACGATCCTCTCGAGGATCTTGGAAACGGTTTCTAGGAGGACAATGATGCGGAAAGAGGCTGGAGAGTCGTAGGAGGCCTTCCCAGGTTTGTCGAGGACAACGCCATGAGCCCGTTTGATGGCGGCAGGGTGGTGGCCATACAGCAAAAGCAGGGCAAGGAGGGTGGTTAGGATGCGTGGGCAGGCTTTGTGAAGGGCCTTCCACACAGAGTAAGGGATGGTGTCTGGACCAGGGGCGGAGGATGGGGAGCACTTGGAGAGGGCAGCGGCAACCTCTTCCGTGGTAAGGATTGGGGCGTCTCTGAAGGCGGAGAGGTTGGCAGGCAGAGAGGGGGAGGGACGAGTTGGAAAAAAGTGAGTGAGGAGTGAGGAGTTAATGTCCGACGGAGTGACCCCGTCGGGGAAAGAAGGAAAGCGCGAAACGTGGCGGCCCAGCGAGAATTTCTTCACTGTCCAAATGGAGCGTGGGGTTGCGCTGGCCAGGAGAGATCTCCAGTGGGAATTCTTAGCGTTCTTGATGGCTTTGAAATACTCATTCTTGGAGAGCTTAGCCGCCATCCTATCTTGTGCAGAGAGGGAGGCCCTGGCCTTGCGGGATGCGGAGTGGTATTCGCGACGGAGGATTGACAGTAGTGGGGACCACCACGGTTTGGATCTGCTGGAGCGGCGAGATAACGGAGTGTGACAGATCAGGAGCGAAGTGACCGATCGCAGGGCGCAGTCAAACCAAACCTCAAGGGCGAGGCGGGGGGGGTTTACCGGAGGGGGGGGGAGAGCAAAGGCATCAAGTAGGGGAGAAAGTGATACCGAATCTGTTAACAACCAGTTGGGGGCAGGGGGGGGAGGGTGCAATTTAGGATGCTGCAAAAATATGGAGATGGGAACATGGTCTGAGCCAGTGGAGGGTAAGAGCGTGTCCCAATTCTGAACAAAGGGACACAGCGACGAAGAAGAAAAAGCAAAGTCAATAATGGATGGTCTGGCCGAACCACCAAGGGGAAACCTCGTGAAGACCCCTGGGGTGTTCAACAGGGAAAAACCCAGTTCAGAAGCTCTTTGAAAGAAGGGAAAAGACACAGCCAGCTCCTGCGCGGAGTGGCGGCGAGAGGGGTCTGCAAGGGGATGATGAAGGTTGAAATCTCCCACCACCAGGAGGGGAAGTGAGGAGGGAGGAAAGGCAACGGAGGGCGACACAGACACGTCACCCCTCCTCTTGCCTGGGAGGTTATAAAGATTCATGATACGAAACGAAGGAAAACCAACGCCAAACAAGTCATTTGCAAACACATCCAGTGAAAATACATCATTCCTCTCCGCAGAGCTGGGGAGGACCGAGACTTCTTTCTGAAAAGCCAGCGAAACATAAAAAGCAACTTTGGGTTTGGGGAAGGTAGAAGAAGGAAAATAACTATCAAAACCTTGAAAAGATGGAAGGCGTCCCTTCCAAAAGGTGGGATCTTGTAAAGCAACAATGGCTGGGTAATTGGGGAAATTCGCAAAAGAATTAAACAAAGAAAGAAACACATTCCAGCTCCCTAGGCAGTTGTGTTGAACAAGATGAAGCGAGCGGAGGCGGGCCGGCCCCCTCAGGTTTTCCAGCGGGGTGTTAGACATCTACCGGCGCGAGGCCGAAGCGTCTCTGGGGGCAGGGGAAGGGCTAGGGTCCACATCGGGGAGTGGGCGGCCAGACCTTGAGGGGGGACGGAAGGACGAAAAGGATGGTATCGGCCTGGGCGTGACAAGAGGGTCGGTTCCGGAGGGGGGAGGGCGAGATTCAGGGGTGTGGGGAGCTGGGTCTCGAGGGAGGGGGAGAGGGGCTACCGCTGAGGTGTCCATAGCGTCAGAGTCGACGAGAGGGTTGGTAGGGGGAGGGATAGCTAGGGGCCGTTCGGGACAGTCTCTGTCCCTGGCGGAGTGAGGGCCATGACAGTTCGGGCATCGGGCCGGGGAGGCTATGTAGCAGCCGAGGACGGGACGAAGGTTGCCCTCTCTAGGGCAGGTCGGGTTGGAGCAGCGGTGGTCGGCCTTGAGATGGGGGCCTCCCCAGAACTGGCATATAGTAGAATCCTTGCATAGGGGTTTCAGGTGCCCGAACTTCCAGCAGTTGAAGCATTGGGACTGAGCGTTGGAGGAGTAGGCCCTTTTGACTTCACGATTGTCGCCAAAGAGGAGGATACGAGGAGGGTCGGTCATTCGCCACGCCAAGTCCGCAGGGACGTGGACGACTGTTATGGGGGTAGCGTAATGGAAGAGTGTGATTACGCTATGGCCCTAATCGCTAAACAAGTGTTTTGGAGAATATCGTCAAGGGAGATGAATGTGTTTAAGATAAAAGTAATCGTGCGATAAGAAATTTAAAGTAGTAACGTGTATATATTGTTAAGGTCTCTTCTCCGTTGCTTGTTGTTTTGTATAAGCTGCGAAGACACCTCGATATTTATATTCCGCGTCTGGGTGTTCGCGGGCTACATAATCTTTCTATATGACTAAGTACCTCTTACTCTTTTCACCGACTTCAATCGAAGTGCGAACCCCATCTGACCCTGAAAACCTCTGCACCCATACGCGACTTGTAGACACGTGAGAACTTTTATTCTACAATGGTGTGGACACCTCTCGTAGTGTTCGTACGATCTTTTATCCGAAGCGAATCAAGTTACGAATAATCACCCACGTTTGTCAACGTAGAGAGACTACCCGCTGAACCGAAGATGGCCAATCTTCTGGTGTCAGCTCTGTCGGAAACCAGACTGCATATGCGTCTTGCGGTTTCGTCTACCGGCATTATACGACTCTTGACTATAAATCGAACCAATGGTTACGAACATAGTTATCGGTCTTATGCTGACAGGTCCTTTGGGGGTTCCCCGACCCCCTTCCTGGGTATAGACTATCCTTCTAGTACTGGGCGACTTTCCAGACTGAAGTGTCTAACTTTCACGCAGTTTTCGTCCCGTTACTTAACGACCACTCTTCGATCCACTATCTTCGAGGGTTTGTAACTTTATGCGACGTCGTCCGATTCGGGTGCTTCCACTTGCATATGGTAGAGGAAGACCACCTCTCATATATCCTGCGAACAGGAACCGGTCGGACGGACGGCCGCGACGTATTCGGTGTTGCAAGGTAGGTCATCTTGACTGTGGGTTTTGGTGAGGGGACACAACTCCCGCGGCGACCAGTGTTGACCTAGCCGGCCAACGTCGGGGCCGGAGGGGGGTGAGTTGCCTTTTTCCAAAGGAGCTATTTGCGCAAGGTAGGGTAACTTGCCCCTAATAATGTACTGGAGAGCCCTGTGCCTAACATGAGCTCCCCTCTCCTAAGTTCCGTCCCGGATAGTTTTTCAGTCTCTAACTACTAATTTACATTCCTTTTCGAGCTCAGCACGGTAGGGGTAAAAACCACAAGAGTTTACTTGTCCACTCGTGGAAAACCTTTCACATACTACTCGACTTCTTCTAGGCCCGGCATGTCCGGATTTTCCCTATGAAACCTATCCACCTCTTCTCTGGCGTTTGCCAACCCCTCCGGTGGCTCCCAGGTATTCTCATCCTCAGCGCAACCTTTCCACTTTACAAAATATCGAAGCTCTTTAAACTTCTTATTTGTGCCCCGGACCTTTCTTGTATACGAGATAACCTCGCTTTTTACAATCCTTTCAACTTCCCACTCGAGGTCCCCTTCGACATCTTCGGGTTCGAGCGGTCGTTGTTCTCGGTTCGGTCGATCGGAAACCCGATAAGGCTCAAGCAGCGAGACGTGGAATACAGGGTGTATTTTCCATCGAGGCGAGATTTCCAACTTGTATGCTCTATTCCCTCTTTTCTCTAATACTTTAAAGGGGCCGTAGAGCTTTGGACTTACCTTCTTCGAAGGGCGTTTGGTTCTCATGTTTTTTGCATTTAGCATTACCAAATCTCCAACATCGATGTCTGGTTGTGGAGTTGCCTTTCGATCGTAGTATTTTTTCATCGCTTCGCGGGTTTCATTTAATGTCTGTTTGGCTTGGTCATGTATCGTCTCCATCCAATGTTTGTACATTGTTGCGCCGGGATTTTGGGCTTCTCTTTCTTTCATCCACTCTGTCTGTGGGTGGAAGCCATAGTTGGCGAAGAAAGGGGTAATCTTGTGTGCTGCTGCCTTGGAGTTGTTGTAGGCGTGTTCGGCTAATGGTAATAGCTGATACCAATCGTCCTGGTCATAATTTACGAAGTTTCGCAAATATCCCTCTAGTACCTGGTTGGTTCGTTCGCTTTGCCCCTCCGTCTGTGGGTGATAGGCAGTCGACATTCGCCTTTTGATTCCAAGTGCTTTGCACAATGATTCCCAATATTCGCCCGAGAATTTTGCATCCATATCCGAAACGATTTTGGTAGGAAGTCCGTGAAGCTTCCAAACTTCTCGAAGGAATGTATCCGCTACGTCCTTCGCGGTCGCATCTGTCTTTAAGCCGATAAAATGTGCCATTTTGGTGAAGCGGTCTACTACGACCATGATTTGGGTATGTCCTTGGGACTCGGGGAGTTGGGTGATAAAATCTGTTGAGATTGAGGTCCATGCCGCATAGGGGACTTCTAGGGGTTGAAGCAACCCATACTTCGCATGTCTTGGGGATTTGTTGTGTTGACACTGGTCGCATGATCTGACATAGTCATTGACCCAGTCCGTCAGCTTTTCCCAATAGAAATCTCTCGTGATAATCTCAATTGTTTTTTCTTGTCCAAAATGTCCCGCTCCCTTGGAGTCATGGCATCCTTGTGCGATTTCGGTTAGGATGTCCTCGTCTGAGGGAATGAAAAGCCTTCCCTTGTAGTAGAGCAGTCCGTCTTCCATGTCCCAATGTTTAGGCATGTCCTGCGCGTTTTCTTTTAATCGGCTTAACTCTTCTTTCCTTCTTGTCCAGTCCTCGTCTTCCTTTCCCGCCAACCGGACTTGGTCCAGGA
>NESQ01000775.1:0-14494 GCA_003070745.1 Tuber borchii
CTGCAAAAGATAGAGAAGGTTATAGAGAACTCACCAATCAAGTGAACAGAAAGTTTCACATGTTCTTCTCAAGTCCTATAGCCTCAATTAGAAATAGAATTGTTTGAGAATTTTTAGAGTTGGTAAGAGGGAGGGAGAACTGTATGCCAGGGGTGGTTTCAGATTTAAACCCAATTTCACTTTCGAGAAATATATCCTGAACTTAACCCAAATCTCTTCCACTTTAGTAACGGGTAGTTTCATAGATTCCTGAAAGACTATAAGACTAGCTTGCATACTATTACCAAAAAGGCCCAGAAGGTTCCCAAGAATTACGAGATACTAATACTCAACTGGTTACGCTTTAATCAGCACAATTCCCAACCTTGAGTATCTTTTTCTTGGGATATCACTCCTTTTCACCCAGTCGACCGGTATGAGTTTTCGAATATCTGCAATCTACATCAGCAAAAAAACAGCCTGCCCCCTGTGCCTCATGTTGTTGAGTTTTATGTTTTGGCATATCATGAGTCCTATGATCGCGATATTAAAAATCCCATTAGTTTGACTAAAGAAGACGATAGTAATTCTGTTTTCTGCAAAATATGAGCAATTTTTATTAAGAACTCACGGACCTTTTACATACCGAAGTTGAGATATTTGAGTTCATAACATATAACTTTGTAATGTAAAATGTCTATGAGATATTGATAAAAATAGCTCATATTTTGCTTAAATTAAGATTTGTATTTGATCATTAGTGGACACAATTCAGAAGCATCATGATTAACCGGAGTCACTCGCGATTAGCCAAAATGTAAAACTCAACGACATGGCTCACCATGAAGCACAAAAGACAGATTTTTTTTTTGCTGATGTAGATGAAACGCTAATACTATTTGAGTATCTAAAAGGGAAAACTTACAACATCCAGGAGAAAAAACAGTTTGGGTAAAAGAGTGTAAATCAAGATGGGATAAACAGTAGGCGAGTCTTATTTTGCATGTATTTTCTGATTGGGTCTCACATATTCCTCTAATAGTGATATTTCACAGTACTTGTCAATAGCTCAGAGCTGAGAGAGCCAAATACCATGCTGGAGTGCTAGTAGAGTTCAATCTTACTGCATATATAAATAATAAGTGCTTTGAATGCTATATCAGAGAGTACCTTATCGCTATTCTTGATAGCCATCTGACTCTCTTTGCCCTGGACCTAGTGGAGTTTCATAAAATACCAGCAATCCTCGATCTTGTATGTAGTAGCAATATCACACACTCACTTATCTCTGGAGGTTGTACAGGACTAGTTCAACTTCTGGACATATTGATTAACAAGCTATTCAAGGAACTAGTTAGACAACTTATGGATGAAAAGATCTTTGAATTGGAATCAATATATCAATTTGAAAAATAGACTGCTGGGGACTAGCGGATAACGTATTTTACCCAGTAATGGGTCACCCCCCAGTAATGGGTCACCATATAAAATTTCGGCACTGAGATAAAAAGTGAAATTCCACAACCACCATTTCAGCTACACTTATGAAAGTTATCACAGCTATAAAATAAGAGTATACAATGATTATCAGAAAAAAACAGAACTTTTTAAAAAGAAATGGATATGAAATCCAGCAGAGTGATATTTAATGAGAAAATTCTAGTTCTCAGTTCAGGCTGAGGGTCCTGCTTCCCCACTTATAGAATAATTAATTGAACGCCTGGTAGATCTGTAGGGACGGCTGGTGCTAGTGCTCGAAGTTACGGATTTCAATTTCGGTACCTATTGATTGTGAGCAAAGGTTTTGAAAATCTTACACATATTGGACAAAATATACATACAGCTTGTTCTTCCTCTCTAGCACTTGATTCATCCTCTGTACTCTCTGAATCAATTGGGGTAATGGAATGCCCTGCAGGTATCTTGATCTTCTTCCTTGATACCCCTTGTCTCTTACCCTTGGCTCTCTTAAGTCTTCCTGCTTCAAGCCTAGCTTGCTTGTTAAGATCATCTCTTTCCCGCTTTTTGTACAATTCACCAAGAATCTTTGTGTGAAGAAGAAGCCCCCCTTTGATTTGACGGCGGTCTGGCTTACTCGGCTTTATAGACTCAAGTTGTTTGATTGTTGCTTTATCGAGAATTGACTGTGTTTGGGCTTTATTAGCAACTTCAATCGCTTGGTGAAGTAAGACAGTGGCCTCTCCAGCATCTTCAAGTTCAGCAGCCTTTTTTCTAATCTCATCAACCTTTCGAGCTCTACCATCTCTTCCTTCTAAGGGGCGAAGTCCTGAATATCTAGCTGAGAGAGGAATAGCTGGAGTGGCATTCAGTTGCAGATTTGGATTTTGTAACATACATTGACGATTAAAGGGAATCATTCCACTTGAACGCCATGCTGACGCCACATTCTGAGCTGTCATAGCCTTCTGTCTAGCTCGTTGCAGCATTGGATAGAAGTCCCCTTTCCGCATCTTCCAAAATGGCCCATGGTTGCGTTGGAAGTCCTCCAGCTCCTGCTTGTAATAGTTTCCCAAGGGGGAAAACAAACCAATATCCAAAGGCTGCAGGATGTGAGTGGTATGAGCTGGAAGACAGAGAAGGTGGATGTTGTTGGCAATAGCATGCTCAATGAATGCAATGTTATTAACATGGGAGCTGTGACCATCGAGCACAAGGATCCGGTGATCAATTATACCATTGGCTGGATGTGAGCGTGGTTCAAATACTTGATCTAACCAGTCTAAGGTAATTTCTGATGAGGTGTATCCGGCCTTAGAGTAGGTGAAGAAGGCGTCATTGTCGATCTCGTAGTTGATATTTGAATGGTGGCCCATCAGGTGTGCTGTGGAAGAGTGAATAACAAGAGGAGCCAATATCCTTCCATCTCCTGCAACTGCTTCAATCACTGTAACCCGGTCTCTCTTCCCATCCTGCATGATCTTGGGATTTCGTCTCCCTGTACGGCAAAGAACAGTTCCACCAGCCCCCAGTCCCATCGCAAACCCTTTCTCATCTGTGTTCCAAATATTCTCAAGAAGAACATGATATCGGCTCTTCAATTGATAGAATCTTTCCAAATGCGTTTGGAGAATTGCAACATCAGTAGCAAGAGCTCTTTGCTTATCAATACTCTTTCCAACCTTGGCTTGAATACCTGGATGTCTCTGGACGAAGCGATCAACCCACCCCTTTCCAATTTCAGCAACTCTCCCTTTGGCTTTCAATATTTCATACACCATTTGTAATATATGTCTTCGGCGAAGAGGAATACCACGATCATTGTAATCTTGAATTCTGTGAATAATAACCTTCTCCTCAAGGTGGCTAAGCAACTGCTGGCTTTCATGTGCGATCTTTCGGGGTGTGGTAGTGCCTTTAAGTCGGTTCTGAAGTGTGGTATTCGAAACTCCGAATGTTTGAGCTAAGTACTGTATCGAGAGATCAGGATCTTTGGTTTTGGTGGAAATGGCGGCCTCCAGGCGATTCTCCATATCAGGTTTCTTAACAGGCATTGGTGCTGGGTTGTTTTTTGATGAAATTTGATGTCAAAAGGATGATAGTTGTATGTTACAATTGAGTGTACTAGATGTATAAAAAAATGCTATATCTTTAAAACTCTTGCTCAGCCTCAATTCTCGCCCTAACCTTCTATAACCTTGAGGGTTTATAGCTAATAACCCATACTACAAGGGTGGAAAATACTAGTCTTTTTGCACAAGTAGTTCTATTGCTGTCTTGCGATTTCATACATATTCATGATATCTCACTTGCACCATTTACTCCTCTGAAAATTAAATTAAATTTCTAAAACCCAGCCTGATTATTCTAACGTCTATAAACAATTAAGGTTTTGAATTTGAATATGATCCTATTAGTATTACTCTCTGGAATCACAAATTTGTTAAATATGAGTGGAGTGAACAAGTGACCCATTACTGGGGGGTGACCCATTACTGGGTAAAATACGTTAGCTACTATATTCTGTGTAGATGATGCTTTCTACCAGTTCCACTAAGTGAAGGGAAAGCTTATCAGCTAGGCCTTTTGTAAGGTCAGTTTGTCACTTCCTGTGAATGGTATCTACGATTATGAATTAAATATCAATAGATTTCATGGGCTGCAAATTGGCAATTTGGAGGTGGAGATTGTAGAACCATATGCTCAAGCTGATATTTGTATAAAGAATGATATGAATGAGGATCTTGAATTTGTAAATACAGTGTAACTAATTCTAGTGTCTTTAGTTCTAAGTAGACTCTCAGCCATGAAGTTGAAAACTATCTCTTTCAGAAGGATCACTGCTGACTCAATATCTTGACTGAAACCTTACTAACCCTTACTCTAGAGCTAGCTTTACATACAGATATGGTGGATTATATAAGTAAATACAGTATATTTCCCACATTTTATCAACTCTTTCTAGTATGGAGATTCATCAGCAAAAAAACAGCCTGCCCCCTGTGCCTCATGTCGTTGAGTTTTACGTTTTGGTACATCGTGAGTCCTATGATCGTGATATTAAAAATCCCGTTAGTTTAACTAAAGAAGATGATATTCATTCTGTTTTCTGCAAAATATAAGCAATTTTTATTAAGAACTCACGGACCTTTTACATACCGAAGTTGAGATATTTGAGTTTATAATATACAACTTTGTAATGTAAAATGTCTATGAGATATTGATAAAAATAGCTCATATTTTGCTAAAATTAAGATTTGTATCTGATCATTAGGGGACACAATCGGAAGTATTATGATTAACCAGGGTCACTTGCGATTAGCCAAAACGTAAAACTCAACGACATGGCTCACTGTGGAGCATAAAAGACAAAATTTTTTTTGCTGATGTTCCTCTAGGGGTTGAGAACATGCACTGCCACTTAGAGCAAATGATATTAGAAGAGCAGCAAGAGTGTGGTGGGCAGAGAGAACACCAGAAACACTACTAAATCTACTTATCTAACTAGACTGCACTGGAGAGAAGCTAGCACTTTGGAAAACAGTTGGTGTATATATCAGTATGGCGGTTCTGACAATACTAACTTATTTCTATATTCCTTATTCCCTAGCTACGAATTCCCCTCTCTAGCTCTCAGAATACGCACCTGTATAATCATTAATTAGGAAATCAATTGAGCCTTCACTGGACGTAAATTCCCGCTTCCAATCCTAGAAGATTACTGAACAATTAATTTAGGTTAACCCATAAAATAAACTCTGCTCTGTACAAAATTTTATCCTTGCGACTTGGTATAAGTTAAAATAAAAATACTATTGTATTTCTATAAATATTAGTGTTTGGCAAAATTTAACTTTTACTATACTGCAGTATTTTTTTATATCTAATCTTACTATCATACTTGACATTAATTTTGAGTTTCAGTTTAAACCCTGACAAATCACGAGTATAGGGGCTAGAAAAATATTATTATAAAAAGATGTTACAATCCTCTTCCCTTGCGGGGGGGATACTTGCAGCAGGTAACCCCTATTCTCAATAGTGATCACATTTTTCCTAAGTTTGTACGAACAACGACTATCAGCAAAAAAACAGCCTACCCCCTGTGCCTCATGTTATTGAGTTTTACGTTTTGGTACATCGTGAGTCCTATAATCGCGATATTAAAAATCCCATAGTTTGACTAAAGAAGATGATATTAATTCTATTTTCTGCAAAATATGAGCAATTTTTATTAAGAACTCACGGACCTTTTACATACTGAAGTTGAGAGATTTGAGTTCATAATATACAACTTTGTAATGTAAAATATCTATGAGATATTGATAAAAATAGCTCATATTTTGCTAAAATTAAGATTTGTATCTGATTATTAGGGGACACAATCGGAAGCATCATGATTAACCAGGGTCACTCACGATTAGCCAAAACGTAAAACTCAAAGACATGGCTCACCGTGGAGCACAAAAGACAGATTTTTTTTTTGCTGATGACAGCTGAGTATACAGACTTCTGTTTTGTATGATATATTGCTAAGTTCGTGAGAGACACTATAGCCTCAGCCCGGTAATGCAAAGTGTAAAGATAAAAGTATATTGTAGGAAAATAGCTTAGGTTGTGTGAAGAACTCTCAACTAACGAGGCCGTAAGGACCTCTCTTTTATACCCGTTCTTCCCACAACCCTAACTCTCATAACTCATGCCTTCTCGTCACACGATCCTATAACTCATATTGAGTCATAGTGTGAAATCCATCACCTGACTTCTATGAGTCACTGCGCAATAACCAACTAACAAATCAAAATACAATAAACAAGTCATATACGCCATTTGCGTCACATGCGTAAAACCCATGACTCATAACTATGAGTCATGTGTGAAAGTCATAATCATATGATCACAATCATGAGTCATGTCAAAACAACAAACCAATCATAACAAAGAAATGACACGCTACTGCATAGTCATGTGAAATACTAAACCCTATGACTCACAAGTGTGAATCATGTAAAAACCTATCTTGCTAGTCAACATTTGTGACATTAGCTCCCTCTCCCCCTAGCATTGGTCCCACGATGCTCAAAGTCCTAAGTCTGTCACTTTGCTTCCCAATCATCTTGCCTCCCGCCTCATCCTCCGAATAATATCTTCAGGGTCTCTTCATCATTTGCGTACTTCTTCGAGAGTGAGGTTGCCCACCTCCAAGGCTCATTATTGTTCCGATATTTTGTGTTGTTGATCTTCGATCAATGTTCATTGGTCTTTCAGTCGTTCCTGGAGTCGGTCTCGTTCGTGCAGTAATTCCTCGACCTGCCTCGGTAGGCCTTCCGGGTGCGGAATAGTCATCGTTTCTGAAATTTCGCTCCCCTCTCCTGTCTACCGTGTCCTCACAGTTTCTCTCGCTTTCCTCTTTTTTTCGTCTTTCTTGATGAGGGGTTCCTGTTCTCGATTCTTTTTAGGGTAATAGCTGGCTCTGATTTTCTTCTTTTTATGGAGCCGGCAGTCATTCCGAAAACATTCCTCCCATGGTTTCTTTCCGTGTTCCTCGTTTGAGGGTCGTTCTTTCTTCTTTAGTTCTTATGGGTACCATCCTTATCCTTGTTTCTCACTAAGATGCACAAAGCACCCATCGTCGTAGCATGCCATCTACGATAGTCCATTGTGTTTAGCTGTTTCGATAGCTTTTCTTTGTCTTTCGTCTAGTTCTTCTTCAGTTGGTAAGTTATAGTTAGGGCTAGTAGGCGGAAATGGCCTTGAGTTGGACTGGTTGTCTCCCCAGCCTTGGTCGGGCTTGAGTTCGACCCAGTCTTGGCTTACCTGGGTATCGTTGGTGGAAGTATTGGACTGCATGTTGTGCGTTGTTGAAGTTTTCTGAGAGGTACCAGACTTTATTGTATTCTGGCGAGTATTCTTTCCACTTAGCTTAGTATTGAAGCTTTCCGTAGTGGAGTCGAGAGTTGATGACTTCGTCGAGTTCGTATTCTTGTTCGCCTTCGATTTTGATAGGCAGAGGAGGTTTTTGTATTTGAGAGGGGAATGAGTTGTCTTGGTAAGGTTCGAGGAGTGAGATGTGAAATGTGCTGTGTATTGCCATTGACGGCGGTAGGTCCAGTTTATAAGCGCTCGTTCCAACCTTTGCCAAGATTTTGAATAGTCCGATTTTCTTGTAATCCAGTTTCTTTGATAGTCTCGTGGTCTTGATATTTCGTGGTAGTAACCACAACATATCGCTTGATTGTAGGTTCGGATCGGGTTTTCTGTGTTGATCATAATATTCTTTTTGTCGTAGTTGTGCTGCGACTATTTCGTCTCTTAATGACTCATGTAACTGACTTATTTCTTCCGGTTTCTTCTGGCTTTCTTGTATGAGATGACCTATCATCTTGTATTCGGGGTTGATTCCGGAGTTGGCGAAGAATAGTGTGTTCTTAATTGTTTCTTGATAACCATTATTGTATGCAAACTCTGCCAGCGGTAGATATCCGCACCAATCATCTTGTTGGTAGTTGATATATTCTCGTAGATATTGTTCCAGTATCTCGTTCGTTCTTTCTGTTTATCCATCCATTTGAGAGTGAAATGCCGTGCTTAGTCTTCATTCGATTCTGAGTTCTTCCGTCATCTTTTTTCATAGGTCAGATGTGAATAGTGTTCCTCTATCTGTGATGATATCTTGTGGTAGCCCGTGTAGCCTGACTATCTCTCTCATAAACAGGTTTGTGAACTGCCCTGCGTCCAGATCCTTCTTGCAGGGAATAAAATGACTCATTTTGGTCATGCGGTCGATGACGACTACCATCATAGCATATTCTTCAGATTTTGAAAAGTCTGTGATAAAATCCATTACGATTGATTTCTAAGGTCTGTGTGGTGTTTCATTTGAGTGTAGGAGGCCATAGGGTCCATGTCGTATGACTTTGGTCCTTTGACATGTGTCGCAGCTCTTGACATATCTTTTGATAGTCTCCCTTATCTTTGGCCAATAGTATCGTCTTCCGATAAGCTAGGTAGTTTTTGCCGTTCCTCCATGCCCCACTTATGGCTGGTCATGGTGTTTGGAGATAAGAGTCGTTCTTATCCCTTCGTCCTCAGGGACACATATTTTCCCATGATACTATAGGTATCTGTCCTTCTATTGACATAACCCTAATGCTACTCCTTTCGATTCCTTTTCTCCTGTTTCCAATGCTCATTAGATTGTTTGGATTCCTTCGTCCATTTTTGATACTTTTTGTATTGTTCATTCCTCCTTGTTGTAGAACTCCGCTAGTTCTATCTCTTCGATTGCCACCTCTTCCCAGTATTGCTCTTTTGGCAATAATATTCCTTCTTGCTTTGATAGGTGTTTTTCCTTCAGGGTTTGTATGTCCCCTATCTTTCTTCTTAGGGCGTCCAGTTTTCCCCCTTCTCTTCCTGGTCGATATATGATTCTGAAGTTGTATTGGCTCAGTTTCCGTACCCATCATACTTGTCTGTCCGTTAAGACCTTGGTGGTCATGAATGTTGTTAGGTTTTTGTAGTCGGTGAAGACCTGAATGCGATATCGGCTGCCTTTAGTATATCTCCTCCATTTTTCGAATGCCTGTACTACAGCTAATAGTTCCTTGTCGTGTACGTTATAGTTGAGTTGAGCGTCACTCATTCCTTTGGATCAATAGGCCACTGGTCTCCATTTTCCGTCCTCGCATTGTTGTGATAATATGCCCAAGCATACGTATTTCGAGGCGTCCGTTTCGAACTTGATAGGTCGCCTTTGATCAAAATGTACCAATACCGGAGTTGTGGTAAGTGCTTTCCGGAGTTTATCGAAAGTTTTCTGTTCTTCAGCTTTCCATTTCCATTTGCCATCATATTTTTTGTACGTCCTTTCGTATAGCGATTTTGCTATTCTGCTGAATCCTGTGATGAATCGTTGATAGAAGTTGCAGAATCCTAGGAATCGTTGGATCTCTGTCTTTGTAATTGGTGGTTGCCATTCCCATATTGCCTGAGTCTTACCTATGTTAACTTTGACCTCTTCTTGGCTGACCACAAATCCTAGGTATTCCGTTTCCTTTTGGTAGAATTCACATTTCGATAGTTTGACTTTCATCCCCGATAGTCAGAGAGCTTCTAGTATATTTTTGACATTCTTTCAGTCTTGTTCCAAATCATTCGAGTATATGAGGATGTCATCCAGGTATACTATACAACACATGTTGATGTATTATAGTAGTACCCTATTGATCCATTTTTGGAACACTGCTGGTGCATTGCAGAGTCCAAATGGTACCACTAGGTATTCATAAGCTCCGAGCTTGCTGCTGAGGGTCGTCTTATGTTCGTCTCCTTCTCGGATTCTGATGTTGTGGTAGGCGTTCTTGATATCCAGTTTTGTGAAGTAATTGGCGGTACTTAGCCGATCCAGCGCTTCACCTATCAGCGGTAATGGATACCAGTCCTTTTTTGTGACTTCGTTAAGTCCCCAATAGTCCACGCAGAGTCTCAAGCTTTTATCCTTTTTCTTGACGAACATGATTGGTGATGCCCTTTCGGCCTTTACTTCTCTTATTCATCCTCTTGCTTCGTTTTGCTTGATGTATTTGTGTAATTGTTGAATCTCATCGTAGCTCAGTGGATAAATCTTTTTGTTGGGTACTTTCTCTTCAGGTTCTAGGTTGATACCCAGGTCGATTCCTTTTCGATGCGGTGGTAATGTTGTTTTCTCTCCTTTCTCGAATATATCGAGGTATTCATGATATTCCTTCGGTATCGTCTATTAGAGGGTTTGTTTTTCTTCCTCCTTCTTCTTCTGTTTTTCCTTGATTGCCAGTTCGGTACTAATATTGATCTTTTCCAAGTAGATCTCGTCATGGACTGGGTCCCATCTTACATCAGCAAAAAAAATTCTCCCTCATGTATTACCTACATATCTCCCTGTATCTGCTAGTAATACCACCTCCCCCGGTCCCTCCTGTCCCTCATACATTTACCGCCTTTCCTAAAGACCCAACAGGCCTTCTGAAAGCTCCATACATGCCTTCGGCGCCATTTATCGTCCTCTTTTGCAGGTGGCCCCTAGCTTGCTCCACTAGTGAGGAGGTCTCACTTAACTGACCCCGGTTTTTTTTTGCATTTCTATCCAGGCCATTTTGGCTGTTGTGCGTCCGCTTTGTACCTGTGCGCGTCCGGAACAACCTTGCCTGTCTCAGCGCCCCATCACGCCCTTAGCGCTCTCCCTTCCCCTTGATTTCTCCGTTATGGATTTCGTCCCCCTGGGGACGTTCTTCACGTCATAACATGCACTCTCTACTCCTGGTGCGCGTCCGGAACAACCTCGTCTCTCTCAGTGTCCCATATCGCACTTTGCTCTCTCTCTCTTCCCCTTGATTTCTCCGTTATGGATTTCGTCCCCCTGGGGACGTTCTTCACGTCATAACATGCACTCTCTACCCCTGGTGCGCGTCCAGAACAACCTTGTCTCTCTCAGTGTCCCATATCGCACTTTGCTCTCTCTCTCTTCCCCTTGATTTCTCCGTTATGGATTTCGTCCCCTGGGGGACGTTCTTCAGGTCATAACATCTACTCTCTACCCATGTACCGGCCCCACACACCCTTCTGTTTCTAAAGTATGCGTGCCAAATCTGTTTTATTTCACTGAAGCCCGTATCTTTTGTGCCTTCTCTCGTCCTTCTCCTGACATTCATGATTCGCTTTGCCTTTCTGTACCACTCCTATTTGTCGCCTCGGTTAGTTCACCATCGATATCCTTAGGTGTCTCAAAATGCACCGCTACGCGTCCCCTTCATACCATTCTTTGTTTCTTTCTTTCTACTGTAAAGTTTTCAATAAATTCTATTAAATGTTTCTAAATCAATCCTACTATTTACATACCAGCGGTTGTTATCCTTACCACTAGTCTCGGGTACTAAATGCGCCATGCCCATGATCCGTTTGATACTAACGACTATCTCGGTTGTTCCGTTTGGGCCTTTCGCCGTCCCCAAAGTAACGGTAACAAGTCCCGTTATATCGCTGAGCTTCCCCGAGTTCTCAACATATAGTCTATCTACTAATACCAGTCTATCTACTAAACCCGTTCTTGGGTCTCGAACTTTCATTATCGAAACCAAGCGGGCCGGATAACAGCCTTTTAGTGCTCCATAAATACTTCTATTACCCGAATCCACCCATACCCAATCATTCCTGCTCTGCCCTGTTGACCTCCAACGCTGGGTTCCGGTACACCGAAGAAGGTGCCAAGTGACCTCTCTCTCGTCCTGAAAGTTCTCTACCGGGACACGTAAAAGCCGACATATCTCAACTGGAAACTGTTTAACCGAATCCACATCAAAATGTTGGCTCACAGACGACTTCCGTCGATAATAATCCATTAAAAGGTCCGGAATATTTCTCAAACTCTCGTAGAGCTGGGAAATGGTTTCCACGGTTGGTGTGAAACCCATTGGTTGTTTAGTTACTGAACCGACTTGCCGTTTGTGCTGTTTGTCGCGTACTTCATCTCGAATCGGACGCGATAGATCCGCTTGGATATTCATTTCATGAATTTTGAAGCTGTCAAGTCTAGAATATGATCGTAGTATTTGTTGGCTTGCATCGTTTTTATTTGACCGCTGATAGCCCTCCTTGATCATTGTTTTGTGACTTGTTTCACCCGACTCGGTAGAATACATTTGAATGTTCCCAAAGCGCCGTATATGGTCCCCGAAGTGACTCAACAGATGTATCTTAACAAAGTTAAAGTCTACATCCTCATCATATATATCTGCAACAATTCCATCTAAATCGCGACGTTGCTCGTCCGCAATCCGACGTCTTTTGGCAAATGTAGCCCCCAAAAGGGGGTGTTGATTAAGTACTTCACTATGCTCACCTCGAATTCTGGCTGTGACCTCTCTCACTTTCCTGGCAGTGGACTTATCCTTTCGGTACTCCTTAAAAACGACTTTGTGATCATGAAAGGCCTTAAGGAACTGTTCGAGGTATTGAATCGTCTCATCGGTATGGCTTGTATATTGTGACATTAGAGTAAAGTCGACAATCGACCGGACACAGGTTAGAGCTTTGGTGAATATGGGATGTTCTGCAGCACTCGGACGACGTAGGGAGGCTGCAAAACATGGTAGTATCACTTTAACCAGATTCTTCATCTCTTTTCCGGTCCACTGAGAGATCCGACTATACTCTTTGTTCGGCGCGGAATAGCCAGGATAAACATCTAAACTCTTCCAGATAGCATCGAATGCTTGTAGCCGTTTGTATTTCTTTAGAAATCCGATAACCCATTTCATAAGGTGTGTTTCGAATATTCCCAGGTACACGACATGGAGAATATCTGGTTTGGGCAGATCGGATTGCTGAACGTTCGGAAGCCCCCAAAAGACGCTAGGAAGCAATTTGAAACCACAATCTGTAAGTTGTTGCTTGGCCTGCTGGTCGTTTTCACAGTATTTGTTGAAGAGATGTTGGGATTTCCTATAATCTCGTCTGGCTGCAGAACGTCTCAAATGGGACCCTAGCTGTTCCGGTCGAACATCACAAACAGCGCACTGATTTTGTTGAATACCGTGCAATGTTACATTTTCCAAGTGATCCGCAATCCACGCCGAGAGGCGTAAGAAACACAATCGGACCTTTCCATCGGCGCATTCAACCTCAAGTCCGGAGTTCCCTAGTGCAACAATTGGTGCAAAGATCGCTTCCATCAAATCACAAAGAATCTCATTGTTGACCTGCCTTTGCCGTGCATCTCTTGCTGCTACGCCCAGCATCTTTGGGGGGACGGGCAAAAGCGCCAAAAGAACGGTTGCATGTTTCGAGGGTTTATTCCGTGCATCAGCAAAAGTTCACATTTGACCCCCATACCTCATGAGGGATAGGGGGTATGGGGGGCCAAATTATAAAACTCAAGTTGTTGTATCTCTCGTCCATGCCCCATAACTCCGGAATAAATCCGGGGTTACGGGGCATTTTTTTTTGCGTCGGTAATTTCGTTGACATGCAACGTTTTCTGGACGCACTTTGGCCTCTTTGAGCCGTTGCACGGTTCATTCGCGCTTGACTCTTCTACCTTAGTTTATCCGGCATTACCTCTCGCGCCAGGAATTGTTCCGTTATGGATTTCTGCCCCACGACTCAATCATGCTTCCCGACAGCCCAAACACGCCGTTGTCTGGTCCATTCCAGCTTTGACCTTTCCCCTATAGTTTATCCAGCATTACCTCTCGCACCACGCATTGTTCCCTTGTTGATCCAAACATCCTGTTCTGAATTTCCTATTGACAAACTCTTCGCGACTCCGAACGTCCGCAATGCACCGTTCCCCGTAGTTCTTCTGCTTTCCAAATTCTCGCTTATTTCTCCCCTTCCTCCTTGCCATTGCCCCATGACCTAATCCAGCCCCAATAATTTCTCCGTGTATACAATATCTAAGCGGACGCTATTCGTCGCTTTCGCGACGAGAACCGTCCATTATTTAATGATGCGTGGCCTTGCCCTGGCTTATTCCTTCACTGTTCTTGCCTTCCTGCCTTCTTCATGGCTTCTTGGGACTTTCCCTCGGCCCCAAGCGACTTTCCCCTGATGTCTTTTTTCACAAACTGGGTTGAAGTCTAACTCTAAGTGGCATATTCAAAATAATAATAATAATAATAATAATAACCTCTTTTATTTGTTTATTTTATTTAAATCTACATTAGTCCCTAATAGGACGTTACTCGTCCCCATTCAACTCCTCTTCGGGAGCCTCAACTGCCTCCCCCGCTTCGGGATCTGAATGATCGTCCTCCACCTCGCTTTCCTCATCGCCTGAAATCTGCAAATCCAAATATCCTGCGGCTTCTCTGTCCTCCAGTGGGGCACGAGACTCCTGATCCGGTATCAATCCGCCCTCCCGCAGCATTTTCTTAATACGTTTTTTTGTATCTTCAACAAGTTTATCTCGCACTCCTGGTGGCAGTCTTTGCCAGGTAGCACGCTGTCGAAGATAGACATCTAAATTTTCTAGTGAGTACGATAGGCTTTACAACGGCGGATTTGAACCTTTAAACGAGTCAAT
>NESQ01000776.1:0-14463 GCA_003070745.1 Tuber borchii
AGGACCAAAGTGGGAGTCGGCCCCGACGGAGAACACACCTTGGAGGTGGTGGGCTCTAGGGATAGCTTTCGCTTCGCAGCGGAGGACGGCATGGCTGAAAGTCTCGTTCTCTTCCCCACAGAGGGGCAGGAAGAGGAGAGATCAGGTTGGGACCAGTGGGGTGGGCGGCCAGGTAACTCTCTGGGCACACAGTTGATGAATTCGACCCGCCATGAACTTGCCTAGGCCCATGAATGGGTGTGGAGACGTAGTGAGGGAAATGGATAATAAGCCGGTGGCGGGGCCGTGGTCTTCCACGAATCTAGCATCATGGCACGGGCCCTACGCTGAAGAACGAGGTAGGAAGCCCGCATAAGGGCTTCCGTGGGGAGGGCAGGGAGGTCCAGCAGCAAAGCCGCGCCCAACAGGGGGAGAGGCGAGGGCCATCCCTGAGAGGAAGGATGAGGTGAGCGAGAGCGTCGACTGGGAGGTGGGTTCTGACTGGGGAATTTCGTTCGGGGTGGACCAGAGGAGGGGCCTGACGTTTAGGTCGAGGCCTACACATAGAACCCTTAGGTTGTCCGCGTATCGGTCTGGAAGGGCCGAGGGGAAGGACGGCTGGAGGCGGCAGCCGCCGGGTTGATGGTAGGAGGGGAGCAACAGAGGCGCAGGGCCGCCATGCGGCGTTTGTGAGCGAGGAGTACCGAGAGGGGGGGAAGCGAGGCCTCCGCGGCTAGGATAGTGGTGGGGGTGGCTCTAAACAATTTGTGACCCATCTCTGGACTTGGTGCCAATGGATGGCCATTTTGTGGAGGAGTCCTTTGGTTGGGACAAAGAGGTTGGCCCCGTACGAAAGGATAGGAAAGATAGCGAGTAAGCCAATTTGTGGCAGAGGTGCGGAGAGACCCAGACCCTGAACCAGACATTCTCCTGACGGCCGCGAAGGCAGCTTGGGAAAGGGCAAGGCGACGGGAGAAGTTTGCTGTGGTCGAAATATTGGGAAGAAACCAGTAGCCCAGCCAGCAGAGCTGGGTGGCAGGGAAGAAGAACTGACCGTCAAGGGCGATAGGAGGGGGTTTTGGATCACTCGGGTTGTCCTTCTGGTGAGGGGTGCGCCAGTGTATAAGTTCTGTCTTAGGGATGGAAAAGCCAACCTTGACTGTCGTGGCCTTGGCCTTCATAGCGCCGAAGGTCCTCTGAAGCAGCCTAACATTGGTACGGTAAGAAGAAGAAGCAACAGTAATAGAAAAATCATCAACATAAGACAAAATAACCCCTCTAGGGACTGCCACATGTAAACAGAAACATAAATAACAAACAACAAAGGAGAAATGGGGACCCTTGCGGGGTGCCCACTGTAACAGAAGAAAAAACCTTGGGAGAACCCTGAAACAACAAACAGCACCTTCTGTCAGTTAAAAAGGAAAAAACCCAAGAAATTAAATAACGATTAACCATCTTCCTCCGAAGAAGGGAGCAGAGGATGGAGGCGTCGACGTTGTCAAAGCCGCCTTTGATGTCCAGGAAGAGGGAGACCTTTCTGCGAGACCTCTGCAGAGTGCGGACGGAGTTAACCATTGCCGTGCAGGCGTCGAAAGAAGAGACGGTCGGGAGGGTGCCACACTGGTTGGGGGATAGGAGCCCCTGGAAGCGGGCGACGGCAGAGAGGCGAGTGGCGACAATTCTCTCGAGGATCTTAGAGACGGTTTCTAGGAGAACAATAATGCGAAAAGAAGCTGGCGAGTCGTAAGAGGCCTTCCCAGGCTTGTCTAGGAATACTCCATCTGCGCGTTTAAGGGATGCAGGGTGATGGCCGTATAGCAGGAGCGGGGCCAGGAGGGTGGTCAGGATGTTTGGGCAGGCTCTATGGAGGGCCTTCCAAATAGAGTAGGGGATAGTGTCTGGTCCAGGAGCGGAGGACGGAGAGCACTTGGAGAGGGCAGTGGCGACCTCTTCCGCGGTGAGGGTCGGGGCGTCGCTGAAGGCGGAGAGGTTGGCGGGCAGAGCGGGGGAGGGACGAGTTGGAAAGAAGTGAGCTAGGAGCGAAGAGTTGATTCGACGGAGTGATGGCGTCGGGGAAGGATGGAAAGCGCGAGACGGGACGGCCCAGGGAACATTTTTGACTGTCCATATGGAGCGTGGGGTAGCTTCGGCCAGGAGAGATCTCCAGTGAGAGTTCTTAGCATTTTGATTGCTTGAAGTACCCTTTTTGGAGAGCTTGGCCGCCATCCTATCCTGTTCAGAGAGGGAGGCCCGGGCTTTGCGGGAGCGGAGTGGTATTCCGACGAAGGACTGAAAGCAGTGGGGACCACCACGGTTTGGATCTACTTGAGGGGCGAGAGAGCGGGGTGTGGTTGATCAGGAGTGAGGTGACCGAGCTAAGGGCGCAGTCAAACCAATCTCAGAGCGCAGCGAGGGGGGTTAATGGAGGGGGGGGGAAAGCAACGGCGTCAAGGAGGGGCGAGAGGGACACCCAGTCTGTCAACAGCCAGTTGGGGGCGGGGGAGGGGGGTGCATTTGGGGTGCTGCAAAAAAATGAGATGGAACGTGATCTGAACCGGAGGAAGGTAGAAGCGTATCCCAATTTTGAACAAACGGACGCAACAGGGAAGAAGAAAAGCAAAATCAATAACAGACAGTCTGGCAGAGCCCCAAGGGGGAACCTTGTGAAGACCCCGGGGTATTCAAAAGGGAGAACCCCAGTTCGGATGCTCTTTGAAAGAAAGGAAAAGACAGAGCCAGCTCATGCGCGAGTGGTGGCGAGTGGGTCAGCAAGGGGATGATGTAGATTGAAATCTCCTACCACGAGGAGGGGTAGTGAACAAGAAGGAAAAGCAACAAGAGGCAATACCGAAACGTCTCCCCTCCTTTTGCCCGGAAGATTGTACAAGTTCAAAATGCGAAAGAAGGAAAACAACACCAAACAAGTCATTCGCAAACACATCAAGTGAAAACACATCAGCCCTTCCGCAGAGCCGGGGAGACCGAGACTTCTTTCTGAAAAGCCAATGAAACATAAAAAGCAACCTTGGGTTTGGGGGATGTAGAAGAAGGAAAATAACTATCAAAACCTTGAAAGGACGGAAGGCGACCCTTCCAAAAGGGGCATCCTGAAGGGCCACGATGGCCGGGTAATTGGGGGAATCTGCAAAAGAATTCAACAAAGAAAGAAACACATTCCAGCTCCCTAAGCAGTTGTGTTCGACGAGATGAAGCGAGCGGAGGGGGGCCGGCCCCCTCGAGTTTTCAGTAGTGGTGTTGACATCTCCCGGGCGAGGCCGAAGTGTCTCTAGGACAGGGGAGGGGCTGGGGTCCACATCGGGAGTGGACGGCCAGACCTTGAGGGGGACGATAAGACGAAAAGGATGGCATCGGCTTCGGAGTGACGAGGGATCAGTTCCAGACGGGATGGGCCTGGGTTGAGGGGTGGTAGGCACCAGGTCCTGGGGGGGGGTGAGGGGGGGCTGAGTCGGAGGTATCCATGGCGTCGGAGTCGCCTGGCGGGCCGCGGGGTGGGGTTAGCCAGGGGGCGATCGGGGCAGTCTCTGTCTCTAGCGGAGTGAGGGCCATCGCAGTTCGGGCATCTGGCCGGGGAGGCAATGCAGCAGCCGAGAATGGGGCGGAGGTTGCCCTCTTTGGGGCAGGTGGGGTTGGGGCAACGGTGGTCAGCCTTGGAGTGAGGGCCGCCACAGAGTTGGCAAACAGTTGATTCCTTCCACAGAGGTTTAAGGTGCCCGAATTTCCAGCAGTTGAAACACTGGCTTTGGGCATTAGAGGATAGGCCCTTTTGACTTCGCGATTGTCGCCAAAGAGGAGGATGCCGGGAGGAGCAGTCATGCGCCATGCCAAGTCCGCTGGGACGTGGACGACGACAGAGAAGGCTTTTTTCCAGTTGGCTCTGGCTTCATGGTCAGCATTGAGAAAACGGGAGCGGGTGATTATTAGGATCTTGGCGTTGTCGATGCAGGCCCGTAGTAGAGGGTGAAGTTCCTCATCTGTGTAGGGGTGGGCGTCCATGGGTATCCCATGGATGGCAAACTGGACATCAGTGGGGCGTAGCGGAAAGGTTCCCAGGGGTTGTTGTTGACCGGGAAGGACTGGTTGAGCCTCGCGGCAAAGGCGTCAAAGAAGGGGGCATACCACGAAACAGGAACGAGGGGATCAGCCACAGTAAGAGAGACAGGGCCCTTCGGGCTGACCGAGACTCTAAAGGACTTTGGGAGATCGGAGCCCGCTTCCCGAAGGACGGAGGCAGCGATGTCTGGGAAGCGGATGCGAATGGAGGATTCCTGGGGATGGGGACATTCGGTCGAACGACGGGCGAAAACCTTCTAGCACCACTGGGGAGGGGGCAGCACCCTTGGGGAAGGCGCCCTGGGCGGCCGCCGCGACTTTGTTAGCAGAAGTGCTATTCGGGAATTCTTACCGTTGCTTTGCACTTGGCCTTATTGGCTCTGACCGCGGCATCGAACTCAGAGGTACCACCATGAATGACTTGGGCGTCTGATTTTGCCTGTGCAGGGGCATGGGGGGAGGGGGGCAGGCTTAGGGGGAGGCAGCGAAGAGGGAGGGCCAGAGGGGCCAGAGTGACGGGAGGAGGAGGTGGGGGAGTGGGGCGACCCCCTTTCTGGGGGGCCCAAGCAGAAGGGGTGGCGACCATCCTGTGTGACAGGTCCCGGATGGCATCCCAGACTTCACGGAGTTGCTCGTTATGGGAGGAATTAGCGACTTGAGACTGCAGGTGGTGGACTGATGATCGGAGCTCCTCCAGGTGGGAGCCGAGTGAGTTGACCGCGTGGAGGGAGGCGCACAACACAGGGCGGAGGGAGCTTTCGCCAACCGAGAGGTTGTCACATTCCTGAGGGGTCAGAGAAGGCAGTTGCTCAGGGGTGAAGCTGATGAGGCAACGGGTTCGCGAAAAGAGCGAGGCCAAAAAACGGGCCTCAGAGGAGATCTCAGAGGTAGAAGGAGTAACAGAGGAGGGCCCGGCGTGGGGCTGGAAGAGCGAGATGGGGGGCCCAAGGGGCTCCATGGCTGGTTGAGCGGGGGCGTGAGGCCCGACGTAAGTAGAAGAAGGGGTGAGGGTGGGGATCGTGCACTATATCCTGTGGTGTTGTAAAAGCTATGGTCAGGAAAATAGAGGGCGCGGAGCGTGTTGCATAAGTTAGAGGTTTTTTGTATTTTTTTTACTTTTTTTTATTTTTTTATTTTTTTTATCTCAGTTTTGCATTTTATTCGTACAACTACCAGGAAAAACCAGACATGCAGCGCTAGCTATGGTCAAGAAAAACCTACGCATCTCTCCCTCATGGGATCAAAGCCACGCCCCCAAGACCCTATGGTACGGGCCGAACAGCACATCTCGCCCCCAAAAAAGTAAAATAAAATACTCTCAGCGAGCAAGCAGGAAGACGCAGAAAACCCTTCAGAAGCTCCCCTGAACATACGAAAGGACTACAAAAGAAAGCCCGCACACGCGGGAAATGAAGGAAACTCCACTACTCAGAAACCTACAAAAGAATAGAACAACATCTCCGTAGGGGCAGCCTAAATAACTTAAAGAAGTCGGCGACCGACATTACTCCGGGCCCAAGGCGTTGACATCGATCGAGGAGGCGGTGCAATACCACGACAGAGCGTAACCGAGGATGCGACCGTGGACAGCCGCCGGGGGCACAAGGCCAAGTGGTAGTAGGGTACTAGCCAAAAGAGGGGAAGTGTAGCTGTAACCGAGCAACGGGACTAAACCAAGAAGAGAGGAGCAAGGGTAGACCCAAGTATCGTAGGAACTATCGGAAACCTGTGCGTGGCTGACAAGGCAGCCTCGAGCGAAACGTAATCGAAAGAGAGTAGAGAAATCGACCGTAGCCTGGTGAAAAGTCTTCTCTTACTGCGAACCGTGATCCCAGCCGTATGTAACATGGACGCGAGGGTGTTGCCGACCATGCAAATGTTAAGCGAGAACGCAAAACAAGAGCGAAGGGAAGGATGGGCCAGGACCTAAGAAACGGGTGCCCAAGTCCGAATCTATCATAGGGGGGGGGTGCAGCTCACTCAAAGTGCGGGAGGTGGAAAGTGACGATGATTTCTCATGGTGTTGAGATTTCAATCAACGGAGGTGTAGAGGAGATGGTTCGTGTCGCATAAGTTAGAGGTTTCTTTTTGTATTTCTTTTCTTTTTTTTTTTTTTGTTTTTTTATATCATGTATTCATTGTTAAGATACAAGAACTCGCATGCAGCGCTAGCTATGGCGTGAAGAAAACCTTAATCCCAAAAAACCAATAACAAAATAAAAACTCAAAATATCATCTCCCAACTGTGTCAAGTACTCGACACGATACCAACATACGGAATTCACCAAAAGTAAAATCAAACCAACGCAAGCTTAACAAGAAAAATCATAAACCATAAAGATAAACAAGCCACCACAACTTATTTGGCTCAAACAGGACGCAAAGGAGAAGACTCAAAAAGACCCCTTACAACCGGGGACGAAGGGAAAACCATTGACACTGGAGAGGACAGCTCATAGGAGGCCATAGTGGGAGGAAAATTGGTGCAAGTCTCATCGATGTAGGAGGCAAGACCTAGAAGGAGTTGGGCGGAGGACCAGAGTGGGGAGTCAGCCCCGACGGACAGCACGCCTTGGAGGTGGTGGGCTCTGGGGAGACTCTTGGCTTCGCAGCGGAGGACGGCATGGCTGAAGGTCTCGTTCTCCTCCCCACAGAGGGGGCAGAGGGGGGAGTGATCAGGCTAGGACCAGGTGGGGTGGGCGAACAGATAGCTCTTCTGAGCCCGCATTTGATGAATTCGGCCAGCCATGAACTTGCCTAAGCCCATGAACGGGTGTGGAGTCGTAGTGAGGGGAAATAAGTAATAAGACGGAGGCGGGGCAGTGGCCTTCCACAAATCTAGCATCATGGAGCGAGCCTTGCGTTGCAGAGAGGAGTAGGAGGCCCGCATTAGGGGTTCTGGGGGGAGGGTCGGGAGATCCGGTAGTAAGTCCGAGCCCAACAGGGGGAGAGGCGAGGGGCCTTCAATAAGGGGGAGGACGAGATGAGCAAGAGCATCAACTGGGAGATGGGTTCTGACTGGAGGTTTTTGTTCGGGGGTAGACCAGAGGAGGGGCCTGATATTGGGGTCAAGACCCACACACAGAGCTCTAAAGTTCTCTGCGTACCGGTCGGGGAGGGCCGAGGGAAAGGACGAGTGAAGGCGGGCAGCTGCTGGGTTGATAGTCGGAGGGGAGCAACAGAGGCGTAAGGCTGCCATGCGGCGTTTGTGAGGGAGAAGAACCGAGAGGGGGGGCAGAGCGGCTTCCGCAGCTAGGATAGTGGTGGGAGTGGCCCTGAAACAGTTCGTGACCCATCTCTGAACGTGGTGCCACTGGATGTCCATTCTGTGAAGGAGCCCTTTAGTTGGGACAAAGAGATCGGCCCCATACGAGAGGATGGGAAAAATAAGCGAGTATGCCAGTTTGTGGCAGAGGTGCGGGGAGACCCCAGATCCTGAGCCCGACATTCTCCTAACAGCCGCAAAGGCAGCCTGGGAGAGGGCGAGGCGGCGGGAGAAGTGGGTGGTAGTCGAAAGATTAGGTAGAAACCAGTAGCCCAGCCAGCGGAGCTGAGTGGCGGGGAAGAAAACCTCGCCGTCCAGGGCAATAGGAGGGGGTTTGGGGTCACTCGGGTGGTCCTTCTGATGGGGGGTGCGCCAATACATGAGTTCCGTCTCAGGGATGGAGAAGCCAACCTTGACAGCGTTGGCTTTGGCCTTCAAAACGCCAAAGGTCCTCTGAAGTAGCCTAACATTGGTACAATAGGAAGAAGAAGAAACAGTAATAGAAAAATCATCAACATAGGACAAAATAACCCCTCTGGGAACTGCCACATGCAAACAGGAAACGTAAATAACAAATAACAAAGGAGAAATAGGAGACCCTTGAGGAGTACCCACAGTAACGGAGGAAAAAATCTTGGGAGAGCCCTGGAACAACAAACAACACCTTCTGTCTGTTAGAAAGGAAAAAACCCAAGGAATTAAATAACGATTTACCATCTTTCTGCGGAGAAGGGAGCAGAGAATGGAGGCATCAACATTGTCGAAGCCACCTTTGATATCCAAGAAGAGCGAGGAAACTTGCCTGCGGGACCTTTGCAGCGTGCGAACAGAGTCGACCATCGCGGTGGAGGCATCGAAGGAGGAGAGGGTTGGGAGGGAGCCACATTGGTTGGGGGATAGGAGCCCCTGGAAACGGGCCACGGCGGAGAGGCGGGAGGCGACAATCCTCTCGAGGATCTTGGAAACGGTTTCTAGGAGGACAATAATGCGGAAAGAGGCTGGGGAGTCATAAGAGGCCTTCCCAGGTTTGTCGAGAACAACGCCGTGAGCCCGTTTGAGGGAAGCAGGGTGATGGCCATACAGCAAAAGCGGGGCAAGGAGGGTGGTTAGGATGTGTCGGCATGCTTTGTGAAGGGTCTTCCACATGGAGTAAGGGATGGTGTCTGGACCAGGGGCGGAGGACGGGGAGCACTTGGAGAGGGCAGCGGCGACCTCTTCCGCGGTGAGGATCGGGGCGTCGCTGAAGGTGGAGAAGCTGGCAGGCAGAGAGGGGGAGGGACGAGTTGGGAAGAAGTGAGTGAGAAGTGAGGAGTTGATGTCCGACGGAGTGACTGCGTCGGGGAAGGAAGGAAAGCGCGAGAGGGGGCGGCCCAGCGAGAATTTCTTGACTGTCCAAATGGAGCGTGGGGTCGCGCTGGCCAGGAGAGATCTCCAGTGAGAATTCTTAGCGTTTCGCATAAGTTAGAGGTTTTTTTTCCTTTTTTCTTTTTTTTTTTTTTCTTTTTTTATATCATGTATTCATTGTTAAGGTACAAGAACTCGCATGCAGCGCTAGCTATGGCGTAAAGAAAACCTTAATCCCAAAACCAAATAACAAAATAAAAACTGAAAACCCCTTCTCCAAACTGTGTCGAGTACTCGACACGGTACCAACTTACGGAATTCACAACCAGTAAAGTCAAGCCAAACAGAGGCCTAGTAGGAAAAATCATAACACATAAATATAAGCAAAATAAAACTATCAATTTTAAATCAAATTGGACGTAAAGGAGAAGACTCAAAAAAACCCCTAGCAGCTGGGGAAGAAGGAAAAACCATTGAAACCGAGGACGACAGGACATATGAGGCCATTGTGGGGGGAAAGTTCGTGCACGTCTCATTGATATAGGAACTGAGCCCTAGGAGGAGGTGAGCGGAGGACCAAAGTGGGGAATCAACCCCGACGGAGAGCACGCCTTGGAGGTGGTGGGCTCTAGGGATAGTTTTGGCTTCGCAGCGAAGGACGGCATGGCTGAAGGTCTCGTTCTGATCGCCACAGAGGGGACAGAGAGGGGAGAGATCAGGTTGGGACCAGGTGGGGTGGGCGGCCAGATAACTTTTCTGGGCCCGCATTTGGTGAATTCGGCCCGCCATGAACTTGCCTAAGCCCATGAACGGGTGCGGAGTAGTAGTAAGAGGAAAAGAATAATAAGCCGGCGGCAGGGCCATGTTCTTCCACGAGTCTGACATCATGGCCCGGGCCTTGCGCTGGAGAATGAGGTAGGACGCACGCATGAGGGGCTCTGGGGGGAGAGTAGGGAGGTCTGGTAGCAGGGCCGAGCCTAATAGGGGGAGAGGTGAGAGGTCCTCAATGAGGGGAAGGACGAGGTGAGCGAGAGCGTCAACCGGAAGATGAGTTCTGACTGGGGGCCTGCGTTCGGGGGTAGACCAGAGGAGGGGTCTGACGTTGGGGTCGAGGCCCACACAAAGAGCCCTTAGGTTCTCCGGGTACCGATCTGGAAGTGCCGAGGGGAAGGATGAGTGGAGGCGGGCAGCCGCCGGGTTGATGGTGGGGGGAGAGCAACAGAGGCGTAGGGCGGCCATACGGTGTTTATGGGCCAGGAGGACCGAGAGGGGGGGCAGCGCAGCATCCGCGGCTAGAATGGTGGTGGGGGTGGCTCTGAAACAGTTTGTGACCCATCTCTGGGCGTGATGCCAGTGGGTGTCCATTTTCTGGAGGAGTCCTTTGGGTGGGACGAAAAGGTCTGCCCCATACGAGACGATAGGGAAAATAAGTGAATATGCCAGCTTATGGCAGAGATGAGGGGAGACCCCGGAACCTGCCCCTGACATTCTCCTGACGGCTGCGAAGGCAGCTTGGGAGAGGGCAAGACGGCGGGAGAAATGAGCGGTGGACGAGATGTTGGGGAGAAACCAGTAGCCCAGCCAGCGGAGCTGGGTGGCGGGGAAGAAAACCTGACCATCTAGGGCGATAGGGGGGGGTTTAGGATCACTCGGGTGATCTCTCTGATGAGGGGTGCGCCAGTGTATAAGTTCCGTCTTGGGGATAGAAAAGCCAAACCTGACTGCCATGGCTCTGGCTTTCATGACCCCAAAGGTCCTCTGAAGCAGCCTGACGTTGGTACGGTAGGAGGAGGAAGAAACAGTAATGGAAAAATCATCAACATAGGACAAAATAACCCCTCTGGGAAGTGACACATGTAAACAAGAAACATAAATAACAAACAACAAAGGAGAAATCAGGGACCCTTGAGGAGTACCCACGGTAACGGAGGAAAGAATCTTGGGAGAGCCCTGAAATAACAAACAACATCTTCTGTCCGTTAAAAAGGAAAAAACCCAAGAAACCAAATAACGATTAACCATTTTTCTGCGGAGAAGGGAGCAAAGGATGGAAACATCAACGTTGTCGAAACCACCTTTGATATCGAGGAAAAGACAGGAAACTTTCTTACGGGACCTTTGCAGAGTGCGGACAGAGTCGACCATCGCAGTGCAGGCATCGAAGGAAGACAGGGTTGGGAGGGAGCCACATTGATTGGGGGATAATAGCCCTTGGAAGCGGGCCACAGCGGAGAGGCAGGATGCGACAATTCTCTCGAGGATCTTGGAGAGTGTTTCTAATAGGACGATAATGCGGAAGGAGGCCGGCGAGTCATAGGATGCCTTCCCAGGCTTGTCAAGAACCAAGCCGTGTGCTCGCTTGAGGGAGGCGGGGTGATGGCCATATAGTAGGAGCGGGGAAAGAAGGGTGGTTAGAATGTGGGGGCACGACTTGTGCAGGGCCTTCCACACGGAGTAGGGAATAGTATCAGGTCCAGGAGCGGACGATGGAGAGCACTTGGAGAGAGCAGCTGCCACCTCCCCCGGAGTGAGGGTCGGAGCGTCGCTGAAGGCGGAGAGGTTGGCAGGCAGAGAGGGGGAGGGACGAGTTGGAAAGAAATGAGCCAGGAGAGAGGAGTTGATGTCTGATGGCGTGACAGCGTCAGGAAACGACGGAAAGCGGGAGACCGGGCGGCCTAGGGAGAATGTTTTGACTGTCCATATGGAACGGGGGGTGGCTTCAGCTAGGAGGGACCTCGAGTGAGAGTTCTTAGCATTCTAGATTGCCTTGAAGTACCGATTCTTGGAGAGCTTTGCCGCAGCCCTGTCTTGTGGAAGGAGGGAGGCCCTGGCTTTGCGGGATGCGGAGTGGTATTCGCGACGGAGGATTGAGAGCAGTTGAGACCACCACGGTTTGGATCTGGATGAGGGGCGAGAGAGTGGAGTGTGGCTGACTAAGAGCAAGGTCACTGAGCGGAGGGCGCAGTCAAACCAAGCCTCAAGGGCGCAGCGGGGGGGGTTCACCGGAGGGGGAGGAAGGACAAGGGCATCAAGGAGGGGAGAGAGGGTCACCCAGTCTGTCAGCAGCCAGTTGGGGGCGGGGGGAGCAGGGTGCAGCTTGGGGTGCTGCAAAAAAATAGAAATAAGAACATGGTCAGAGCCGGAGGAGGGTAAAAGCGTGTCCCAACTTTGAACAAAAGGACGCAATAAAGAAGAGGAAAACGCAAAATCGATAACGGAATGTCTGGCGGAACCACCAAGGGGGAACCTCGTGAAGCCCCCCGGGGTGTTCAGGAGAGAAAAGCCCAGGTCAGAAGCTCTTTGAAAGAAAGGAACAGACAAAGCCAGCTCATGCTGGGAGTGGGAGCGAGAGGGATCGGCAAGGGGATGATGGAGGTTAAAATCTCCCACTACTAGGAGGGGAAGTGAGGAGGAAGGAAAGGCAACGAGGGGTGACACCGAAATGTCGCCCCTCCTCTTGCCAGGTAAATTGTACAGATTTAAAATACGAAAGGAAGGAAAGCCAACACCGAACAAGTCATTCGCAAACACGTCAAGTGAAAACACATCCGCCCTCTCCATAGAGCTGGGGAGGACTGAGACTTCTTTCTGAAAGGCCAATGAAACGTAAAAAGCAACCTTTGGTTTGGGGGATGAGGAAGAAGGAAAATAACTATCAAAACCTTGGAAGGCCGGAAGGCGACCTTTCCAAAAGGGGGGGTCTTGTAGGGCCACTATGGCCGGGTAGTTGGGAGAATCGGCAAAGGAATTAAACAAGGAAAGAAACACATTCCAGCTCCCTAGGCAGTTGTGCTGAACAAGATGAAGCGAGCGGAGGGGGGCCGGCCCCCTCAGGTTTTCAGGCGGGGTGTTGGACATCTACCGCCCCGAGGCCGAAGTGTCTCTAGGGGCAGGGGAGGGGCTGGGGTACACATCAGGGAGTGGACGGCCTGACCTTGAGGGAGGACGGTATGACAAGAAAAACCGCATTGGCTTGGGAGTGACGAGGGGGTCGGTCCCTGAGGGGATGGGCCTGGCTTGAGGGGTGCTGGGCACTGGGTCTTGAGGGGGGGGAGGGGCTGATTCTGAGGTGTCCATGGGATCGGAGACGTCAATTGGGACCACAGCGGCGGGGGTAGGGGGGTGGCGCTCCGGACAGTCTCTGTCCCTGGCGGAGTGAGGGCCATGGCGGTTTGGGCACTTGGCCGGCGAAGCTATGCAGCAGCCAAGGATGGGGCGAAGGTTGCCTTCTTTAGGGCAGGTGGGGTTGGAGCAGCGGTGATCGGCCTTGGAGTGAGGGCCGCCACAGAGCTGGCAGACGGTTCATTCCTTGCATAGAGGTTTTAGATGCCCAAACTTCCAGCAGTTAAAACACTGGCTTTGGGTGTTGGAGGAGTAGGCCCTTTTGACTTCACCATTGTCGCCAAAGAGGAGGATACGGGGGGGATCGGTCATGCGCCATGCCAAGTCCGCTGGGACATGGACGACGACTGAGAAGGCCTTTTTCCCGTTAGTTCTGGCTTCTCGGTCAGCATTCAGGAAACGGAAACGGGTGATAATCAGGTTTTTGGCGTTGTCAACACCGGCACGTAGTTGAGGGTGAAGTTCCTCATCTGTGTCAGGATGGGCGTCCATGGGGATCCCATGGATAGCAAACTGGACATCAGTGGGGGCGTAGCGGAAATGTTCCCAGGGATTGTCGTTGACTGGGAAAGACTGGTTGAGCCTTGCAGCGAAGGCTTCGAAAAAGGGAGCGTAGCAGGAAGCGGGGACGAGGGGATAAGCCACAGTGAGGGAGACGGCGCCTTTTGGGCTGACCGAGACCCTGTAGGACCTTGGGAGATCAGAGCCAGCCTCACGAAGAACAGAAGCAGCGATGTCCGGGAAGCGAACGCGAATGGAGGATTCCTGGGGGTGGGGACAATGGGTCGAGCGAGGGGCGAAAAACCTTCTAGCAGCGCTGGGGAGAGGAGCGGGACCCTTCGGGGAGGCATCCTGTGCGGCCGCCAGGACTTTGTTAGCAGAGGTGCTGTTGGGGGAATTCTTACCCTTTGCCTTGGATTTAGCCTTGTTGGCTCTAACCGCGGCATTAAACTCAGAGGTACCACCGTGAATGACCTGTGCGTATGATTTAGCTTGGGGAGGGCAGGGGGAGGGGGGGGGGCAGGCCTCGGGGAGGGAGCGCCGAGGAAGAGCCTGAGGGGACAGGATGAGCGAGAGGGGGGTGTGGGGGAGGTGCGCGAGCCCCTTTCTGTGGGGCCATAGCGGTAGGAGTGGCGGCCATCCTGTGTGATAGGTCCCGGATGGCATCCCGGACTTCACGGAGTTGCTCGTTAGAGGAAGAATTAGCCACCTGACACTGCAGGTCGTGGACTGATGATTGGAGCTCCTCCATCTGGCAGCCGAGTGAGCTAACCGCATGGAGGGAGGCACACAGCAGGGGGAGAAGGGAGCTTTCGCCAATCGAGAGGTTGTCACATTCCTGAGGGGTCAGAGAAGGCAGTTGCTCAGAGGTGAAGCTGATGAGGGAGCGGGTTCGCGAGAAAAAGCGAAGCCAGAAAGCGGGCTTCAGAGGAGATCTCAGAGGTAGAAGGGGTGACAGAGGAGGGCCCGGAATTGGGCTGGAAGAGCGAGATGGGGGGCCAAGGGGCTCCGTGGTTGGTTCGGGGGGGCGTGAAGCCCGACGTAAGTAGAAAAAGGGGTGAGGGTGGGGATCGTGCGTTAGAAACTGTGGTGTTGTAAAAGCTATGGTCAGGAAAATAGGGGGCGCGGAGCGTGTCTCATAAGTTAGAGGTTTTTTTTTTTTTTTTTTTTTTTTTTTT
>NESQ01000777.1:0-14229 GCA_003070745.1 Tuber borchii
CCTATTTTCCTGACCAAAGCTTTTACAACACCACAGTTTCTAGTACACGATCCCCACCCTCACACCTTCTACTAGTTCCCTTGGGCCTCATGCCCTCCTCTGTCTCGTCATGGACCATCTTGGCCCCCCTATCTCGCTTTTCCAGCCTCATGCTGGCCCTTCCTCCGTTACCCCCTCTACCTCTGAGAATTCCCTGGAGGCTCGGTTTTTGGCTTCTCTTTTCTCTCGTACCCGTTCTCTGATCAGCTTCACTAACGAGCAACTGCCCTCTCTAACCCCCCAGGAATGCAACAGCCTCTCGATTGGTGAAAGCTCCATTCTTCCTCTTCTGTGTGCCTCCCTCCACGCTGTCAACTCCCTCGGCTCCCAATTGGAGGAGCTCCGCTCCACGGTACACGACCTACAGTCTCAGGTCGCCAACTCATGCCCTAACGAACAACGCCGGGAAGTCCGGGATGCACTCCGCGACCTATCACACAGGATGGTCTCCCCCTCCGCCAGCGCGGCTAACCAAAAAGGGGGTCGCCCCCCCCCTCCCTCAGCTCCCCCTATCGTTCACTCTGGCCCCTCTGGCCCCACTGTCTCGATCCCCCACCCGAATGCTGCTCCTCCCCCCCCCATGCCCCTCCCCAGGCCAAGTCATACGCTCAGGTCATCCATGGTGGTACCTCTGAGTTTAACGCTGCGGTTAGAGCCAATAAGGCTAAGACCAAAGCTAAAGGAAGGAACTCCCCTTCTGCCTCCTCTGCTAACAAAGTCGCGGCTGCCACGCAGGACGCCTCCCCCAAGGGTCCTGCCCCCCTTCCCAGCGCTGCAAGAACGTTTTTCGCCCCCCGCTCAACTCATTGCCCCCACCCTCAGGAATCCTCCATTCGCGTTCGTTTTCCCGACATCGCTGCCTCAGTCCTACGGAAAGCCGGCTCTGAACTTCCAAGGTCATTCAGGGTCTAGGTTAGCCCAAAGAGCGCTGTTTCACTGACTGTGGCTGACCCTCTGGTCCCCGCCTCCTGCTATGCTCCCTTCTTCAACGCTTTCGCCGCAAGGCTTAATCAAGCTTTCCCAGTCAATGATAACCCCTGGGAACATTTTTGCTACGCCCCTACCGATGTTCAGTTCGCCATTTATAGCCTGCCCATGGACGCCCACCCTGACACAGACGAGGAACTCCACCCCCTGCTGCTCGCTGGCGTCGATAACGCCAAAAACCTCATTATAACCCGCTCCCATTTTCTTAACGCTAACCGCGAAGCGAGAACCAACGGGAAGAAAGCCTTCTTGGTGGTTGTCCATGTACCGGCGGACCTGGCATGGCGCATGGCCGACCCTCCATGCATCCTACTCTTTGGCGACAACCGCGAGGTCAAGAGAGCCTACTCCTCTAACGCTCAGAGCCAGTATTTCAATTGCTGGAAGTTTGGGCATCTGAAGCCCCTCTGCAAAGAATCAACCATCTGCCAGCTTTGCGGTGGCCCTCATTTCAAAGCCGATCACCGCTGCTCCAACCCCACTTGCCCTAAGGAAGGTAACCTGCGCCCCGTTCTCGGCTGCTGTCTGGCCTCCCCGGCCAGATGCCCTAACTGCCACGGCCCCCACTCCACCAGGGACAGAGACTGCCCTGAGTGCCCGCTTGCCCCCATCACTCCTCCCGTGGGCCGTTCAATCGACTCCGACGCCATGGACACTTCTGAGACTGCCCTACCAGCTCCCCCCCAGGATCCGGTACTAACTACCCCGGAATGACGCCCAATCCCATCTGGACCTGACCCCCTCGTTACCCCAAGACCGATGCCCTCCTTTTCGAACTACCGCCCTCCCTCAAGGTCTGGTCGTCCACTCCCCCATGTGGACCCCAGCCCCTCCCCAGCGCCTAAAGACACCTCAGCCTCGTGCTGGTAAATGTCTAACACCCCTTCCGAGAACCCGAGGGGGCCGGCCCCCCTCAGCTCGCTCCATCTTGTTCAGCACAACTGCTTAGGGAGCTGGAATGTGTTTCTTTCGTTGTTTAATTCTTTTTGTGAATGCCCCAATTACCCGGCTATTGTCGCCCTTCAGGATCCCCCCTTTTGGAGGGGTCGTCTCCCTGCTTTTAGTGGTTTTGAAAGTTTTTTTCCCTTGTCTCAGGCCCCCAAACCCAAGGTTGCTTTTTACGTTTCAATGGCTTTTCAGAAAGAAGTTTCAGTCCTTCCCGTCTCTATGGGGAGGTCTGATGTGTTCGCACTTGATGTGTTCGCTAATGACTTGTTTGGTGTTGGTTTTCCTTCCTTTCGCATCTTGAATCTTTATAATCTCCCAAGCAAAAGGCGAGGGGAGGTCTTAGTGCCGCCCCTAGTAGCCTTTCCTATTTCAGTACATCCTCTTCTTGTGGTTGGAGATTTTAACATGCATCATCCCCTTGCAGATCCTTCTCTTTGCCACTCCTCGCATGAGTTGGCTTTGTCTTTTCCTTTCTTTCAAAGGGCTTCTGAGTTGGGTTTTTCCCTTTTGAATAATCTGGGTGTCTTTACAAGGTTTCCTCTTGGTGGCACCGCCAGGCCGTCCGTTATTGATTTTGCTTTTTCATCGGCTGCTTTACATCCATTTTTTCGGGGTTGGGATACGTCCCTCCCCTCTACTGGCTCAGATCACGTTCCCATCTCTATTCATCTCCAGCACCCAATATCACATCCTCCCCCTCCTGCCCCCAACTGGCTAATGACAGATTGGTCGGCTCTTTACCCCCTTCTGGTTGACCTTGTCCTCCCTCCCGCTCCCGTGAACCCCCCCCTCAGTGCCCTAGAAGCTTGGTTCGACTGTGCTCTTCGCTCGGTGACCTCCCTTCTGATCTGTCATACTCCGCTCTCCCGTCCCTCTAGCAGGGCCAAGCCTTGGTGGACCCCTCTATTGTCGCTCTTCCGACGGGAATACCACTCCGCATCCCGCAGAGCCAGAACCTCCCTCTCCCCTCAGGATAGGATCGTGGCCAAGCTCTCCAAAAATGGATACTTCAAGGCCATCAGGTCAGCTAAAAGCCCCCACTGGAAGTCACTGTTGGCCGATGCCACTCCACGCTCCATCTGGACTGTCAAAAAGTTTTCACTAGGCCGTCCCGTTTCTCGCTTCCCGACTTTCCCCGAAGCCATCACGCCAATGGACATCAAGACCTCTCTCTTGACTCATTTCTTCCCAGATCGGCCTGCTCCCCCCCTCCCGGCTCGGCTCTGCTCCTATGATGACACCCCCAGCCTTACTGCTGAAGAGATAACCTCCGCTCTCTCAAAGTGCTCCCCGTCCTTCGCACCTGGACCTGACACCATTCCTTACTCCGTATGGAAGGCCCTCCATAAGACCTGTCCTCACATCCTAACCTCCCTCCTCACCCCGCTTCTGGTATACGGGCATCACCCCGCCTCCCTCAAACGCGCTCATGGTGTGGTACTGGATAAGCCCGGGAAGATCTCCTATGACTCCCCGGCGTCTTTCCGGATCATAGTCCTCCTGGAAACTGTTTCCAAAATCCTCGAGAGAATCGTCGCTTCCCGTCTCTCCGCTGTCGCCCGCTTCCAGGGGCTCCTGTCCCCCAATCAGTGCAGCTCACTCCCGAATCTTTCCTCCTTTGACGCCTGTACTGCCCTGGTTGACTCCTTGCCCACACTTTAAAGGTCACGCAGGAAAGTCTCCTCCTTATTCTTAGATATTAAAGGCGGTTTTGACAATGTCGACGCCTCCATTCTTTGTTCCTTGCTTCGTAGGAATAAGGTTAATCGTTATTTGATTTCTTGGGTTTTTTCCTTTTTGACTGACAGAAGGTGCTATTTGTTGTTTCAAGGGTCTCCTAAGGTTTTTTCTTCCGTTACAGTAGGGACCCCTCAAGGGTTCCCTATTTCTCCTTTATTGTTTGTTATTTATGTTTCTTGTTTACATGTTTTTATCCCGAAGGGGATAATTTTGTCTTATGTGGATGATTTTTCTTTAACGGTTGCTTCTCCTTCTTATCGCACCAATGTCAGACTGCTGCAGAAGACCTTCGGGGTCATGAAGGCCAAAGCTATGACAGTCAAGGTTGGCTTTTCCATCCCTAAAACGGAGCTAATCCATTGGCGGACCCCCTTTCAAAGGGATCTGCTAGATGATCCGAGACCCCCTCCTATTGCTCTGGACGGTCAGGTTTTCTTTCCCGTCAGCCAGCTCCGCTGGCTTGGCTACTGGTTTCTCCCAAACATCGCATCCACCGCCCACTTCTCCCGTCGCCTTGCCCTGTCCCAGGCCGCATTTTCCGCGGTCAAAAGATTGTCGGGCCCTGGCTCTGGGGTCTCCCCACATCTGTGCCACAAACTGGCCTACTCGCTTATCTTCCCGATCCTGTCATATGGGGCAGACCTGTTCGTCCCCACCAAAGGGCTCCTTCACAGAATGGATATCCACTGGCATCACGTTCAACGATGGGTCACCAACTGCTTCAGGTCCACTCCTGTCACCATCCTGGCAGCAGAAGCTACCCTCCCACCCCTCTCAGTGCTCCTGGACCACAAGCGGCGCATGGCGGCCCTGCGCCTCGGCTGCTCCCCTACCACCATCAATCTAGCGGCAGCGCGCCTCCATTATTCCTTCCCTTCTGCCCTGCCTGATCGGGAGAAAGAAAACCTAAGGGCCCTCTGTGTTGGCCTGGATCCGAATGTGAGACCTTTGCTCTGGTCTACCCCCCGTCCAAGACGCGCTGTCAGGACCCACCTGCCAGTCGACTCCCTCGCGCACCTTGTCCTCCCCCTCATTGAGGGTTCCCTTCCCCTCCCCTTGCTAGGGTCTTCCCTACTCCCAGATCTGCCTGACCTCCCACCAGAGACCCTCATGGGGGCCTCCTACCGCATCCTCCAATGTAGGGCCCAGACCATGATGTTAGACTCATGGAAGACGTCTGCCGCTCCGCCGTCGTACTACAGACATCCTCTCTCGATCACACCGCACCCCTTCATGGGCCTTGGCAAGTTCATGGCCGGTCGAATCTATCAGATGCGGGCCCAGAAGAGTTATCTGGCCGCCTACCCCTCCTGGTCCTAGCCTGATCCCTCTCCCCTCTGCCCCCTCTGTGGCGAGGAAGAAGAGACTTTCAGCCACGCTGTCTTCCGATGCGAGGCCAAAACCCACCAGAGAGCCCACCACCTCCAAGGTGTGCTCTCCGTCGGGGCCGACGCCCCACTTTGGACCTCTGCTCAGCTCCTTCTCGGTCTTGCTTCTTACGTCAATGAGACATGCACCAATTTCCCACCCACCATGGCTGCCTTCGAGGTTTCGTCACCTGTGTCAATGGTTTTTCCTTCTTCCCCTCCGGCTAGGGGCCTTTTTGATTCGTCCCCTTTACGTCTTACTTGATACGAAGTGTGTTTTATATATTTCTCTTATGTGTTATGGCTTTTCTTGCTAGGCTTATGATGGTTTGATTTTTCTGTTGCTGTTGAAATCTGTATGTTGGTATTGTGTCGAGTACTTGACACAGTTTGGAGGTGATAGTTTTGAGATTTTACTTTGTTGTTTTGCGTTGGGATTAAGGTTTTCTTTACGCCATAGCTAGCGCTGCATGTGAGTTCTTGTACCTTAACAATGAATACATGATTTAAAAAAAAAAAAAGTATACTATACAACACATGTCGATGTATCGTAGTAGCACCCTGTTGATCCATTGTTGAAATGCGGCTGGCGCATTGCATAGTCCGAATGGTACCACCATATATTCATAAGTTCCTAGCTTGCTGCTGAAAGTGGTCTTGTGTTCATCTCCTTCTCGGATTCTAATGTTGTGGTAGGCGTCCTTAATATCTAGTTTCGTGAAGTACTTGGCCATGCTTAGCCGATCTAGTGCTTCACCTATCAGTGGTAATGGATATTGGTCCTTTTTCGTGACTTCATTAAGTCCTTGATAGTTCACATAAAGTCTCAGGCTCCCATCCTTTTTCTTGACGAACATGATTGGTGATGCCCTTTCGGCCTTCACCTCTCTTATCCATCCTCTTGCTTCATTTTGCTTGATGTATTTGTGCAGTTCTTGGATCTCATCATAACTCAGTGGATAATTTTTCTTGTCCGGTACTTCCTTTCCTGGTTCTAGGTCGATACCTAGGTCAATTCCTTTTCGATGGGGCGGTAATATTGTTTTTTCTCCTTTCTCGAACACATCGAGATAGTCGTGATACTCCCTTGGTATCATTTCTTGAAGGGTCTGTCTTTCTTCTTCCTTCTTTTTTTTTTTCTCCTTGATTGCTAGTTCGGTGCTGATGTTGATCTTTTCCAGGTAGATCTCATCATGGATTGGGTCCCATCTTAGGATGCCCATTATGTCTCCTCTTCAGTAGAAGCTTCCGAATGCTTTTGCTGATATTTCGCTGATGCTGATCGGTTTTTTATCTTTTTCGGATTTGCTTGTGCTTCCGAATCCTCTCATTCCTCGATCTGTCTTTTTCAGTTCCTGTACTTCTTGTAGTTCTTCCGTATTGATCTTTTCGATGATCAATTGTGCGATCCGATTGCCTTGTTCCACCTGGAATTGGTCGGTACCCTGACTAACTAGGACCACTTTTATTTCCCCGGTATAGTCCGTGTCTATTACCCCCGTGTTAGTTGTGAGTCTGTATTTGACTACTAAACCACTCCGTGGAGCGATGCGCCCGTAGGTATTCTGAGGTAGCCCGATGGCTATTCCGGTTCCGACCGTCTTTTGTTCTCCCGCAAGTATACAGACTCGCTCATTGGCATACAGGTCGTGTCCTGCTGCCTCCTTCGATCCTTTCGTAGGCATTCTAGCCTGAGGAGATAATTTTTGAACTTGGGTTCCTTCATTCCTTTTCACCTGTACTTCTGAGTATTTGGTGAGGAGGTTTTCTTCCAGAGCTTCATCTTCCAATACCGCATATGCAACTGGCGAACTGTGGAGACACCATGTCGTACATCTTTCGCTGGTGAATGTAATCTTCTTTTGATCCCAATCAATCGTGGGATTATGCGTTCGTAACCATGGCATCCCTAGGATTACCTCGTGGTTCTGGAGATTTGCCACTTGGAAAGTCGCCAATTCCCTATAGCTGTTGATGTCTATAGGTACTTTCGCCAAATGGGTAACTGGCCCCATAGCGCTTGGTTTTCCATCTGCGAGGTAAATCTCTCTTCTTTTCTTGGCCTTTGTTTTCGTAATTCCATGTTTAGTGCATATTCCTTCATCAATGAAATCTTCAGTGGCCCCTGAATCTATCATCGCGTTTATCGTAACTGATTCCTGCTTTCCGTGTAGTTGTATCTTGATCATAATGTGATCGTTTTCTCGTTCAAGTGATTCTGTGTAGTTGAGTGCCGCGTAGTAGTTTTCCATGATGATGGGTTTTCGTTCTGGTCTGTCCCTAGTACCATCCTTTACTGTGGACTTTCGTCGTTTCCCGACTGTTCAGTGTCTTCCTTGACTTCAATTTCCTTGATGCTTGGTTTTGCCGCCCAAGGTCCCACCCTTCTCGGGAATTGTCCTTGTTTGGGTGTCATGGTATAGTTCCTCCCGTCTCTTGTTCTGTCGCAATTTCGTACTTGGTGTCCTGCCCCTGCGCATTTGAGGCATAATTTTTCCCTTATTCTTCTTTTGAATTCCTCCGGATGTAACCTTGGCTTTCGTCTTATTGCATCTAAGTCCATTGGATCTCCTTCTGGGGTCGCACTACTAGTTGGCCTGAATGTTCCGTTCAGGTTTCGTGGAGCCCCAGTAGCCCTTTCCGTGGTGCCCTTCTTTTGTATGTGTTTGACCGTAGCCAGTTTGGTTTCCTTCTTGATTGCCCATTTGGCCAGTGTTTCCGTGCTGACGAAATCGCCACTCTCCGTTCCCCATGCTTCTTGGAATGTTGTGTTCATGCCTGCGAGTAGGCATTCCCCTGCTGTATGGTCGTCTAAGTCCGCTTCTGTGGCTGCGAGTCGGAATTCGTTCCAGTATTCCGTCATGGTTCTGTTTCCTTGTCGTAGTTTTTGTATCTTGAGTCTTGCTTCTCCCATAGCGTCGATAGCTCCGAATTGATCCCTGACTTCTTCCACGAACGCTTCCCACGTTTCCCATTCATGAGAAAGTCGTCCTTCTGCATATGGTGTTATCCATGCTCCTGCATCTCCCCTTAACAGGCTCGAGGTGTATAATATTCTGTAAGCATGGTGGCTTTCAGTCCATCCCACCGCTATGAAGTAGACTTTAAGCTATGCCAGCCATCCTCGGAGTTTGGTTCGTTCTCCGGTGAACGTCTCTGGTTCCTTAATTTTTGGTCTTCGGTTGCCTCCTGTGAGGTTTGCTATTATTTGCTGGAGTTGTTTCGCATTGAGTTCAGGTACCTGGGTACCGGTATTCTCTGTGCCCGTTGTTCCGCCTTCCGCGGTGTCCACTGCTCCCATTGCTAGTGACATTGTATTTCGTCGGGTTCCGCCTGGTAGGGTAGTTGCTTCTGACCCGGCTGGTGATGCTGGTTCCAGTGTATCAGGGCTCGTCGATTCTCCAGGTATCTGGTCGAGTGCTTCTCCTAGTGTAGTGGTATCGAATACTGCTACTTCAATGTCGTCCTCTTGTGGTAATTCCGTTTTATCTGTTTCTGGTTAAGTGCTGCGTATGGTAGACGCAATCAAATGTTACAATCCCCTTTCCCATGGCGATACTTGCAGCAGGTAACCCTTCTCGTGATAGTGGTCGCACTATCCTGAGTACGAACAACGACAGGTGAGTATACAGACTCCTGTCTTGTTCGATATATCGCTAAGCTCATGAGAGACACTATGTCCTAAGCCCGATGTAGTAGAGATAAAGTATATTGTAGAAAATTAACTTAGATGAGTGCGTGAAGAACTCTAAACCAAGAGGCCATAAGGGCTCTCTTTTATAACTGTTCTTCCCGCAACTCATGACTCATCCTTCGCATCATGCACCGCTATGACTCATAAGTGAGTCATAGTGTGAAATCCATCAGCTAACTCGTACGAGTCACTACGCAATAACCACTAACCAATCAAAACACAATAAACCTATCATGCGCGCAACTTGGGTCACATGCGTGAAACCCATGACTCATAACTATGAGTCATGTACGAAAGTCATAATCATATGACCACAATCGTGAGTCATGTCAAAAACAATAAACCAATCATAACAAAGGAATGACAGGCTATCGCGGAATCATGTGAAATACTAAACCCTATGACTCATAAGTATAAGTCATGTGAAAACCTCTCCTGCTAGTCACCGTTTGTGATATAGAGCTGGGAAATGGTTTCCACGGTTGGTGTGAAACCCATTGGTTCTTGAGTTACTGAACGGACTTGCCATTTGTACTGTTTGTCGTGTACTTCGTCTCGAATCGGACACGATAGATACGCTTGAATATTCATTTCATGAATTTTGAAGCTATCAAGTCTAGAATAAAATCGTAGTATTTGTTGGCTTGTATCATTTTTATTTGACCGCTGATAGCCCTCCT
This sequence comes from Tuber borchii, assembly GCA_003070745.1. Taxonomy (NCBI): domain Eukaryota; kingdom Fungi; phylum Ascomycota; class Pezizomycetes; order Pezizales; family Tuberaceae; genus Tuber; species Tuber borchii. The sequence goes on from NESQ01000777.1 coordinate 9,456, forward strand.
TGATCATCGTTTTGTAACTTGTTTGACCCGACTCGGTAGAATACATTTGAATGTTCCCAAAGTGCCGTATAAGGTCCCCCAAGTGACTCAACAGATGTATCTTAACAAAGTTAAAGTCTACATCCTCATCATATATATCTACAACAATTCCATCTAAATCGCGACATTACTCGTGCGCAATGCGACGTCTTTTGGCAAATGTAGTCCCCAAAAGGCGGTGTTGATTAAGTACTTCACTATGCTCACCTCGAATTCTGGCTGTGACCTCTCTCACTTTCCTGACAGTGGACTAATCCTTTCGGTACTCCTTAAAAACAACTTTGTGATCATGAAAGGCCTTAAGGAACTGTTCGAGTTATTGAATCGTCTCATCGGTATGGCTTGTATATTGTGACATTAGAGTAAAGTCGACAATCAACCAGACACAGGTTAGAGCTTTGGTGAATATGGGACATTCTGCGGCAATCGGACGACGTAGGGAGGCTGCAAAACATGGTAGTATCACTATAACCAGATTCTTCATCTTGTTTCCGGTCCACTGAGAGATCCGACTGTACTCCTTGTTCGGCGCGGAATAGCCAGGATAAACATGTAAACTCTTCCAGATTGCATCGAATGATTGTAGCCTTTTGTATTTCTTTAGAAATCCGACAACCCATTTCATAAGGTGTGTTTCGAATATTCTCAGGTACACGACATGGAGAATATCAGGTTTGGGCAGGTCGGATTGCTGAACTTTCGGAAGCCCCCAAAAGACGCTAGGAAGCAATTTGAAACCAAATTCTGTTAGTTGTTGCTTGGCCTGCTGGTCGTTTTCACAGTATTTGTTGAAGAGATGTTGGGATTTCCTATAATCTCGTCTGGCAGCAGAACGTCTCAAATGGGACCCTGGCTGTTCCGGTCGAATGTCACAGACAGCGCACTGATTTTGTTGAATACCGTGCAATGTTACATTTTCCAAGTGATCCGCAATCCACGCCGAGAGGCATAAGAAACACAATCGGACCTTTCCATCGGCGCATTCAACCTCAAGTCCGGAGTTCCCTAGTGCAACAATTGGCGCAAAGATCGCTTCCATCAAATCACAAAGAATCTCATTGTTGACCTGCCTTTGCCATGCATCTCTTGCTGCTACACCCAGCATCTTTGGGGGGACGGGCAAAAGCGCCCAAAGGACGGTTGCATGTTTCAAGGGTATATTCCGTCTACTCGATAGGATATGTTCAATTGTCATGTAGATTGGCCAGGCTTTCTTATCTCCCAAGAAATTGGTCAAACAAGTAACGTCTGAGGAACATATGATTAGTACGAGTGTTGCTCTATCCGGTAATTCATTCTTTGCTGGCTGTTAATTTTGTGTTATAGAAAACGGTATGGAAGCGCCGTAGAACGTCGTATTTGAACCTACCTGTGTCTCCCACCACCAATCAGCTCTATGCATCTCCGAATAAACTCTCTGAGGTGGTTCTTCCCTATTCCATTCCTTCACAGGGGCGTAAACTAAATCTTGAGCAAAACATCTTTGACCAAGTAAATAGTTAGCACAATCAATAGAATTGCGGAAAATGAATTTCTGTGTTACGGAAGCTTCGTCTGGTCCTTCCTCGTCCGAAATTTCCTACTTTCATTTAGAATAGGACGTTGTAGGGTCCATTTAATTACAGCTTCGCTAAACGATACAAACCCCTCTTTCCAACTCTTCTTTCCCATACCTGATTCCAACTGATCAACGGCATCAAGGAGCTGATAACCAGCATTAATATTACTACCCTCAGGCGCCAAGTCCTTCTTGAAATATCTATTCATGTCATCCTTTGGTACCTTTGCTTCAATAAACCACCGAGCAAGCTCAAAGTCCTTCTTGCGTCTGAATGATGACCACATCTCATCTTCAGATCTTTCAGGGTGTACAACGTCCCGTAGTGACCTTCCCGCAATGGGGTGCGTTGTCATTATCGGTAGTCCAAACAATGGTGTACTTTCCTCAGTTTTCGAATCATTAAGACTTTCCAGGTCCGAATCGGCAGCGTTTACGTAGAGATCGAACTCATTTGCTTCAATATTCGTTTCAGCGGTACTAGATTCTTCCCCGAGTAGCTTGGAGGTTAGGTCAGAGTCGGCAGGCTGCGGGATTCACGCGTGCTGTTCTTTATCGCAAATAGGCGGTACAAAGTCAAAATGAGCTGTTTCCATATGCTTCTGGTACCATGTACTTGACTTGTATTTTCTTCTGCAGTAGGGGCATTGAGATTCTTGTACCATTCTACAAGAAATGAGATTTGATACACAGCACAAAAGAGGTGCGAAAACCAAGTTTGCTTTTCGAGACTGATCTCACTGTGCTTGAACGCATATGGTAATTGAATAACTACTTCTTGACCGGAACTGTGCTATAGATAGATGTTATTGTATGGAAAAAGGTACTAATAGGACGAAATTCGTCGTCACACCGTCTGTTCAGTAAATTCGAGATATTTCAATGGATAGAAAAAATATGAGAACTTGAAATACTTTCAAGGTGTGATGTGTGGCCTGTTTGTAATTCAAAGGCCAACTGTTCAGGTCGGTCTCACCTTACCCTGAGTAGGATTGTACTAGTACTCGTACTTGAATGACGTTCTGCAGCTGTTACGGGGTAACTAACTCAAAGGAATAGAGAAAGCTAGGCCGGATCGTATTCGAGGTAACGGAGGGAAGTCAGGAAGGCTTGGGAGATAATGGTTCGATAAAGGTAAAGTAATAAAGTAGAAGTTCTCGAATCTTTTAAATTTGATAACTTGTTATATTGTTAAGGTCTCTTCTCCGTTGCTTGATGTTCTCAAACTCCGGGGAATAGCCCTTACTACTTATACTAAATTCTCGCTACTTCTAGATTCCTAACAATCATGTATCTTTCTAAAATTTCAGCTTCGTCAAAGGAAGTGCGAACACTCGTTGACCCTGAATAATTGCCCCACTCGAACTCAGAGAACTCCCGATATCTATTTCATCTGAGGGTGTCTCCACTCCACCAGTAGATAGTCTTCGATCTCTTCGTCCTAATAGACTAAGTTCATATATGTGGTCGCAATGCCAACATACCAATAGTCTTTTATCGTGAACTATCGAGTGATCAGTTCGAATAGTCAGATAATAATACATAATGCATAATATGCATATGCACCAGAAATAAAGTATTCTCACTTTATCTTTCCAATCAGAAATCATCTTCATGGAACGTGAGTCCTCCCGGTATCCCGAGTAGTCAACACATATGCCTCCAGTTGCTCCTACCGCGGTGAGCTGAGGTTGGACATATGCTCCTCCATTACGGTGGCGCAGCCTCTACTAATAATACTGGCGAGCTAATCTCATGTGCGTAACACTAGCTCCCTCTTCAAAAGGTTTTGTCCCCAAAATCCTTTTTGACATATAATATATAAGTGGCGATAATCCTTAAATATTAAATCCTTTTAGTACTCTACAAGGTAGGGTAAAAAACCTTCCGCGTTTGCTTGGCCACGGCAGGAAAACCTTTCCGAGTAATACTACTTAGCCCAATGATGGCATCTCCGGGTTTTCTCTGTGAAACATATCTACCAATTCCTTCACATTTCCCAAATGCTCAGGTGGTTCCCAAGTATTCTCATCTTCTGAACACACTTTCCACTTAACGAAATACCTTATTTCGTGGAATGTTTGGGGTCTTCCTCTAACCCGTCTTTCATAAAGATTATTTCACTCTTAACAATTTTTTCCACCTCCCATTCAAGATCTCCATCGATTTCTTCGGCTTGCATCGGTGGTTGTTCTCGAGCCAGTCGAATGGAAGTTCGGTAGGGTTCGAGTAACGATACATGAAATACCGGATGGATTTTCCAACGGTCCGATAGTTCGATTTTATAGGCAAGGTTTCCTCGTTGTTTTAGAATTTTAAAAGGGCCGTAGAGTTTAGGGGCTAATTTCTTCGAAGGGCGTTTTGTGCGAATATTTTTTGCGTTGAGCATCACCAGGTCTCCAATTTTAAAATCTGGTTGTTGCTTAGCCTTTCGATTATGATAACGTCCCATGGCTTCCTTTGTCTTTTCGAGGGATTCTCTTGCTTGTTGATGTATCGTTTGCATCCAGTGAGCTTACATGTTAGCTCCTGGATTCCGGGCTTCTCGTTCTTTTAACCATTCAGTCTGAGGATGATACCCGTAGTTTGCGAAAAAGGGGGTCATTTTGTGTGCAGTGGTGGTCGAGTTGTTGTAAGCAAACTCGGGAGGGGTACAAGGTGGTACCAATCATCCTGATCGTAGTTGATGAATATTCGAAGGTAGCCTCCTAGTATTTGGTTGACTCGTTCTGTCTGTCCATCAGTCTGAGGGTGGTACGCCATTTAAATCTTTCGTTTAATGTTGAGTTTTGTGCATAATGATTCCCAAAATTCGCCAGCAAACTTCGCGTCCATATCTGAGATAATTTCTGATGGTAGCCCGTGGTGTTTCCATACTTCTTTAAGGAATTCTTCTGCCACATCTCGTGCAGATGCTTTCTCTTCTAATCCGAAAAAATGTGCCATTTTCGTCAACCGGTCTACTACGACCATGATTTGACTATATCCAGCCGAATTTGGTAGTTGTGTAATAAAATCTACCGAAGTCGAAGCCCAAGCTGCAAAGGGTACTTGTAAGGGTTGATGTAAACTGAATCGTGCATGTCTTGGAGACTTGGCTTGTTGGCAAGTGGTGCAGGATCGTACGTAGTCATTAATCCAGTTGGTGAGTCCTTTCCAGTAGAAGTCTCGCGTAAT
>NESQ01000778.1:0-14169 GCA_003070745.1 Tuber borchii
CGCCTTCCTCAATAGCGTCATGTACTGACACCTCACACCCGGGAGGGATCCCCGGGGAAGAGCCACCATTGGGACATCTTGTCCTGCATATCGGCTCATATACGCCGGCCCCTGCCTCACTCGAGGCGCGAAATCAGTTCCCGGGAGTGGGTCTGGAACCTAACAACCCTACGATTATTGCTTAGAATTCTCCTCTGCCAGCCGTTGTGGGACCTAGGAAAGGCCCTTCTGCGCCTTGCATGGCGCTCCACATCGTCCTCCTCATCAGAGTCAGATTCTGGTTCAGTGTAGAACTCGGCGATGTCGAATTGGCCGGGGAAGAGATAGTTCCAGCTGTGTCCAACAAGAGGTGTATTGGGACGAACAGGGTCCCCACTATCAGGAGGGGCAACAGCTGCTCGGTGGAGGAAGCAGGCGACAGTAAGGGTGGAACACAGGAAGAGACGAAGCCACGCATTGACCTGATCGTTGTCGATCAATTCGATCTGGTCAGCGCCATCGGGAGTGATATTCAGGTCTTGAATGTTACGGAGAATTCCTATGAACTGCCGGGGGTGCTCGCCGTCCTCTACGTACCGACAGGCAGCTTCGCCGAGCTCCTGTAAAGTGTAGTGCCTGAGAACCGCAAGCCAACTCTTGTTTGGCATAGTGTTATTACCACGGTTTGTCCATGGGAGCTGGCGAGCCTGCCCAGACTCGGCACCTGTGGTCGAAATGAATATTATTCGTACCGGTTTCTCCTCGTGAACGGTCAGTTGGGGACGAGCAATGGGTCTTTCAACTCTCGTTCCGGATCCAGATGCAACGCCAGCGCCCCCATCTCCCCCTCTTCCTCGGCATCGGAATTAAGTCTGGTATTCCTACGAAACTCAGCTGCCTTCTTCAGGACGTCCATGATGAGAGCATCCAGAGCAACGTGGAAGCCCCGATGTTGGCCCTTCCGGGGGGAGTTGAATTTGGCTCAGAAGCCTCTGAGAGCAATGTGTGCGACGGTCTCCGTCCTAACTTCGTTCCATAAAGTGTCACCGGCCTGCGTGCGAGAGGTGATATTCCTCTCGTTGCACTTCTGGAGAATGTATGTGCGAACGGCGCGGTATCTCCTCCCTTCCACGGTTCGTCCCTCACCAGTGAGGTTGAGCTCAGTCTGGAAGATGGCAGTGGTGACACGACCACGACCACGAATTGGACGCATACTATTAACCAATTAGATTCTCTGTAAAAAAGACTAAATGGGATGCGCAGAAGACTAACCTGAATTAGGCGAGGATGTTCTTGGCGTGCAGAAGAAGACGGGAAATCCCAAAGAAATCTAGCAAATAGCGATCAGTAATCATTCCATCTTGGGAAAGGTGCAAATGAGACAAACAGAAGACTAACTATAGGGGGGGATAGCAAGCGAAAACGGGGAGCCGCTAGTGTATCTAGAGAATAGTGGTCAGCTATCGTTTCACATTTAGGCTTTACAAGAGCTCGTACGAGCCGTGTACAAGTTTATTCAAGAACTTAGGCAGGGTTTCAACGTGCCCCAGAAGGAAGTGAGAAAGACCAGGCCTTGGGTTGGTATCTCTAGGAGACCGAGGAAGGAAGGAAAGGGACGAATTGTGGCACAAACTTACTTTAGGAGGTAGAAGCGATCGAAAAGCTTCGCTTCAAGTAAAAGTAAATTACTGGTATTCTATGGATATCAATCAGTATAGCCTACGAAAGGCCTGAGAACGGCTCATTTCGGACGTTATCAAACGCGGACGAGACTTACCGGTATAGTTGGTGTGAAATGTGAGTGAGACTGTATGATCGCGGAAAACAGTTCTCGTTTATATATACTGTATCGTTCTGAAGGGAAAAGTTGCTTTTGAAGGACTAAGAAGTACGATGAGGAGCTGTAGATTGATTAGAAGATAATGAAGGAGTGGAGAAGGAAAATCCCGGGGTAGTGAGGGGTTTATATAAGGAAGAGCGTACTATTCAAGCTGTTTGTTGTAGTATCAAGAGTTCTTACAACCCAGACCAGTTTGAAAGAGACTGTTAAACGTTCCAACTTGAACTTAGAATGTCCTTCTGTGCCTGTACAAAAAAGTACAGATGTACAGTTGTCGTGAGGCAAACATGTAACAAGGTAAGCTTGTACACTTCAAAAGGTGGGTTGAACAAACATGAACAAGCTTTTCAAGAGTGCTTTAAGGTACAATGATGTAATAGGCAGGCTTGTGACTACCCCTCCTTTCTTGATGTGGGTTCAGATAAGGAATATTAGGGTATAGTAGATGAGCGCTTGCCATTAGGTTTGGCCCTCTCAAAGTCTGCAATACACCTAATAAAGCACACCTGAGGTTTGGGGTATAATTCGTGTTGCTTATCATTTTTTAAACAGTAATCGTAGATATGTGTTAAGTAAGGTCTTCTCGAGATTTGTAGGAGTCTGTCGTGGCCCTTGGCTGTCGTTCATGTTAATGCCCGCAGGACCTCTAACACCCTACCTGGATTTAGTCTGAAAGCTAATGTGAAAAGGGAGTTTTGAGCCGCAGAACGTCATTCAAGTACGAGTACTAGTACAATCCTGCTCAGGGGAAGGTGAGACCGACCCGAACAGTTTGGCCTTTGAATTACAAACAGGCCACACAACACACCTTGAAAGTTTTTCAAGTTTTCATATGTTTTCTATCCCTTCAAATATCTCGAATTTACTGAACAGACGGTGTGATAACGAATTTCGTCCTATTTGCAACTTTTTGCGTACAATAACATCTCTCTATAGCACAGTTCCGGTCAAGAACTAGTTATTCAATTACCACACGCGTTCAAGCACAGTGAGATCAGTCTCGAAAAGTAAGTTTGATTTTCGCATCTCTTTTGTGCTGTGTATCAAATCTAATTTCTTGTAGAATGGTACAAGAGTCTCAATGCCCGTACTGCAGAAGAAAATACAAGTCAAGTACATAGTACCGGAAGCAGATGGAAACAGCACATTTTGACTTTCTAAAGCCGATTTGCGACGAAGACCGGGACCCGTGAATCCCCCAACCTGCCGACTCTGACCTAACCTCCAATCTACTTGGGGAAGAATTTAGCATGACAGAAACAAATATTGAAGCAAATGAGTTCCATCTCTACGTAAACGCTGCCGATTCGGAGTTGGAAAGACTTAATTATTGGGATACTGAGGAAAGCACACAATTGGTTGGACTACCGATACCGACGACACACCCCACTGCGGGAAGGTCACTACGGGACGTTGTACAGCCCGAAAGAACCGAAGATGAGATGTGGTCACCATTCAGAAGCAAGAAGGACTTTAAGCTTGCTCAGTGGTTTGTTGAAGCAAAGGTACCAAAGCATCACATGGATAGATGTTTCAAGAAGGACTTGGGGCCTGAGGGCAGTAATATTAACTCTGCTAATCGGCTTCTTGATGCCGTTGATCAGTCGGAATCAGGTATGGGAATGAAGAGCTGGAAAGAGTGGTTTGTATCATTTATCGAAGCTGTAAGTAAATAGACCCTACAACGTCCTATTCGAACCGAAAGTAGGAAATTTCGGACGAGGAAGGACCAGATGAAGCTTCCGTAACACAGAAATTCTTTTTCCGCAATCCTATTGATTGTGCTAAATATTTACTTGGTCAAAGATGTTTTGCTCAAGATTTAGTTTACGCCCCTGTGAAGGAATGGAATAGCGAAGAACCACCTCAGAGAGTTTATTCGGAGATGCATACTGCTGATTGGTGGTGGGAGACACAGGTAGGTTCAAATACGACGTTCCACGGCGCTTCCATACCGTTTACTAGGACACAAAATTAACAGCCAGCAAAGGATGAATTACCGGATGGACCAACACTTGTACCAATCATATGTTCCTCAGACATTACTTGTTTGACCAATTTCTCGGGACATAAGTAAGCCTGGCCAATCTACATGACAATTTGAAATATCATATCGAGTACACGGAATAAACCCTCGAAACATGCAACCGTTCTTTTGGCGGTTTTGCCCGTCCCTCCAAAGATGCTGGGCGTAGCAGCAAGACTTGCACAGCAAAGCTAGGTCAACAATGAGATTCTTTGTGATTTGATAGAAGCGATCTTTGCGCCAATTGTTGCACTAGAGAACTCTGGACTTAAGGTTAAATACGCCGATGGAAAGGTCCGATTGTGTTTCTTACTCCTCTCGGCGTGGATTATGGATCCCTTGGAAAATGTAACATTGCACGGTATTCAACAAAATCAGTGCACTGTCTGTGACATTCGACCGGAACAGTGTTACAATCCTCTTCCCCTCGGGCGATACTTGCAGCAGGTAACCCCTATCTCCGATAGCGATCACACTTTTATTAGTTCGTACGAACAACGACAGCTGAGTATACAGACTCCTGTCTCGTACAATATCTCACTAAGCTCATGAGAGACACTATATTCTTAGCCCGGTAAAGTATAAAGTCAAGATAAAGTATATTGTAGGAAAATAACTTAGATGATTGCGTGAAGAACTCTCAACCAAGAGGCCTTTTTTTTTTTTTTTTTTTTATTATATTTTAAATTTTGTTTTAAGGTACAAAAATAACACGAATCCACAAGGGATATGGCCGCAACAAACCTCCACTACAGTCCAGCCCTTCGTCGAGGCAGTGGAAACCGTGGGGCAAAACCCCTGGTCTAAAACCCGCACCAAGTGCCCGGGCGCTGAATACAGCAACAAAGTATAATACATGAAAACCACAAAAGCCAAAAACATCTACCGAGAAACCCAAGAAATAACCCGACAGTGAGCAAAACCAAAAATACCAAAACCCGTAGGAAATCAAACCAAGAGAAAGCCCATCCGTCACCAAGAACGTTTGCCGATCCCAAGGAGAAAACCAAAGATCCGTAGCCATAACTCGAGGGTAATAGTACCGGGGCCATGTAGGCCAGGCAGTCGGGGCTAATGGGAAAGCGTGTGGCGGGGGGAGCCGAGGGAGTCCACGAGTCTAAGGGGCAAGTGGCGGAAAGGTGCCGGTGGCGCAGGCCGCCGAGCATGAGGGGGGGGGTGCGCCGGCCTAAAACTAGGCCGACGGCGTGCGGGGGGTTGTTGGCTGTAACCGAGCCACGGGACGAAACCAAGCGGGGGAGAGGAGGGGTAGACCCAGGACAGTGACGCAGGAGACGAGGACCACCAAGGGGTCACGATTTTTCGCGATGCGACCATACAGACCGAGACGTTCAGGAGAGAGTGCAATACCAGAAAGCAAGGCCACCAGTGCCGCTACTTCATAGATCACCCGAAGCTAAACGACGAAACGCAGGTAGGACGAGGGGTTGCCGACCGTGTAGATGCTAAGCGAGGACGGGAGACAACTGTAAAGAAGCCAGGAGAATACGCGAAACAAAAACTTAAGAGGATGCAGGGACAGGCCCTAAGAAACGGGTGCCCAAGTCCGAATCTATCATAGGGAGTTGCAGCTCACTGGGAGTGCGGGAGGTGGATGTTGACGATGATTTCTCGTGGTGTTGAGATTTCAATCGCCGGAGGTGTAGTGGAGATGGTTCGTGTCTCAACCAAGAGGCCTTTTTTTTTTTTTTTTTTATATCATGCGTTCATTGTTTTAAGGTACAAAAAGCTTCATGTAGCGGTGGCTATGGAAAAAACAAAACCTATAAAGCAAAAACATATAACAAAAGAAACCATTTCCCGCGCCTTGATAGTACTAAGTAGTGAAGCCATAAACCGCCGGCCTCGTCTGTCAAAAACATAAAAATATAGGAAAAATCCAACATACTTCACGCTTCGGAAACTTTACAAAGGAAATTTTACAAACGCAACATGCAGGTCGTGGGGTGGGGGGCGATGGGGGAGAAATTATGCTGTGCGATGGGGTGGTGGGAGCGGTTATTCTTCGAGGGGGGAGGGGTCACCGGGGGGGAACCCGGTGCGGGTGTCTAGGATGAAGCGCCGGAGGGCTGAGAGGGAGGGAGGGTGGTTCTAAATTGGGCTCTCGGGCGAGAGGCTTTCGACCGCACTTAGGTGGCAGTGTCTGGCTTCAGCTCTGGCCGGGCAACGTAGGATGGCGTCTTCGAAGGTTTCTGGGGCTTCTTGACACCGGGGGCAGGTGGGTGGGCGGTCTGGGTCATCGCGCCAGGTAGGTAGCTTTTGCCAGCGCGCATTTGGTGTATGCGGCTGGCGGTGAATTTGTCGAGCCCCATGAACGGATGGGGGGTCGTAGAGGCGGAATACGCGTAGTAGGGGGGCGCCGGGAGAGATTCTTCCCAGTCTTGGAGTAAGAGTTTCTGAGACCTCTCTTTGAGAGTGGCGTAGGTCCGTGCCATGAGGGTCGGGGGTGGGATGTCTTCTGTCTGGGGGAGGGTGGCTCCCCCGATCTGGGGGAAACGAGGGAAGCCATGACCGAGGGGGAAGGCTAAATGTGCGAGTTCGTCGATGGGGAGATGTCTCCTCATGGGGGGGGAGGGGACCGGGGTTTTCCAGTTAAGGGGAAGATAAACGGATGAGAGGCCGACAGTCATTGGCCGGCAGGTGTCGGGGGCCCTGAAACTAGATAGGGAGGGAAAGGTGGGCGGGAGACGGGCTGCCGCGGGGTTGAGTGTAGGGGGTGAGCAGCAGAGCCTGAGAGCCGCGGTGCGTCTCTTATGCCTGCAGTAAGGACTAATGGGGGGGAGGCATGCCTCCCTGGCCAGTACCGTGATGGGGGTGGCGAAAAAACAGTTGGTGGGCCATCTTTGGACCCTGTGCCAGAAGGAGCTCATGCGGGTGGTAGAGCGGGCATTTGGGACGAAGAGGTCTGCGCCGTATGTGAGGATTGGGAGGACGAGTCCCATGGCGAGTCGGTGTAAGAGGAAAGGGCGGACTCCCGCTCCCGGGGAGGCGACTCTTTTTAGGAAGGAAAAAACAGCGTTGGCCAGAGCCAAGCGTCTCTCAAAGTGATTGGTGGTGGTGAGGGCGGGGGAGAACCAGTAACCGAGCCACCTTACCTCCTCGGAGGGGGGGAAGATCTGGTCATTGAGGGTGACGGGGTGGTTGGATTTGAGGGAGCCTCTTTGGCTTGGGGTACGCCAATGGATGAGTTCTGTTTTTGGGATGGAGAAGGACACACCCAAGGCTTCGGCGCGTCGGGATAGGGATGTGAAAAGACTTTGTAGCCGGCGCACATTGGACCGGTAGGAGGGGGAGGAGACTGTGAGCGACAAGTCGTCGACGTAGGAAAGCATAAGGCCTCCCTTGATATCGGCATGGAGGGGTGCCACGGATATGAGAAACAGTAGAGGAGAAATTGGGGAGCCTTGAGGGATTCCAACTGTGACTGGGGAGGGGGTCCTGGGGGAGCCTTGGTAAACTAGTGTGCACTTCTGTTCTGACAGGAAGGAGGAGACCCAGTCAACCATGTATTTGGGGGTGTTTTTGTCTAAGAGACGCTTGCGGAGGGTGAGGGCATCGACGTTATCGAAGCCAGCCTTGATGTCGAGGAAGAGGGAGGATACCTTGCGGTGGGTGCGTTGAAGGGTTTTGACTTCGTGGACCAGGGTGGTGCAGGCGTCGAAGGTGCCTAAGCCTGGCACGGACCCACATTGGTTGGGGTGAAGCAGGCCAGACGACGTGGCCAACGAGAAGAGCCGGGCTGCCATGATCCTTTCCAGGATCTTGGAAACGGTTTTTAGTAGAACTATGATGCGGAAGGATGCTGGGGAGTCGTAGGAGGCTTTGCCTGATTTGTCCAAGATGATGCCATTGGCCACTTTCAGCGAGGGAGGGTGGTAGCCATACGTAAGAAGGGGGTTTAGGAGATCTAAAAGGATGTCGGGGTAGTACTTGTGGATGTGTTTCCAAACGGAGTAGGGTATATCGTCCGGTCCTGGGGCGGAGGAGGGTCAGGACTTGGCGAGGGCCGAGGAGATTTCCTCTCGAGTGAGGGGGGTTGCGTTGGGCATGGGCGAGAGCCTCCCCCTGGGCGGGGGTTCTGGCCGAGGCGGAAAGAAGTGGGCGAGGAGGGCGTTGTTGATGGAGGTGGGGTCGTTGGCGTCTGGGAGGGAGGGGAACCGTACTGCCTGCCTGGGGGTAACCAGCTTCTTGGCGGTCCAGATATTGTTGGGGGTGGTTTTAGCAAGGAAATCGGCCCAGTATGCTAATTTGGCGCGTTTGATGGCTTTGAAGTAGCCATTCCTGGAGAGTCTTGCCGTTTCCCTTGCTTGTGCGTTTTGGAGTTTCTTTGCTCTTCTTGTAGCTTTGTTGTATTCCTTTCGGAGGGCGGTGAGGAGGGGGGTCCACCATGGTTTAGATTTGGCGGAAGGTCGTGATGTAGGGGTTGCCGTTCTAAGAGTTGAGGTCAGGCAGGACAGGGACGCTGAGAACCAGGCGTCAAACTGCTGGGGGGAGGGGTGTGGGGGGGGCGGGGGAACGCGGAAGGCCTTGAGGGTGGGTTCTAAGACAGTTCAATCCAAGAGGTCCCACTTGGCTTGGGGGGGGGGGGGAATGCCGGAGAGGGGCTGAAAGGGAGATGGAGATGGGGACGTGGTCCGATCCTGTAGATGGTATGGATGAGGTGTTCCAATTGTGTACGAAAGGGGTCATGGCGGGGTTGGCAAAGGCCAGGTCTATGACGCTAGGTCTGTGGGGGCCAGAAAGGGGGTACCGGGTGTATTCCCCTGGTGTGTTGATGCAAGTAAAGCTGAGGTCATTGGCTGTGTCAAAGTAGGGGTCGGCAATGGAGGCTTCCTGAGCAGAAGGGAGGCGGAGGGGGTCGGTGCGGGGGCTGTGGATATTGAAATCCCCCACTACGAGGTAGGGAATATCAAGGGGAACAAAAACTTGGTCTGGTTTGACCGTGTGGGGTTGTGGGTATCTGGAGCGTGAATAGATATTCGCAAGGCGAAAGCAAGGAAATTTTGTGCCGAAGCAACCTGAGGGGGTGTAAATATCAATATGCATGCAGTCGTTCACATCCGGCGTGAACACTGGGAGTACGGGGTTGTATTTCAAAAATTCTGTGGAGACATAGCAGGCCACCTTGGGGAGGGGCGAGGGGGGGGCGAATGACTTGTACCTGTTGATCTCAACCAAGAGGCATTTTTTTTTTTTTTTATCATGCGCTTTGTATTATCAACTACGGGGAACAAAGGCTACGTGCAGCGCTAGCTATGGTAAGGAAAAAACCCCAACGAAATCCTCCTCGGCCCACCGGAAAAAACCATCATCCCAAGTCCCTCTGGTGTGGAACCAACCGCACGATCCCGCCGCGAAGACAAAAAACCCCTATCGGCTAAGTAGACAACAGAAATAAATCACCAACACGACAAGCAGGAGACAACAGGAAAACCGGACCCGAAAACTCCCCCTTGACATAATAACAAAAGAAACCACATTAATATCCCAGAGTACTCTGACAGAAACCTGACCGTGAAAATTAAGCCAAAACGACAGAACACAGAACGGGGGGACAGTAAACGCTAAAACCAAGCAAATCCATCACAATTACTCCGTAACCCAAGGCGTTGACATCGTCCAAGGAGGCAGTGCAATACCATGACCGAGCGTAACCGAGGGCTGTGGCCGAGCCGAGCCACGGGGGAGGGGGTTGACCCAGGGGAAGTGGCAGTAAGAATGCCAGCTAATGAGCGGATGTTTGGCTGTAACCGAGCCACGGGACGAACCAAGCGGGGAGAGGAGGGGTAGACCCAAGTATCGTAGGAACTATCGGAAACGTGTGCGTGTCTGACTAGGCAGCCTCAAGCGAAACGTAATCGAAGAGAGTAGAGAAATCGACCGTAGCCTTGTGAAAAGTTTTCTCTTACTGCGAACCGTGATCCCAGCCGTCTGTAACATGGACGCGAGGGTGTTGCCGACCGTGCAAATGCTAAGCGAAGACGCAAAACAAAAGCGAAAGGGGGATGGGACGGGCCCTAAGAAACGGGTGCCCAAGTCCGAATCTATCATAGGGGGGAGTGCAGCTCACTAAGTGTGCGTTGGAGAAAGGATGTTGACGATGATTTCTCGTGGTGTTGAGATTTCAATCGGCGGAGGTGTAGTGGAGATGGTTCGTGTCTCAACCAAGAGGCCGTAAGGGCTCTCTTTTATAACCGTTCTTCCCGCAACTCATGACTCATCCTTCGCATCACGCGCCCCTATGACTCATGAGTGAGTCATAGTGTGAAATCCATCAGCTGACTCCTATGAGTCGCTGCGCCATACTTAATCAACCAATCAAAACATCATAAACATATCATGTGCGCAACATGCGCCGCATGCGTAAAACCCATGACTCGTAACTACAAGTCATGTGCGAAAGTCATAATCATATGACCACAATCGTGAGTCATGTCAAAACAATAAACCAATCATAATAAAGAAATGACACGCCATCGCGTAGTTATGTGAAATACTAAACCCATGACTCATAAGTATGAGTCATGTGAAACCTCTTCTGCTAGTCATCGTTTGTGACATTAGCTCCCTCTCCCCCTAGCATCGGTCCCACGATGCTCAAAGTCATAAATCCGTTACCCGACTCCCCAGGCGTCTCGCTTCCCTTCGCATTCTCCGAATGACGTCCTCGGAGTCTCTCCATCTCTTGCGTACAACTTCGAGGGTGAGGTTCCCAACCTCCAGGGCTCGTTGCTGTTCCGAAATTTTTGTTTGTTGATCTTCGATCAACGATCTTGGTCCTTCAGTCGTTCTTGGAGGCGGTCCCGTTCGTCTAGTAGTTCGTCAATCTGCCTTCGTAGACTTTCCGGGTCCGGAACCGTCATCGTTTCTGAATTTTCGCCCCCATCTTCAGCCAACCGTGTCCTCAAGGTTTCTCTCGCTTTCCTCGTTTTTTCGTCCCTTTTCGTAAGGGGTTCCTTTCTTCCTTCTGACCTCGGGTAGTAGCCGGCTTTGATCTTCTCATTCTTATGAGACCGGCAGTCGTTTCGAAAACATTGTTCCCAATGTATCTTTTTGTGTTCTTCGTTCGAGGTTCGTCCTTTCCGTTTTGGTTCTTGTGGGTACCACCCCTGTCCTTGTTTCTCACTAAGGTGCACGAAGCACCCATCGTCATAACATGCCGTCCACGATAGTCCATTGTGTTTTGCCGTTTCAATGGCCTTCACTTGTCTTTCATCCAGTTCGCGTTCTGTTGGCATGTTGTAGCCTGGGCTAGTAGGCGGAAATGGCCCTGGGCTGGACTCGTGTCTCCCCAACCTTGGTCTGGCTGGAGTTCGATCTTGAGTTCTACCCAGTCTTGGCTTGCCTGGGTATCGTTGGTGGAATTGCTGGACTGCATGTTGTGCGTTGTTGAAGTTTTCCGAGGGGTACCAGATCTTATCGTGTTCTGGTGAATAACCTTTCCACTTAGCTCTATATTGGAGCTTCCGTAGTTGAGTCGAGAGTCGATAATATTATCGAGTTCGTATTCTTGTTCGCCTTCGATCTCGATGGGTGGAGGAGGTTCTTAAATTTGAGAGGGAAATCGGTTGTCTTGGTAAGGTTCTAGGAGTGAGATGTGGAATGTATTGTGTATTGCCATTGATGGTGGTAAGTCCAGCTTATAAGCGTTCGTTCCAATTTTTGCCAAGATTTTAAATGGTCCGATTTTCTTGTAGTCGAGTTTCTTTGATGGTCTCGTGGTCTTGATATTTCGTGGTAGTAGCCATACCATATCTCCTGATTGTAGGTTCGGATCGGGTTTTCGGTGTTGATCGTAATATTCTTTTTGTCGTAATTGTGCTGCCACCATTTCGCTTCGTAATGACTCATGTAGTTGAGTCATTTCTTCTGGTTTCTTCTGATTTCCTTGAATCAGATGTCCTATCATCTCGTATTCGGGGTTGATCCCGTAGTTGGCAAAGAATGGTGTGTTCTTGATCGTTTCTTGATATCCATTGTTGTATGCGAACTCTGCCAATGGCAGGCATCCACACCAATCGTCTTGTTGGTAATTAATGTATGCCCGTAAGTATTGTTCCAATATCGCGTTTGTCCTTTCTGTTTGCCCGTCCGTCTGAGGGTGAAATGCTGTGCTTAATCTTCGTTCAATTCCGAGTTCTTCCGTCGTCTTTTTCCATAGGTCTGATGTGAATAGTGTTCCTCTATCGGTGATGATATCTCGTGGTATCCCGTGTAACCTGACTATCTCTTTCATAAACAGGTTTGCGAATTGTCGTGCGTCCAGATCTTTTCTGCATGGGATAAAATGACTCATTTTGGTCAGGCGATCAATGACGACTAGTATCGTATCATATCCTTCCGATTTTGGAAGGTCTGTGATAAAATCCATTGCGATCGATTTCCAAGGTCTGTCTGGTGCTTCGTTTGACTGCAGGAGCCCGTATGGTGCATGTCGTATGACTTTGGTTCTTTGACATGTGTCGCAATTCTTGACGTATCTTTTGATAGTTTCTCTTATCTTTGGCCAATAATATCGCCTTCCGATAAGCTCGGTAGTTTTCGCCGTTCCTCCATGTCCCGCTCGTGGTTGATCGTGATGTTTGGAGATAAGGGTCGTCCTTATCCCTTCGTCCTCGGGGACCCATATTTTTCCTTGGTGCCATAGGTATCCGTCTTTCCATTGGCATAGCCCAAGTGCTATTCCTTTCAGCTCCTTTTCTCCAGTTTCTAAAGCTGTTTGATCGTCTGTATTCCTTCATCTGTCTTTGATGCCTCTCGTATCGTTTCTTCGTCTTTGTCGTGGAACTCCGTTAGTTCCATTTCTTCGATTGTTGCTTCTTCCCAGAATTGCTCCTTGGGTAGTAGTATTCCTTCCTGTTTTGCCAGGTGTTTTTCTTTTAGGGTTTGTATGTCCCCTGTTCTTCTTGTAAGGGCATCTGGTTTTCCCCCTTCCCTTCCTGGTCGGTATATGATTCTGAAGTTGTATTGGCTCAACTTTCTCACCCATCGTCTTTGTCTGTCTGTTAAGGCCTTGGTGGTCATGAATGTTGTGAGGTTTTTGTGGTCGGTAAAGACCTGAATGCGATATCTGCTTCCTTGAGTATATCTTCTCCATTCCTCGAATGCTTGTACCACGGCTAATAATTCCTTGTCGTGTACGTCGTAGTTGAGTTGAGCATCTCTCATTCCTTTGGATCGATAAGCCACCGGTCTCCATTTTCCGTCTTCGCATTGTTGTGATAGTATGCCTGAGCATACGTATTTCGACGCGTCCGTTTCGATTTTGATAGGTCTCCTTGGATCGAAATGTACTAGTACTGGGGTCGTGGTGAGTGCTTTCCGGAGCCCATCAAAAGCTTGTTGTTCTTCAGTTTCCCATTTCCATTTGCCATCGTATTTTTTATGTGTTCGTTCGTATAGCGGTTTTGCTATTCTGCTGAACCTTGAATGAACCTTCGATAAAAATTGCAGAATCCAAGGAATCGTTGAATTTCGGTTTTTGTTTTTGGCGGTTGCCATTCCCATATTGCCTGAGTTTTGACTGTGTCCACTTTGACTCCTTCCTGGCTGACCACGAATCCTAGGTATTCTGTTTCCTTTTTATGGAATTCGCATTTTGAAGGTTTGACCTTCATTCCTGATGGTCGAAGAGCTTCCAGGATGTTTTTGACGTCCTTTTGGTGTTGTTTTAGGTCATTTGAGTATATGAGGATGTCGTCCAGGTATACTATACAACACATATCGATGTACCGTAGTATACCCTGTTGATCCATTTTTGGAATGCGGCTGGTGCATTGCATAGTCCAAACGGTACCACCAGGTATTCGTAAGTTCCCAATTTGCTGCTGAAAGTTGTCTTATGTTCGTCGCCTTCCCTTATTCTGATGTTGTGGTAGGCATCCTTGATGTCCAATTTTGTGAAGTACTTGGCGGTGCTCAACCGATCCAATGCTTCGCCTATCAGTGGTAGTGGATATCGGTCCTTTTTTGTGACTTCATTGAGCCCTCGATAGTCCACACATAATCGTAGGCTTCCATCCTTTTTCTTGACGAACATAATCGGTGAGGCTCTTTCGGCCTTCACTTCTCTTATCCATCCTCTTGCTTCGTTCTGCTTGATATATTTATGCAGCTCTTGAATCTCATCATAGCTGAGTGGATATATCTTTTTGTCGGGTACCTCTTCTCCTGGTTCTAGGTCGATACCTAGGTCGATTCCTTTTCGATGTGGTGGTAGTGTTTTTTTCTCCTTTTTCGAACACATCGAGGTATTCATGATACTCTCTTGGTATCGTTTCTTGTAGGTTGTGTCTTTCTTCCTCCT
>NESQ01000779.1:0-14149 GCA_003070745.1 Tuber borchii
ATTTTTTACCTGAAAAAAGTTACCACCTTTATGCAAAAGTTACCACCTTTATGCAAAGGTTACACCCTATTTGCAAAATTACTGCCACCCCGGGGGAAAGGATGGGGAAACTTCCTAAGGCTAGTATCAACCATAGACTCTCACTACTCTCCTTCCTGCCCCCCCCGGGCAGTGCGACCTAAAAGAAGGCCACCGGAAAGTGGACAAGACCGAAGGCATTCCGGACAACTACTTTTCCAGGAAGCTGGGGAAAAAAGGGGAGTGGTAGAAAAAGAGTGGTCTCACGCCTTTTTATGTTGCGTGAAGGTACCCTAAGATGTGGTTACCAACGGTGCAACCCCAGATGGAAAATCAACAAAGAAAAAAGAAAAAAAAGAAATTTCACCTAAGTTTTCCGCTCCTTTGCAAAATTGTTTTTATTTTCAGGAACCCCTCGGCAGGGGGTAAAGACCGCTTGTAGTGGGCTGCCAGGGAATATAAAGGTAATTTTTAATTATTATGTTTAATTTAGTTTGTCTGAGGAGACCTAAGTGGTAGAAGCGATGCGGGGGTTGTCACAAACACCTTACGACAACAAAGCGACAGAGCTTCTAAACGCGCCAAGAGTTTTCCTACTCTGTCTGGCAAGTGGAAAAATACTATTGCCCAAGAACACCTGCGTTATAACTGTCTGGAAGGACATACACACATCTATATCTTCGGAAATTGCTATCGGATTCCCGTCTTGCTAGACTCTGGATGAAATATTTTCCTTATCAATGAACAACTCGTACATGATCTTCACATACCTTATGAATCTCGATCTGATGCAGTATAGATCCAAGGCTTTACCGGCGAAACTATCTCCTCTGGCGGATCGCATTACACTCATCCTCCCTACCTGGAAATAGGAAAAAACCATCACCTCTCTCTCGTTTCCAGCGAAATAGCTCAGGCAGGAAAATATATGGTATGATCATACCATTCGGATGGTGGCATCAGGAACATCCAATCAGCAATATCGCAGACCGGGACACCTGGTAATTTAACACGGATTGCAGTCGATCAAATTTATTGCTAGAAGATAAAGGAATTTCAATTGAATTGGATGAAGACGTCCTTAGTGATCCCAACGCGGTAGTTATAGGAAGATTTGAGAGAGAAGATGACGAGAAAGTTACTATTATTGATCGTCTACCTGAATGCTACCACGACTACCTCGATTTGTTCCGCCCCTCAACAGCAGAGAAACTAGCTCCTCATCATACCTTTGACCATGCGATCAATCTCAAACCGGATACGCAACCACCATTGGGTCCTATATACCCCTTGTCCGATCAACAGCTCCAAGCCCTTCGTTCCTATATTGCCGATATGATGAAACAAGGGAAAATTACCGTAAGCAAGTGTCTAGTGGGAGCACCTATTCTCTTCGTACCGAAACCTGACGGTCGACTTCGGTAGGTAGTAGACTACCGAGGTCTTAACAAGATTACGTTCCACAACAAATATCCAATTCCTTTGATGATGGAACTAAGAAATCAGGTTCGAGACGCAAGCATCTTCACAAAACTTAATCTGAAGGATGGATTCCACCTAATTTGAATCCGTAAAGGCTATGAATGGAAAACAGTTTTTCGCACTCGATATGGCCTTTACGAATATAAGGTCATGCCTTTTAGTGTTGTCAATGCTCCAGCAACTTTTCAAACTATGATGAACGAAATCCTCCGCGAATTTCTTGACTAGGGACTAATCGTTTATATAGACGATATTCTAATTTATTCGAAATCATTTACGGAACATATCTCTCTCGTTCGAAAAGTCATACAACGGTTGCGGGAATACCAGATGGCAGTATCATTAGAAAAAAGTACATTTCATGTTAAAAAGTTGATTTTCTTGGATATATTGTAAACACGGAAGGAGTTACGATGAATGAGAAGAAGGTAGAAACAATTAAGGCTTGGAAACCTCCGACATCAGTGAAGGAGGTCCAGATTTTTATCGGATTCATCAATTTCTATCGACAATTTATCAAAAACTTCTCGAAGATTTGCACCCCGATCACCAACCTGCCAAAAGGAGAAAAAGGAAATTTTGTATGGGGAAAAGACCAGCATGAGGCATTTGAATACCTTAAGCGATGCTTCATTAGGGCCCCGATCCTATGTCACTTCCACCCAGAACGCGACACAGTAGTAGAGACTAATGCGAGCGATTATGCTCTCGGCTGCATCCTCTCACCGTTTCAAGGAAAACAGTTACATGCGGTCCCATTCCACTCCTGAAAACTCAACTCGGCAGAAATGAACTATGACATCCACGGCAAGGAATTGTTGGCTGTTCTCATTGCCTTTATGGAATGGAAACATTACCTCCAAGGAACGGAAAAGCCAATTACAGTCTATACCGATTATTAGAATCTTCAATACTTCTTGACCACAAAAGCCTGGACCGCAGGCCAAATTCATTGGGCATAGAAATTATGCGATTTCAACCTCATTATCGTCTATCGACCAGGCTCGAAAGAAGGCAAACCTGATGCTTTGAGCAGGCGGCCCGAGTACCGCCCTGAAGAGGGAGCTACGCATCACGAATAGGAAATTCTGCAACCTAACCATTTCGGCAAATTTCAAATTGCGATTGTTTGGGGCGAAACCTCTTCACCTTTCTATCAGGAAATTTCTCAGTCAGAAACAGAAAACCAGATATGAGTTCAAAGACTTTCAGAAAATGCAAGAATCCCAACTCAGGGTTCCAAATTTGCGGCAGGACATGAATTCTACAGTATCGAAACCTTAACGATCCAAGCTAAGAATCGACATCTTGTTAAAACCGGATTAGCTATTGGAGTCCCAAGTGGTACTTATGGTCATATTGCAGCAAGAAGTGGCTTGGCAACCAAAGCTATATCAGTAGATGCTGGAGTTATCGATGCAGAATATAGAGTTGAAAGCAAGGTCCTTCTTGTAAATCATGGCTCTTCAGATTTCGAAATTCAGAAAGGAGATCGCATTGCGCAACTGGTGGTGGTGGAAAGAATAGATGATCAAGATTGGATGGAAGTGGATGAGATGGATGAGACAGAAAGAGCTGGACAGGGATTTGGCAGATCGGGACGCGGATTGGAGTTGAATGAAACTCAATCAACGATATGCGTTCTCCATTCGAGCGGCACACACGAATTTTATAATACCTCTGATATCAACCGCCACCCGATACTTCAAAAAGGACAAATTCTATTTTCTAATGCTGTTATCGTAAAGGCAAACCTTAAGAAGTTTGAGACTGACTTTTTGGAAAAGGTTCGACAGGTGGCAAATGAAGATCAAGATTGGCTGTGGAGAAAGGAAGAATTGGCAAATATGATAAGAGATGGAAAGGAATTACTGAAACAATGGACTCTATCCGATGATCTACTTTACTACAAGAACCGACTATATATTCCAGTAAACAAAGACCTGCAAACACTGATTGCCAAAGGATGTCACGACTCGCAAGAAGCAGGGCACTTTGGACAAGATAAGATACTCGAAATTATTACTCGAGACTTCTACTGGAAAGGACTCACGGACTGGGTTAACGACTATGTACGATCCTGCTCTACTTGCCAACAAGCAAAGTCTCCAAGACATGCACAATTCGGTTTACTTCAACCCTTACAAGTACCCTTTGCAGCTTGAGCTTCGACTTCGGTAGATTTTATTACTCAACTACCAAATTCGGCAGGAAAAATATATATTATGGTTGTAGTAGACCGGTTCACGAAAATGGCAGATTTTATCGGATTAGAAGAAAAAGCATCTGCACGAGATGTGGCAGAAGCATTCCTTAAAGAAGTATGGAAACATCTCGGGCTACTCTCAGAAATCATCTTAGATATGGACGCAAAGTTTGCTGGTGAATTTTGGGAATCATTGTGCAGAAAACTCAATATGAAACGAAAGATGTCGACTGCGTACCACCCTTAGACTGATGGTCAAACAGAACGAGTGAACCAAATACTGGGAGGCTACCTCTGAATATTTGTCAACTATGATCAGGATGATTGGTACTACCTTTTACCCCTCGCCGAGTTTGCTTACAATACCTCGACCACCACCGCACACAAAATGACCCCCTTCTTCGCAAACTATGCTTATCATCCTTAGACTGAATGGTTCAAAGAACGAGAAGCCCGGAATCCGTAAGCCAATATGTATGCTCACTGGATGCAAACGATACATCAACAAGCAAGAGAATCCCTCGAGAAAACAAAGGAAGCCCTGGGACGATATCACGATCAAAAGGCTAAGCAACAACCAGACTTTAAATCGGAGACCTGGTTATGCTAAACGCAAAAAATATTCTCACAAAACGCCCTTCAAAGAAATTAGTCCCCAACCTCTACAGCCCTTTTAAAATCCTAGAACAACGAGGAAACCTTGCCTATAAAATTGAACTATCGGACATTTGGAAAATCTATCGGGTATTGCATCTATCATTACTTGAACCCTACCGAACTTCAATTCGACCGGCTCGAGAACAACCGCCTATGCAACCTGAAGTGATCGATGGAGATCTTGAATGGGAGGTGGAGAAAATTGTTAAGAGTGAAATAATCTCTTACGAAAGACGAGTTAGAGGAAGACACCAAACATTTCATGAAATACGATATTTCGTTAAGTGGAAAGGGTGTTCGGAGGATGAGAACACCTGGGAACCACCTGAGCATTTGGGCAATGCGAAGGAATTGGTAGATATGTTTCATAGAGAAAACCCGGAAATCCCATCATTGGGCTAAGTAGTATTACTCGGAAAGGTTTTCCTGCCGTGGCCAAGCAAACGCGGGAGGTTTTTTACCGTACCTTGTAGAGTACTAAAAGGATTTAATATTTAATGTTTATCGCTACTTATGTATTATATATCAAAAAGGATTTTGGGGACAAAACCTTTTGAAGAGGGAGGTAGTGTTATGCACATGAGAATAGCTCGCCAGGATTATTAGTAGAGGCTGCACCACCGTAATCGAGGAGTGTATGTCCAACCTCAGCTCACCGTGGTAGGAGCAACTGGAGGCATCTATGTTGACTACTTGGAATACCGGAAGAACTCACGTTCTATGAAGAAGATTACTGATTGGAAAGATAAAGTGAGAGTACTTCATTCCTTATCCGGTGCATATGCATATCCTGCATTATGTGTTATTATCTGGCTATTCGAACTGATCACTCGATCGTTCACGATAAAGACTATTGGTATGTTGGCATTGGGACAACATATCTAATCCTAGTCTATTAGGACAAAGAGATTGAAGACTATCTCCTGGTGGAGTGGGGACACCCTCAGATGGAATAGATATCGGGAGTTCTCTGAGTTTGAGTGGGGCAATTATTCAGGGCCAAAGAGTGTTCGCACTTCCTTTGACGAAGCTGAAATCTTAGAAAGATACATGATTGTTAGGATACAGGAAGTAGCGAGAATTTAGTATAAGTAGTAAGGGCTATTCCCCGGAGTTTGAGAAAATCAAGGAACGGGGAAGAAACCTTCACAATATAACAAGTTATTAAATTTAAAAATTCGAGAACTTTTATTTTATTACCTTACCTTTATCGAACCATCATCTCCTGAGCCTTCCTGACTTTCCTCCATTATCTCGAATACGATTCGGCCTAGCTTTCTCTATTCCATTGAGTTAGTTACCCCGGTAACACAGCCTGTGGCAGAGATGGGGGGAAACTCCAGCACCAGCTGAGGAGAGGTGGCTAACCACTATAAAGTCAGCATGGGAGAAGGACAGTTGGTGGGAAAAATGAGCTACCGTCGAGATGGTTGGAAGGAAGCAATAACTTAGCCATCTGAGTTATTGGGCAGGGAGAAAATCTTGACCATCTATGGTGATAAGAGGTGGGCGTGAGGAGCCAGGTGGATCCTGTTGTAAGGAGGTGCGCCAATAAATGAGCTCTGTCTTGGGAACCGCGAAGCCCATCTTGACAGCCTTAGCCTTGGCTCTCATGATGCCAAAGGCTGTTTGAAGTACCCTAACATTAGTGCAGTATGAGGAAGAAGCAATAGTAAGACAAAAATCATCCACATAGGAAAGAACCAGGCTTTCCTAAAGCGAGATATAAAGTTAAGCAATATAAATAATAAACAATAACGGAGATATAGGAGAACCCTGCAGGGTTCCAAAAGTAACAGAAGAAAAAACTCTAGGAGTTTCTTGAAAAAGACGACAATACCGCCTATCGGTTAGAGAGGAAAAAACCCATGATATGAGGTAATGGTTGACCCCTCTTTTGTGAAGGAGAGAACAAAGGATGGAGGGATCGACATTGTCAAAGCCACCTTTAATGTCCAGGAATAAGAAAGAAACCTTGTTGTCTGGCCATAGAAGGGTGCAGACTGTGTCTACCTGAGAGGTGCAGGCATCAAAAGAGAAACGAGCCGGGAGAGATCCACACTGATTAGAGGACAGGAGGCTGAGGAATCTTGCTACTGCAGTGAGACAGGAGATGACAATTCTTTCCAAGATTTTGGACACTCTTTCTAGGAGGACAATAATTATGAAGGTAGGGGAGTTGTAGGAGAGTTTGCCAGGTTTGTCGAGGGCAACACCATTGGCCCTTTGAGCGAGATGGGGTGATGGCCGAATAGCAGCAGGAGGGAAAGAAGTGAGACAAGAAGGTGGGGGGCAGTGCGGTGGACGCTTTTCCAGACCGTATAGGGAATGGTATCCAGGCCAGGAGCGGAGGAAGGAGAGCACTTCGCTAGAATCTGAGTGACCTCTTCCTGCGTGAGGGGCAGGATGTCGCTAAAGGGCCTAAGGATATAGGGAAGCGTGGGCAAGGGCCTGGAAGGGAAGAAGAGGGAGAGCTGAGACTCATTAATGTCTATGAGGGAGGAAGCATGAGGGAAGAAGGGAAAGCGAGAAAGGGTGCGACCAAGAGCAAACTTCTTGATAGTCCAGATGGACCTAGGAGTAGCATTAGCCAGAAGTGACTTCCAGTAGGTGTGCTTAGCATGTTTGATGGCCTTGAAGTACCCAGGTTTAGAGAGTCTTGTAGCCAGGACGTCTGGGAGAGAGCTAGTATGATGGGTCTTCTGGGTTGAAGTATGGAATTTTCTGCGTAGGAGGGACAGGAGGGGAGACCACCAGGGTTTAGAGCGTGTAGAGGGCCGAGAGAGTAGGGTGTGGGAGAGGAGTAGGATGGTGACCAAGGCGAGGTTGGTGTCGAACCAGGTTTCAAGTGAGTGGCATGTCAGAAGGGGAGAAGCAGGGCTAATGCAGAGCCTGTTAAGCAGACTCGGAGGGGAGAGGGGGTCCCAGTCGGTAAGGGACCAGTTCGGAGCTGGAGTTGCATACAACTTGTGGAAGAGGAATAGGGTGTGGGAGGCAAAGGACAAGTCAATTGACGACGGATGGGTTGAGCCTTCGAGTGGGAACCGGGTATAGACCCCAGGAGTATTGAGGAGAGAAAACCCTAGCTCAGAGGCTCTGGAAAAGTACAGGAAGGGCATTGCAAGTTCTCTTGAGGAGTGATGTCTGGAGGGGTTGATGGAGGGGTGGTGGAGATTAAAGTCATATAAGACAACCAGGGGGAGAGACCCTACTAGGAAGGAAAGTACAGGAGGCACGGTCATGCCGTCACTAGGGCGCGTTGACTACAAGTTGTAGATATTAAGAATGCAAAAGGAAGGAAAGCCAATTCCGAACAAGTCTTTGGCAAAAATATCAAGAGTAAAAACATCAAATCTGGCGAGAACAATAGGCAAGACAGAAACTTCTGACTGGAAGGACTGTGAAACATAAATGGCCACTTTGGGCTTGGAGTTGGCAGGGGAGGGAGGGTGAAAGCCACTGAAGTCTTCAAAGGAGAGAAGATGAGAGCGCCAAAAAGAGGGAACTTGCAGTGCTATAACTGCAAGAGGAAAAGGGCAATTCTTAAAAGAATTAAACAAGGAAAGAAACACATTCCAGCTCCTGAGGCAGTTGTGCTGAACAAGATAAAAAGAGCGAACAGGGGCAAGCCCTGAAAATGGGAGAGAGTAAGTGTAAGACATTATATGGGTGCGAGATGGAGGGATCGTGTGCAACAGGTGAGGGACTAGGGGCCACCTTGGGGGGGTTGGCCAATCCAGGAGAATGAACGATGAGAGGCCAAGGGCTGGGGGGCCTTCAGAGTGGTGGGGTCAAAGGGGACTGGCTGTCTATCCAGGGTGATGGGGTTTGCTAGTAGGCCAGGGGTGAGGGCGAGTAGGGTGAGTCAGAGGTGTCCATGGTCTGAGTGTTTGGTTCTTGGTTAGGAGCCGGTAGTAAGTAGGGTTGTGGGGGTGGTTTGGCAGAGGGATCTCTATCACGAGCAGAGTGGAGTTCAGATCAGTTAGGGCATCTAGCAGGGGAAGTGACGCCGCAGCCTAGTACAGCCCTAAGGTTGCCCTCCTTAGGGCAAGTCCGATTAGTGTAGCGATATTCATATTTGGGGTAGGGACCACCACAGAATCAGCATACTACGTGATTCTTACAAAGGGGTTTAACATGATCATACTTCCAACAGTTGAAGTATTGGCTGGTAGGGGAGGATAGATAGGCTTATTGGACAGGGTGGTTATCCCCGAACAGTAGCAGAGACAGAGGGTCGGTAATGTGAGAAGCACAGTCGACAGAAACATAGACAACTACCGAGAATGCCTTTTCGCCAGTAGTCTAAGTTTAGCGATCAGGGTGAGAAAATATAAGCGGATTATCTTGAACCATTTGGCGTGATAGATACCAGCTAGGAGGAGGTGGTGGAGGGCTTCATCCATGTCGGGATAGGCATCTATTAGGAGACCGTGGATAGCGAACTGTACATCTGTGGGTGCAAGGTGGAAGGCTCGCCAGGGGTTATCCGAGACAGGAAAGGCTTGGTTGAGGTGAGCAGCAACCACGTCAAAGAAAGGGTAATAGAATTCGGCAGGGACAGAGGTATCGGCAATGAGCAGAGTGATGGCGCCTTTGTCATGAACAAAGGCTTTGAAGGCCTTAGGTAGTTCAGAGCCAGCCTCCTAGAGGACAGTAGCGGTAATGTAAGGGAAATGAACACGGATCAGGGATTCTTGAGAATGTGACGTGTGGGTGAGACGAGAGGTGATGAACCTTCTGACAGCACTGGAAAGGGGAGCAGGACCTTTAGGGAGGACTCCTAGATAACAGCCGCGACTTTGTTGGCAGAGGAGCCAGAGGGTCGTTGTTTCTCTTTTCCTTTAGTCTTAGCCTTATTGGCCTCAACTGTAGTATCGAACTCAGAGGTACCACCATGAATGACCTAAGGGTAGGAGTAAGAAGGAGCGGCTAGATTGGGTCTAGCAGTGCGAGGGTCGGTGGGGGCAGAGTTCAGATTGCGTGGCACAGTAGAGGGTGGCGTAGGAGGAGGTGGTTGGGGGTATGTATTTGCTCTTGGCACAGCCAATGAGGGAGTTGGGGTAGGAGTCAGTCTATATGATGACATGTCATGTATTGTAGTACGTATTTCCTGGAGCTGCTTGTCTGAGCAGCCATTGCTGACTTGAGATTGGAGTCATGGACATTTATGTGAAGCTCCTCCAGGCGTTCTCCAATGGAAGAGATGGCATGAATAGCAGAACAGAGGAGTGGAAAGAGGGCACCTTCGCCAGTCGTGAGAGAGTTACACTCCTGGGGAGACAAGGAGGGAAGCTGGTCGGGAGTAAAGGAGATGAGTGTACGAGTACACCTGAAGAGAGTGGCCAAGAAGGGCGCTTCAGGGGTAACATCAGTGACAGAGGGATTAGTAGAGGGAGGACCTGAGTGAGGCAGGAAGTGAAAGTGGGAGAGGGGGGGGCCACCGGGATTCATGGCTGGACTCAGGGATGTGAAGCCTAAGTGGAGTGAAAGTGTAGTAGTGAGGAGAGATCGTCCTCTAAGCGACATGGTGTTGTAAAACTTATGGTCAGGAAAATAGAAAGCGTGGAGGGTGGTGGCGAACAGGGATTAATTACAAGTAGTTTTCTGTAACCCTAACCTTAGAAAATTCATCCCTTCATTCGTTCTCAGGCACTCGCGCTAAGTACGGGCACAGCTGGTAGTAGAATCAATCGGTGGTTTCAATATACTTTATTCCTATAACTAGAGGAGCTACCGCCAATCCAGGCTTATGAGTACCAAATGGCATTACAATCCCAGGGTAAGCCAACCCAACCTGCCTATCCCATAGTACATCTGGAAAGTACCACCTGCACGACGCGTAGTAACCCCACCCCAGAGCCTGAGCATCCGGCCAAAATACAGCATTCTTCAAATATAAAACCACCCAACCGGGTACCAACAAAAGAAATCCCCCTTCAATACCATCCGCCAAAACACAACCAACGACCATTATCCGGAGATGTACTGGCCGCAAACTCAAAAAACAAAAAAGAAAAATCTGCAGCCCAAGCTACAGTTAAAAAACCCAAAACCCGTGGCCTAACTACGGTTCAAACAAATTAAAACAAAAACATCTGTAGCTCAAGCCACAGTTAAAAAAACATTCCAAAACCTGTGGCCCAACCACCGTTCAAATAAATTCAAACAAAAACATCTGCAGCCCAAGCCACAGTTAAAAAAAAAAAATCCAAAACCCGTGGCCCAACCAAGGTTTAAACAAATTCAAACAAAAACATTTGCAGCCCAAGCCACAGTCAAAAATCCCAAAACCCATGGCCTAACCATGATTCAAACAAATTCAAACAAAATCATCTGCAGCCCAAGCCACAGTCAATAAACCCAAAACCCGTGGCCTAACCACAGTTTAAACAAATTCAAACAAAATCATCTGCAGCCCAAGCCACAGTCAAAAAATCCAAAACCCGTAGCTCAACCACAGTTCAAAACAAATCAAAACAAAAACAAAAATCTGCAGCCCAAGTCACAGTTAAAAATCCAAAACCCATGGCTCAACCACAGTTCAAACAAATCAAAAACAAAAAATCCGCAGCCCAAGCCACAGTTAAAAAAAAATCCAAAACCCATGGCTCAACCACAGCTCAAACAAACCAAAACCAAAAATCCGCAGCCCTAGGCCACAGTTCAAAAATTCCCAAAAGTCATAAGTGCCCAATAAAGAGGCCGTGAGTGACCACAGGTTAACCGAGACAGCGGGACAAGGGCTATATAGGTTCCCCCAGGGTAAAACCCCCTTAGTGCGGGTGCCAGAGTGACAAAAGATACCACACCTGGGCTTTATCGATGGAAATCAGTCGCCAAGACTCAAATCCTACAACGCAATGCTGTCATAACAGCAGTACCAAACTAATCCAAAAAGGCCAGATCCAGCCAACCGTCCGCCACACATAAAAACCATCGGGCACACCAGCCACAACATGGCTCATACGCCATACAGGGCGCCACCAAGACCAAAAAGCAAATGGGGGGGGCAACCCCGCACGGGCAGCCCTCCAAAGTCACCGCGACCGTAAATCCAGCCCGAGGGCGACAAAACAAGCGGGGTAGGTTCGCCAGAAGATAGAACTTCCGACTCCAAGTGCCAAAGTGATAGAAAGACATCGCCTCTGAACTTTATCAATGGAAAAGGGCCACGTAAACCCAAATTCTCAAGACATGAAGCCATCGTGAGAAAGGCTCTAATGGCATTGAGGGGTGATCCCCACGTCTTCGACCGAAAGTGACACGTCATAAGAGGTGAGGTGCGCACAGATTGGTGGTGAAGTAACTAAAGAGAGCCAAGCTAGGAATAATTGTGACAACTATGATGTAAGAACCATGATGAGCATAAAGGGTAGTACTTGTACCAGTATCTCCTTCTAGTAATCGTGATATGAAAAACTTTGTGTTTCAGAAGTAGTGTAGTGCTCAGAATAGTGCTAAATGAGTACTGCTCAGCATGGCCATGATGGGCACTAGGTTTTTTGCGTATATTTGCTCCTGGCAATGGTACAAGTACGAGTACTTCACCTAATTTTAATTTATCTTGTGGTGTTGTATCCTCTCGGCTGCTGAGACATTCCAGCCCTGTTTAAAATGTCGAACACTAGCCTATTTGAGTAACAGGGAGCAAATCTACACTGTCACTCTCGTTTCTATCATGGCCATACTGAACAGTACTGATTTTGCGGTTATTCTGAGCACTACGCTACTTCTGAAGAACGATGTTTTTTCCTATCACGATTACTCAAATAGGCTAGTGTTCAACATTCTATCCCCTAAACCGCTGAGACATTCAGGCCCATTTAAAATGTTGAACACTAGCCTATTTGAGTAACCGTGATAGGAAAAACCTTCCGGTTTACTAGAGGCGTAGTACTCAGAATTTCGCAAAATCTGCATTCCTCAGTATGTCCGTGATGGAAACGATGGGGAGCGTGTAGATCTACTCCCGACTACTCAAATAGGCCAGTGTTCAACATTTTAAATGGGCCTGAATGTCTCAGCGGTTTAGGGGATACAGGACTGGAATGTCTCAGCGGTCGAGGGGATATCGTTGCTATTCTTGTCTTAGATAATACTGATCATCCTAATAGTGCACCGCTAAAAGTGCGTGAAACTCGGGAACAAACGAAGGGATTTGTCCACGAAGTACCCCTGTTCGCCATCCACCCCGGTGGTGACTCTATCTGTTTTCCCTTCCTAGTTGTCCTTTCCTCATCCTAGCCTCCCTTCTTGTTCTTAACTTTCCTCTCGACTTTCCTTTCGACACACCCAATTCAATAAATCATGAGCTGCTTCACTGCTTAATGCAAGCATCATGTTTCGCTACATAAAAGCCTCATCATTGATCATTGCTAGCACTTCGTTTATTTTCAACAATTAATTTCGCTTAGATCCAGCAACGAGAACCTTTTAGGCGGCGATGATGAAACGAAACGAAACGAAACGCCAAGAGGAAAGCAACCAAAAAGACTTCGATCGCTAGCGCACAACTTGAAGCAGAGACGTTCTCTCCCATTCACTTTCACTTTGCTCGCTCCCTCGCTCACGCTCACGTTCTCACTAACTAACTACCGCTAGGGATGGGCATAACGAAGTACAAGTGTACTCCTCTTATCCTTCCAGCGATCGTGACACATGTCCGTTCTCTTCCGCAGACTCGTGCTAACAAAAGAAAGACAAGGATCATAAAGAGTCCCACCGATCATAGCCCTGAGCTCTGACAAGAGCTCGAGCCAGGACAGCCATCGGGCATCCATATTCAGCTACACCTTAGCGGAAGTGAGGTCTAATGGGGGAGGGAGGCAGTCCCTGTCGGAGAAAAGTTCTCGTCGCACGAGTACGGTTCAAGAAGCCATCGGAGGAGGAGTAATTGTCGGTAGCGTAGATGTCCTCTTGGCTACCGCTGTTGCAACATGCTGGGCGATTCTCGCGAAGGCCATAGTTGCGGTTGGCGCTGCGGAGCATTCCGAACAAGTCGCAGTTGGGACCTAGGGAGTTCACTATGGTCCACTAGGGGCTTCCTAGCGGGCTACGAGTTCAAGGCTGCCGGAGACATTGTCGCTGCCCCTATCTCCCTTTACAGTACTGCCTACAGCTTTTACTTGCCTTAAGTATTGATTGTCTAGTAGATCAAGATTCTTCCTAACTGCTGCCTCGCCGAGGATATCCTGTTAGTGAATTGGGCTACCCTAGCAGCTCTAGCCCTTGGCTAATGTGCCAACCCGACTGGTCTCAAGAACCTTGGATAGAAACAGTACCTCTTCTACGGGTCTGACTAGTCGAAAATGATCGTTGCCTGCCTCCGTTTGAGCCACCCTAACAAGGTAGCCACAGTCTAGGCCGGTGTGCATCTCGGGAAGCCGCGAAGCCGCTTACCCTGATCTCACCCACGTCAATAGTGGCTGGAAGGCAAGTTCGCATTGGATCAGAACAACCCCCTCTAAGCCATTCTCACTATCGCTTTCTTTCTCTGATATTCACTTCTCCTATGTTTACGAGTGACATGCCGGTTGGAAAGTGTCTTATATGCTTGCTTTGGTGTGGTTGTTGGTTTCCTAGAAATGCAGAATGAATTGAACGTGCCATTCTCAATGGTTTAATTTTTCGAGGCCAGGGCGTGTGATTACGAACGTTTTCAATCTTGCTGCCTAGTTTGTGAATATTAAGATTAGCTCTCCCCTGCTGTTATTTACACTATCTACCTACCTATCGATATAGCTGTGGTGAGGTTGAGTTGCGAGCCGAGAGAGCAAGAATTTG